>CM055066.1:45975855-46024394 GCA_029204045.2 Tillandsia leiboldiana | reverse complement strand
GGAGGATTTTAGTTATCCAATAAAAGCTCTCGTTCCTCCTCGAGATCACGAAGTTTGATCTTTAAAGCATGATTCTCGTCTTGATTCTCAAGTCGTTGCTTCTCAACTTCTTGATATGCTTGGCCATCTTCTTAGATTCCGCAAGAAGTTGTTGATATGCCTCAACGAGTTCTTCTTCGTCCGACTCCCCCTCACTTGATGACTCTCGTTGGGATTTGAGGTTTCATGCAAATCAAAGGAATAGAGTCAGTGATTAAAGATGATAAACAAACATTAGAAGAGGGAATTTGAGAAGCATGTAAGGCACGACTTTTTTTCTCTTTACTTAGGTCGATTCATTAGAAGTAGAATCGTCCTAAGTTTTCGCTTGCAAAGCCTTCTTTTTATATGATTTCGGAAGAAGGACATTCCGTTGAAAAATGGTCGTAGCCTTTCCATCTATAGCATGGGATTTCCCCTTCGAAAATCATCTTTTTCTTTTTCTTTAGAAGGTTTTGCAAAGCTTTTGAGGTTAGAGGATTAGAACCCGATGATCCTTTAGAAGGTTTCGTGGATGAAGATCCATCGGTTCGATTCTTCCAAAACTTCCGACGAAATTTCTTTGTGATCCGCGCCAATTGTTCTTCAAAATCGGCAAAAGAGATTTCATCATCGGAACTCGATTCGCTATCTTCTTCCTTTGTTGATTTGAATGCAATACCTGTAAGCTAGAAGAAGACTTGGAAGAAACTTGATTAGTAGGAAAAGTCATTTCATAAGTTTGCAAAGCGCCTACTAATTCCTCTACACTCATCTCATCCGGATGACTAACGGTTCAATGGCGGTAACCTTTGCCCTAAACCGTTCCGGAAGAGTCCGAAGTATCTTTCTTACAATTTTCGACTCCGGGATCTTTTCTCCTAAATTAGCACATGTATTTATTACATCTTGAAGTCTAGTGTAATAATCTGTAAACAATTCATGCTCTTCCATATGAATAGAGTCAAATTGACTTGTAAGCATCTGGAGCTTTTGAATTTTTACAAGATTAGTACCCTCATGTGTAATTTTGAGAATATCCCAAATTTCCTTCGCGGTTTCACACGCGGAAATTCTTGGGAACTCAGTCGAGGAAAGAGAGTTAAAAAGAGCGTTCATACCTTTCCCATTGTAAGAAGATCTTTCGAGTTCCTCTTTGGACCATCTAGAGCGAGGTTTTGGGGTAGTAGAATTTCCTACTTCCTCAACAGGATGCACCCAACCGTATTCCACGGATTGCCATACCCGCTCATCAATTGCGATGAGAAAAGCTCTCATCCGCACTTTCCAATAAGCATAATTAGTCCCATCAAAAAGAGGAGGTCTATAAATATTACCACTTTCACCCAACATGATAGATAAACCTAAAACCTTCTCTGATACCAATTGTAGGTTTATATATAAAGGATCCACAAGGATCTAAATAGGTACTATCAAACAACTAGAGGGGGGGTGAATAGGTGTAATACTTATAAAACCAAATCTCAGTGCAAAATAAAAACCAATGCGGAAAATAAAAACAGCACACCGAGATATACGTGGAAACTCCAATCCAGGAGAAAAACCACGGGACCAACACGCAATAACAATCCACTAAGAATAGAAGAATAACAAGGTGATTACTGACTCCACGGACTCAAACCCCTCCTTCAGCTTCTTCGGACCTTGCGCTCATCGATTGGATGTCCACGCAATAACAATCCACTAAGAAAAGAAGAATAACAAGGTGATTACCGTCTCCACGGATTTAACCCCTCCTTCAACTTCTTCGGACCTTGCGCTCCAACGATTGCACGTCCAGTGCACACGTTCGAATCCACGAACGCCACTCGAATCCACGAGCACACGTTTCGAATCCACGAAACGCCTTTAGCACACCGAATCCACGATGCCACGTCGAATCCACGACGCAAACTCAGCCGGTAAGAATATTGGCTTCGATGGTGATCCTTTGCTTAGATTATCAATGAAGATCCATGGGAAAAATCTCTAAGCAAAGATTAGATCAATTCGACAAAAGATTAGTTCTTGAAAGAACCGTCGAATTGACCTAAAAGAGGCTATAAAGAAGAACGATAAAAACCTAGCCTCTAGGGTTGCTCTCAAGTGTTTTTTTCAATTGATCGGCCGTGCTCCCCACGTTTTTGAGAAACCCTAAATGTCTATTTATAGTTTAGAAACCTTTGGAAAGAGATAAGAATCAAAAACTTACCTTATCTGGAAATTTTCAGGACGGCGATCCGGATCGGATTTACTGCGATCCGGATCGTCGTAACGAGTCAGGCTATTCCAGTAAAAACAGGGTTCGGGATCCGGATTGAAATGCCCGATCTGGATCGTTCATGTATTCCAGCAAAAACCCATGTTCGGGATCCGGATCGAAATGACCTTTGATCCGGATCGGATTTGCCAATGAACAAGCACCCTTCGGGATCCGGATTGGACTGTCTGATCCGGATCCTGAACATGTCCCATGTCCAGTTTTTTATTTTTATGCAATTAAAAATTCATCCAAGTGTTTCTACACTATAAGAAAGTATTCGGATCACCAAAATTATTTAGTTAACCATACCTGATCCTTTTGAATACTTTCTTCTTGAGATTGATGTAACTGATCCACAATTCTTCAACTTCAATCTTCAAGACTCAAGACACTGAGTGTCAACTTGAGCTCTTGTTGAATCTTCTCTACGTCTTTGATTACTGATTGACAATTTGATCCCTTTAAGACTCCGACTCAACACAACAAATCAACTCACGAAATATGCCAATACAAAAGGCCGTAACACCAAACTCTGCCCTGAGAAACGAGGCGGGTCAAACTGGAGGAATCTCATCAAACAATCTACCACCTCTCGCTGCTCGAGATAACTAATCTATACTACATCAAAATCTTGGAGCTGGCGTAGGACCAACAAATCAATAGGTAAAATCCAGGGTCCTAACTGCACTGGGCAGGACCGACAACACTCATCTACGTGTCACACATGGTCAGGAATCTAAACCTCACGTGCACAAGCTAACGGTCCTATCTCTAGCCCATGCAACGATGCAAATTCTCTACTGATGAATGAGTGAGATGCTCCAGTATCAAATAATGCTCTAGCGCAAGTGGAGGAGATAAGGATAATACCTGCCACCACCTGATCAGCCACCAAGGAGTCTTCTACCTGAGCAGCATATACTCGCCCACTCGGAGGTGGTCGCCTGTCCGGCTGTCGTGAAGAGGTGGCCCGATCAGCCTGGCCAAAGCTCCGCGAAGCTCCTGCTACCTGCAAAGGCGAAGAAGGTGTCGATGCTTATGTAGGTGCTGCCGATCCTGCTCTCGGGCAAGACAATGAGTAGTGCCCAGTTTGACCGCATCAATAACACCGGCCCTGCCTCTGGTCGCACTGCTGGGGTCCGCCGCAGATGACACATCCGTCAGGACGCCTCTGATGCTGTGGCTGCTGCTGTTGCTATCTCGGTGGTCGAAAACCTCCTGATCTCTATGTCCTCTGAGACCCACGACCCTAAAACTGAAATCGTGGTGGCCTCGGAGGTCTCGATCTGCTAAACTATCCCAAATCAGGCGGTGCTGGACGCTTCCCTCCGGAGCTAGTCCCTGGCGCTCCGTCCCTCTCATTCATAACCACTGCTCCTCGATCAATCCACCGAGCGTGCTCAATCGCCGCATCCAGAGTCAGCGATTGCTAGGAGTGAACAAATAGATAAATGTCCCGATGCAGTCCTCTCTCAAAGAGTTCCACCCGCTGAGCGTCATCCCGTGCAATATGGGGTACACAGTTCAGCAATCGCGTAAAATTGCGAACATACTCCTGAAACAGTCGGTTCCCTTGCTGCAGGCGTCTCAGCTCTCCTTCCAGTTTCTACTTTGCACGGTCGGGAAAGAAAGCCCCGAGCAGTAAAGCTCGAAACTCACTCCAGTTCATCAACTGAACTCCAGGTGGTCCGACAGGACGAACTCGACGCCACCAAGTCTCAGCGTCCCTCTCCAGAAAGTGCGTAGCCAAATGCACTTGATACTTTTCCTGAATGAACAAGTTCTCAAACAACTTTTCCATAGTTGCGATCCAGTTTTCTGCCTCCCAAGGCTCCAAGCTTTGTCCCGAAAACTGTGGGGGATAGAACTGACTGAAGTAGGTCAAACGATCAGTAAGCTCTCGCTGCTCTTGCACTGACAATGGAGCAATCAGGGTCGAAGTCGATGATGCCGCGACAGGGGGTACAACTGGCGGTGCTGCAAGGGATGCTCTCTGCTCCAGCATGCGCATCATGCGTTCCATATTCTCTTCCTGGCGTCTAGTCGCCTCCTCCTGGCGTCTCATCGCCTCCGACATCTGGACTACCTGGGCTCGCAACTCCAGAACCTCACCATGCTCTGTCTGCTCTGCCTCTCGCTGCTCGAGCTCCTTATCTGAGGTAGGATGTGCCCTCATCGCTGCACGACGTCTCGGAGGCATCGTGGTCCGCTGCACAAAACCAAACGTCAGGACACCAAAAATCTCTCGACCCGATCAAGCGAAAATCTAAAACATGTTACTTATTCTAAAGCATTATGTTGTCTGCAGCCAACATAACCACTTTAGAGAATAAACATGTAAAATCTCTCACCCCAATCCACTGGGGGAGTCATGACCCAATCAGGACTCTCGCTAAAGTCACGTCTCTCACGACAGTCATCCTACTGTCCAACCACAAGCCTAGGGTTTCTAAGTCCTCAACAACCTACAACCTAGGCTCTGATACCACTCTAATATGTCACGCCCCAGGGTCGGAACTGCGAAAATCTCCGCACAAACAAAGCGTCTAACCTGCAAATCAGATCTATAGCTAAACATGTATCAGAGCTGTAAAAATAAAATAAGTAGCTACAGAATCCCAACACTGAACAGTTGAAGTAACACATCCAAAATACATAGTCATCTCCCAGACTAATACATAATACATAATACATGATACATCAAACCTCTCAGACTGTTCAGTACATAAATAAATCTCTCAGACAGGGTACATCTACCTCTGACTCTCAAAATAAAACTGGTAAGGAGCTACTCGGCCACGCCCTTACTTCGATCTGCTGCCTCCGCCCGAACCAGTGCCGGAACAGCTACCTTAGGAAAACCTATCACCACAGCGGGTGTGAGAACTACTGCAGAAGGTAGTTCCCAGTGGGTACCGTCACCAATATCCACTGTATGCCCACTAAGTCTACTGGAGGCAAGACAATAAGTATACAGATAGATAATATGAAAGCTGAAATGGAACTACAGCTAATATGCCTCAAGTATCATGCTCAAAGGAAAAACTCAACTAAGAACATACAATGCATCCACTCGCTCACGAGGTGCTCACATCAACCCAGATCTCAATGAGTGACAAATTTGGTCCAGTCAAGCCTGCGCCCCCTAGTGTATCAGCTAAGGCCCCTGGTGTATCAACTAGGGTGTCCAATCGGACAATCATAATATCACGCAAAGCATCCTCATCAGACACATCATCATCATCAACATCGCATCCGGAGCAGCTCTCGAGGGGCGCGACCCCACCGAGGAATAAGCGTGTCTCATCTGGCTCAATAAGCGGCATCTGCAGGCTATAATCAATGATCGAACAGATCGAAAACTCGAAATGCCAACTAACCCATAAACAGGTCGGAGAACCCTCCACAACTCAATCTGATAGTGCCCACAAACCCCCAAGACACTAGGAAACCCATCCACTGAGTCAATAAAAATCCCCTCGGCCCCCAAGCGCGAGAATACATACATCCTGAACCTATCCAACCCCTCTGGGTGATCACAATGTTTAAAACTGTTTTTGAAGCCACTTTTTATATTAAAACGGGTTCAATAATTTAAAAACAGTTCAGATGCAGTTCGGAAGTCAACTAATCATCCAATCTAGTGTCAAACAGTCTCAAGATCATACTGATGATAAATGGAGTTCAGGTCTGTCATTCAAAGATAATCTAGACATCTATCAGATTTTACCCGCTATACAAATAGCTAAACTAGGCATGCTAACACGCTTTCAACAGAATTAGAAGGCATTCCATAAAGTTTGGAAGAATTCCAACCCACCTGGAAGTGCGCATTAATCCTGAGTCCAAAAAAGCTGAAATTAAATGGGTGCGATCCTCAGGTTCTCATGATTCCAACGCACTAAAAATCGACCGAAAACTCCACCCGGTCGCTGAGATATAAGCCGAACATCGTGGTAAGATCAAATCACTCAAAATAGTAATTTTATCGCACATCTGTCCACAAAATAGGAAATTATCTCCTGCGAGATGCCCTCCAAAAATTCCATGAAAAATACGACGGTGATTCTCGTGAAGTGTAGATAGAAATCAAGTCTTTAAACTCCAAATTCCGCCATCAAACGGCCGAGAAAACGCAAGATTACTACTCTGCTGTCCAGAACATGCAACAGCGAAAAGGGGGTCTAAAGATGCTACACGCACTCCCATAAAAACTCAAAATGGAGCAAAACAATGAGTATAAAAATCGAAGGTCTACCTGTCGTGGAAACGTCGCCACAAAAATCGGCAAAAAATTCCAAGAACTCAGCTCAGGGGAGTCCGCGGACGAAGTGTAAACGAAAACGATCGATATCGAAACAGCGTCAAAGCTCGCGAGATCGGGGAGGAAAGATATCAGATGATCTTCAAAATTTCTCCAAAACCACAAAAAATGTAGAAGACTGGAAGTAGAAACTCACTGTCAAAAACGGCACTCGGAAAGGATCTCAGAGAGTCCAGAAATGAAGCTCTCAATGGCCTATTTATAGCCAAAAGTCCAAATAGTGGGCTTGCGAATTCGGATCCGGAATTCGGGCGCCCGGAAAGTACTGTAGCCGCCTGAAATCACCAGATCACGCCACGTGTCCCGCCCGAATCGACCAGATCACGCCACGTGTCCCGCCGCCCCGTGCTCCGCACGCCTCGGGCACGTGGGCGGCGTGCGCCCGCCAATGGAACAGTGCCACGTGTCCCCACGTGGTTCACGCAGCGCACGCGCCCGATCCACGCGCCGGGTCTTCCGAAATCTGTCGGCCAATCACACGATGCCATATGTCACAGCCGCCACCGCCTCCTTTGACACCGTCCAACCAATAGGGTGCTGCCACGTGGCATGACCAATCCTCGGTGCTCCCGGTGCACGCGCCTGTCCGTGGACCCGCCGCCCGCGCGCCGCGCCTGCCCGCGGCCGTGTTCCGCCGCGCGCCGCCGCCTGCCCGTCGCCGCCGGCGATGCTCCAGCCGCCGAAACAATAACATGTGCCTCGAAATCTGTGTTTTGGCATCGGGGCTCCGAAAAATACAAGTAAATAGTCAATTTTCATCGTTTTCGCGCGCTGAGTCCAAATTCGCTGCTCGTTTCGCCAAATTCCCATCCTAAATTTTGCCGGAAGCCCCCGCAGAAGCAAACTTGATCCGATTTTCGCGCCGGTTCCAAATCTGGAATCCGATTCATGCACAACCAACTCTATCACACAACATAGGCCTCCAGAAGCCACTGCTCGCCCTGCAAAACCATCTCAGAGATCCGAATATTCACACTGAGCATTTTGCGAGATAGGTTCTGTACCCACCACTCAGACTATTGTACTTTTCTTTTACCTTGGGTCTAGCTTCTGCCAGCTAGTTGTATTATTTTTGTGAGCTGGGAGAGTCGGATGTATTTATTACTGTGGTACTTTACTTTTCCAGTTTAGTTTTTAGTCTGAGATACTTTAGTTTCTAGTTCAGCTCTGTAATTTATGCTCTTTTATTGCTTATCTTATATTTGAGCAGGTTTTGGCACTTCGTGTACGCGGAAAATTCCGTGTGCACGGCGGATCTGTGGACGGGCCCACGTTCTGGTTTACACTCGTGGAGTGACAACTTCATCAATATTCTTTGGTTCAATCATGGAGACATAACAAGCAACTCCACATTCCAATTGTCTCCGAGTTCTAACTCCTTCTTGAGGATCTCCAATAATATTAGTTTCGGGATGGTCCTTGGAGATACGAAGCGTTTGAAGTAAAGGAGTACTTGGGGGAATTTGTGATGAATCCTGCACATTAGATGAACTAGAAGAACCATTAGATGCATCAAAATTTTCAAAAGAATTATCATTCAAAGATGCAATATCATTAGCAGGAGATTCATCATCAAGAGACATATCAAGAGTAGATTTGTCAGAAGAAAAATAAGAAGCTTTATCTACTTTAACATTTATTGATTCTATCATCGTTTTAGATTCAAGATTGAATACCCGATATGCTCTACTATTTGTAGAATAACCCACAAAAATTCCTTCATCACTTCGAGAGTCGAATTTTCTAAGATTTTCTCGATCACGTAAAATGTAACAACGACTCCCAAAGATGCGAAAATATTTGATGTTCGATTTTCTAGAGAGCCAAAGTTCATAGGGGGTATTTAAAGTACCCGGACGCAAATATATTCTATTGATCACATAGACCGCGGTGTTAACTGCTTCAGCCCAAAAATATAAAGAGAGTTTCTGGCTATGAAGCATAACACGCGCCATCTCTTGTACAACTCTATTTTTGCGATCGACTACACCGTTTTGTTGCGGTGTATAAGGTACGAAAAATTCATGTTTTATGCCGTTTGAAGAGCAAAATTAATGAATTTTGAATTTATAAATTCTCCACATCTGTCACTGCGAACACGGACAATCTTTTCATTTTTCTCAATTATAATCCGATGACAAATATCATGAAAAGAGTCAAAAGTATCCGCTTTCTCTTTTAAAAATGCTACCCATGAAAATCTAGAGAAATCATCAACCATGAGAAATATGCACCATTTACCTCCCAAGCTTGGTTGATGAGTCGGCCCCATTAAGTCCATATGCAATAATTCTAGTGGGCGTTTTGTTCCTACATGGTTCAAGTTCCGATGTGTGGATATGGATTGTTTTCCCTTTTGACAACCTCCACACACAATGTTTTCTTTGAAATTCAATTTAGGAACACCTCTAACAACATCCTTATTAGATATTCTAGATAGTTCCTTAAAACTCATGTGACCTAGTCTTCCATGCCAAAGAGTTTCATTATCAAGTGACACTAGGTTACATTGTTCAATAGATTTACCAGGAACTACGTAGCAATTATTTTGAGATCTAACCCCTTTCAAAAAGAATGAATGGTTTACGTCAGTTACAATACATTCAACAGAAGAAAAGTTAACTAAAAAACCATCATCACACAATTGGCTAATGCTTATGAGGTTAGTCTTAAGGCCTTCAACAAATAAAATATTGTTCAAAACTGGGCCATTTGGAATAGTGATTGTTCCTTTTCCAACTATTTTTGAAGATCGTCCATCTCCGAAAACAACTAGTCCTCCGGAGGTTTTCTCAAACGATTTAAAATAGTTTTTATCTCCGGTCATGTGCCGTGAGCAACCACTATCCAAACACCAAGACGAATTGTCATATGCATGTAGTGATGTGTGAATGACAAGACAAGGAAAGAGTTCGCCTTTGCGCACCCAAACCTTACGAGTTTTGGAATACGACGGCAATGATTGCGATTTTGTGCTCCTTGGTGAATGCGTCTTGTTCGGTTGATTACTTTTCTTTGATTTTCATGACAATATTGTCTTGAGGAATGTGCTACCATTATTCTTGACCTTTGATTGATTTCTTCTTGAATTCCGGTCTTTGTTCTTGATGCTAGCCATTACAAGATGCGCTTGATTTATTCGTTTGGCTCCATACTTGCAATTTGGTCTTATGTGCCCTACAAAACCACAACGATGACATACCTTGGTAAAAGTTGAACCCGAAGAAGATGAGGTAGGCTTGTCAACGTTGGCTACAATGATTTCCGTCGGAAGAGGAGCAACCGACTAGGGCACAAACTTCGTATCACTCGAACTTGGATCCTTGCCAGTTCGATCATATCCAAGGCCCAAACAGTTCGTTTGACCAAGACCAAGCAACTTGTCCAACTTGCTCCTTCCTGATGAAAATCGCTTCAAATCTTCTTTAAGTTGGAATATGGTCTTCGTCATCTCCATTTTTTCTTGTCGAGCCTCGGAATAGAGCTTCAAGAAGTGATTTGCTTTATCCATCGGTTTGATATGTTCCTTCTGGAAATGCTCATTCTTCTCTTGAAGGGAAACATTTATCTTGTTCAAATTATCCCTTTCCACTTCAAGAGTGTTTGAGAAAGAAGTTGCCTTTTCAATTTGTTCTTCAAGATCCCACAACCTTCTTCTCAAACTTTTATTTTATTTTGCCAATTTCTTAGAATCCTTTAACAATTTATGGTAGGCAAAAGCAAAGTCTTCACCCTCGGAATCTCTTGGTTCATCATCCAATGTCGTTTGATCATCCTGGGAAGAAACGGACAATGAACCAGATGCGATCGATGAAAAACACACGAAGGGTGAAGTTGTGGACGCAATAAATGCTATGGCGTTGTTATCCTTATCACTAGAAGACGACTCATTGGAAGAAAAAGAGTCATCCCACGTGACGGCTTCCATTGCCTTCTTCTTTGACGGATTCTTGTTGGGACACTCTATTCAGATATGGCAAAAACCTCGACATTTGAAGCACTGGATTTGTCCCTCGGTGTTCTACTTGTCCTTTGAAGAACCCTCTTGCTTTCTTGATTTAAAGCTTGAAAATCCTTTGCCTCTCTTGGACTTAACGAAGGATGATGGTTTACTTGAATTTTCCCTTCGAAAGCTTCGGCGAAATTTTCTTGTCAAGAATGCAAGCTGTTTCTCGAATTCCTCCATTGATAGATCATCGTTAGTGTCTGAGGAGGATGAATTCGCGTCTTCTTCTTTTGTTGATTTCAATGCTAAACCTGAAGACTTAGAAGAAGATGAAGGCTTTCCAGAAGAATAGTTAGTAGGAAAAGTCATTTCATAAGTTTGAAGTGTACCAACTAATTCTTCTACTTTGATTTTGTCCGGGTGTTTTACTGTTTCAATGGCTGCAACTTTAGGGCGAAATCTTTCTGGAAGAGTTCTTAAGATCTTTCTTACAACTTTAGATTCTGAGATCTTCTCTCCCAAGTTAGCACATGTATTTACGATATCTTGCAATCGTGTATAATAATCCGTAAAACATTCATTTTCTGCAATATGAATTGAATCAAATTTGCTTGTAATCATTTGCAGTTTTTTAATCTTCACTAAATTTGTACCCTCATGTGTAACTTGTAGAGTATCCCAGATTTCTTTTGCGGTCTCACATGCCGAGACGCGAGAGAACTCAGTTTGTGACAAAGCATTAAATAATTCCCTTGCCATTGTAAGAAGAAGCATCAATCTCTTCCTTGGTCCATTTTGACCTAGGGTTGATGGTGACAACATCATCAGACAAAATCTCAAAAGGATTTGTCCATCCAAACTCAATTGATTGCCATACTCGTTCATCGATGGAAATCAAGAACGCTCTCATGCGTACTTTCTAGTAGGTATAATTTGTTCCATCGAAGAACGGTGGTCTATTGATGTTTCCACCTTCAACCATTGTTTACAACCCTATTCCCGCTCTGATACTACTTGTGGGTTATGGGATCTAAGGATCTAAATAGGGGAAAAACCACCTAGAGGGGGGGGTGAATAGGTGTAAACAATAAAACTCAAAAATCTTTGCGTAAAAATAACTCAATGCGGAAAAATAAATAAAGTGCGCAAGATTTTACGTAGAAAACTTTGTCACATGAGTAAAAAACCACGGGACCGATAACACGGTAAAATCCACTAAGATTAAACACGTACAATGTGATATATCATAACTCTACGACTCAACCTTTTCCATACGCTCCGAGTAGGTCTTCTCCGCTCGCTCCACAACGTGCCTCGACTCCACGATTTGCGTCCAACGCCGAATCCACGACGTCCAACCGAATCCACGGTCTTCACCAATATAGCACGTATCAATCACACGAATGCGCATTGTTCCGAATCCACGAAAGCGGTAGCACCTTGAATCCACAAGGCCATGCGAATCCACGCGGCGATTGTCCTTTCGGAAATCGTTGTTTTGTTTATTGGTGGTGATAATCAAATACTTAGATCATATAGATAAACAAGGAAACACCATCTAAGTATTCATCAATTTGATTCTACAAGAAATAGAGAGTTTGAAAACCCTAGAATCAAATTGATCAATATAGACGAAGAAACATGAAATTAATCGTGTTTTCCTTTCTTCTCTATATGTGGATTTTTCTTTTCGATTCCTTTTTTAAAATAATAGGAATTTTGAAACCTTAGGAATCTTATGAATTATCGGTCGTACCCTAAAAGATGAAAGTTGCGGTTTATTTATAGGTTAGAAACCGTTTGAAAAGAGATAAGAATCAAAAACTGACTTAACAGACTTTTTCCCGCACGGTGGTCCAGACTGGATTTGGCTGATCCGGACTGTCGTCTTTTTTCAGAGAATTTCCTGAAAAAAATAGTTCGGGGTCCGGACTGGAATGGCCTGATCCGGACTATTCATGCGATTGAACAATCACAGAGTTCGGGGTCCGGACTCAAAAGAGGATGATCCGAACTGGAGTTCCGCATGAACTAAACCATGTTCGGGGTCCGGACTTGATGGTTATGATCCGGATCCTGAACACTCAAAAAGTCCAGTTTTTTATTTTTATGCAATGAAAATTATTTCAAGTGTTTCTAATCTATAAGAATGTATTCGGATCATCAAAAATATTTAGTTAAACATACCTGATCCTTTTGAATCCATTCTTCTCGAGATTGATGTATGTGATCCACAATTCTTCAACTTCAATCTTCAAGCCTCACAACACTTCACGAAATACGCCAATACAAAAATCCTTAACAGGCCCAGCAGCATAGAGACCTAGAGTGTGGAGATACGAATCTTGATTTACGGTTTGGCTATGTGGTCAACAACGTGTTGGCACCTTTGTCGTGTGTCAAGTTCGTTTGCGCGCAAAATGGACGTGAGAAACGGACTCAGTGCGAAATTCTGAGAGAAAACAGTATTTTTGTGTTTTCAGGAGGATTCGGGCACCTGAATCAAGAATCCGGGCGCCCGAATGTTTGCTAGCCTAGCGAACCAGGGTTGGACATGCGACACTCGAGGATTAGATGGCGCACGGGACACGTGGCGCAAGCAGACCAGGCAGTGCGCACCACCTGCGCGGGGCCACGTGGCGACCCGCGAGCGGCCCCGTACACACCGACTATAGCGGGATGCGTGGCGCACGTAGAGGCAGCGCGAGAGGGATTTGGGTGCGCTCGAGTGGCGACACGTAGCAAGTGACTTTCGGGCGCTTGAGGGCTCAATTGGACCTAGTGGATTCGAGCGCACGAAAGTTGCATTTTCATTTGTGTTTTTAGTTTTTTCCAGGGATCCGAGGGGGTTGTTTTCTCCACCTCTTGGCCTATAAATAGGCCCATTGCGACCCTAGAAGACTCCCCTATCTTCTCCACCCCTGTTGATAGAGTTTAGATTGATTTGAGAGCTTCCTCTTCATCTTTTCTCCACCCTTGTTGAGCTTTGAACCTTCTTGTTGTTGCTAACTGCATCGTCGACTCTACTTCCTTGACTTCCACTGGGCTATAGAAGAGAAGTTTGGATCTAAGATTTGGAGGGAAGCTTCACCTTTGATAGAGCTCGAAGTTTTATACTGATGACAGCTTTTCATTTCAGCTCTTGAGCAGATATTTTAAGCTTTTCTTGAATTTTTATGTTCATGCCGGATTTTCTAGACAGAGCTAAATTATCATAGATTTTCTTCGTGTTTTTCTTTTGGACTTAAGGATTAAAGGGTTTGGAGATGCTCTGGACTTCTTGAATATCATGTAGGAATCTTGTTTTCTGGGATTTTAAAGGTATATTTACGGTAAAAGATGTTTCTCTTTGGTTCAATGCATCCAAAATCCTGCACACAGGATTTTGTGAAACCTTGTGTAATATTTGACCATGGATGATTTTTTTTTTTTTGCAATTAGCATTCTAATACTTTTTTTTTTATAAATAATTCTCTAAAATATATATTTATAAAATTGGTCTTATATATCTCTAACACATGAGCGCTAGAATATGGTGAATCATTCACCGTATTTAAACACGATAAATAATTTATAGTGTCTAAACAGTTTTCAATTTTCGATTCCACTTCCACTTCACAAACTCTTCGTACCGCCGCTTCACCTTCTCTCCTCCTCCTCTCCCTCCTCAGCAAATCTCCCAAAATTACCAAACTGACTGTCCCTGCCACACACTGCGACCCCATCCGCGTCCTCCATACGAAGGACCACCTCCCACACGTGTCTTGTCTTCTCCCCACACTGTGATGACTCGGATCTCCGCAGAGCTTTTGCAGTGTGAATTGTGGCTTCTGGAGGCCTATGATGTGTGTTGGAGTTGGTTGCGCGCAAATCAGACTTCAGATTTGGACCCAGCACGAAATTTGGATTAAGAATACCTGTCCGGATGCCTTCGACAAATTTTTGAAGTGGAATTTGGCAAAACAGACATCGGATTTGGACTCAGCGCGCAAAAACGATGAAAATAGACTATTTACTTGTGTTTTTCGGAGCCTGGATGACAAAACACGGATTTCGGGGCAAGATGTTACCGTTCGTTGGCACGCAGCACGAGGAGCCCCGGTGCGCCCCCGTGGACCCAGCCTTCGTGAACCCGCCAACCAGAATCTGCCACGTGTCCAGCCGGTCCATGCACCCAGCCTGCCTGCTCCGTGGTCCCAGTCCACTGCACCGACCAATCAAATCACGCCACGTGTCCCAACCTCTGGTGCACGCCGGCCCGTGGACCGCGCGCCCTCGCGCCTGCCCGCGCGCTGCCCGCGGCCGCTCCGCCGCCTGCCCGAGCCCGTCCGCCGCGCTCCGCCGCCGCCGCTGCCCGCCGGCCGCCGGAGTTACTGTTCCGGCATGAACAGTAACCAGTGGCGCAAAAATTAAGTAGGTAGCCCAATTTCATCGTTTTCGCGTGCTGAATCCAAATTTGATGTCCGTTTTGCCAAATTCCGCTTCTAAAATTTGCCGGAAGCACCCAGACAAGTGTTTTTAACCCAAATTTTGCGCTGAGTCCATTTTTAAAATCTGTTTCATGCGAGAACACTTCTAAACACTCAACGGGGTCCTCCGATCACTCACGTGATCCATTTTTAAGCCCGAAGTCCAGCACTTGTGTCCAATTGTGCACAAACACCTCCAATACACAGTACAACCCCCCAGAAACTGCCAATCGCACTACAGAAGCTCTGCTGATCCAACAGTATTCCTCTTGTGGAAATTCGGATCCTCACATCCTCCTCCACTAAAAGAAAGTTTCGTCCTCGAAACTAAAGTCATTCTTCAATCCGGAACCTCAACCAAGTAGAGGGGGTAAAGTCCAATCATCCACCACTCAAGCTCCCAAGGCTGTCTAATACCTCCTCCAGAGACACGATGCAATCCTCGGGTCTCTCACTAGAACAAAATAAAGGCGGGCACTCCAGGAAACCGCACCACCTCAACCAAGTACAGCTGGGCTAACCGCTTGAGCTACCAGGTAGTCTGCATCAGTACAAGCATCCGCTCCTCCCAGGGCCTCCGATAATCCAACCACAAGTCCATCGGCACAAAAGCTCGATCCAAGTACCTCTGTTGTAAAGTACCGGGGCATTGGATAGCGCGCCGACCACACAGATGGCTTGGAGCAGAGAGTTGCCTTGGGCATGTTGCATTTGAGGTTACTGTTGATGCCGAGTTGATTCGGATCAACACGGAAGCTCCAGCTCGATTCGGGGTTTTTCCGGGCTTTGTAGGCCGATTGAGGATGAGATTGGAAATTTCCGACTTCACCGTGGAGCGCCGGAAATTCAGGAACACTTGGAACAGGTGTACTTTCAGATTACAGCGAGGTTCGGGAGGTTCCGGACTGACGCGGAGGGCCCGGAGGCGAAAAGTGAGTCGGAACTGGCAATTTTGGAGCCGGTAATGGATTTGAGCACCCCGACTCAACGGATTAGCTTTTTGAGGAGAAAAAGCTGTGGACACGTGTACTTTTGATTTACAGCGAGGTTCGGGAGGTTCCGGACTGACGCGGAGGACCCGGAGTCAAAAAGTGAGTCGGAACTGGCAATTTTGGAGCCGGTAATTGATTTGAGCACCCCGACTCAACGGATAAGCTTTTTGAGGAGAAAAAGCTGTGGACACGTGTACTTTCAGATTACAGCGAGGTTCGGGAGGTTCCGGATTGACGCGGAGGGCCCGGAGGCAAAAAGTGAGTTGGAACTGGCAATTTTGGAGCCGGTAAGTGATTTGAGCACCCCGCCTCAACGGATGAGCTTTTTGGAGAGAAAAAGCTGTGAGCGCGTGTATTTTCGATTTACAGCGGAGTTCGGGAGGTTCCGGGCAGCGGCGGAGAGCCCGAAGGCAAAAAGTGAGTTGGAGTTGGATTATTGGAATTAATTAATTAGTGGATTTAATTAATAAAGCTTTATGCTTTATATAAAGTGGCCCCAGCCTCCCTCTGCAGCAGAGAAAGAAAGGAAAAGAGAAAGAAAGGAAAAAAAAGAGAAAGAAAGGAAAGGAAAAGAGAGGAAAAGGAAGAAGAGGAGTTTTGAGCCGATCTCGGATTTTTGGACTCGCCGTTGGAGGCAGTGTGAAGCTCGTGGGCGTGCGACGCGCGACATCGAGGTAAGCAATTTCTCTTTTTTGAGGTTTCTTTGAATTTTGGAGCTTTGAGGATTTTATTTGGTGTTTAAAAATCAAGAAAAATGTGGATTCTTGGATTTTTGGGATTTTCGGATTTTATTGGATTTATCGGGGCCTTTTTCTGATTTTTGCCGTCGCCGGCGGCCGCGCGCGCGCGCAGCGGAGCACGCGCGGCGCCAGGGTCTGCTGTTGGCAGCACCCTGTGGCGAGGTGCCGCTGGGCGCGGCGCCGCGTGTAGAGTACCGGAGCTTCGGGCAGTGTGCCGACTCCACGTGGCAGCCTGGTATTGTGGAAATACCTTTAGCAGTTTCTGTTTGTATTTACAGAGAGGTTCGGGTGGTCCCGGAGCGACGCGGAAGTATTCTTGTAGAAAAGTGAGTTGGCGTCGGATTGAGAGCTTGCGGGTCGAGCATTGGTTTCATGGATGGGTTTGATGTGAGTTGATCCCTTGGGACATGTGTATTATGAGTTTACAGAGGTGTTCGGTTGGTTTCGGGGTGATGCGGAGGTCCCGAGGCGAGAAAGTGAGTTGACGGGGCATTTCGGAGATTTTCTGGCTAGTTCTGGAGCTTTTGGGTGGCTTGGTTCCGGAACCAGCCATTTGGTTCCGGAACCAGGGCCCGTGTACCGGTACCAAGTGGGTGGTACCGGTACACAAGCACAGAAAGTGCCCAGTTAGCTCGGTTTGGTGCACTGTAGCTTGAGGTATGGGCTTCTTCTGTTCCAACCACTCCCGTCATGTTTTATACCCAGACTCTTGCTCCCTCTCCACCCTTCATTCCTTATCATCTCCTCCTCCCTTTCTTGCTGCCAGAGAAGAAGAAGAAGATGAAGTAGTAGAAGGAGAAGCAGGCTCGTGCATTGTGGGAGTTGACCGAGTCAACGTGCGCTCGCGAGGAGCAATTGAGGTAAATTAATTGTTGGAGATTGTGGATTTGGATTCGATAGTTCTCCTCTTGGGTTTTATTGATGGAATTGATTGGGATTTTGAGTTAATTTCCATCCTTTCTCTCCCTCTCTCCCTGTGCTCTCGGGTGCAAGCAGGGAGGTTACTGCGCAAATCCGAGGATTTGTCTGCTTCTTGCGCACGTGTGGGGGACCCTCTTGAGCTGAGCAGAGGCATGCTGAGACCTTGGGGAGTGTGATAGAGGATTGATCGGAGCTTCGTGGATTTCTTCCGAGACGCGCGACGGCGCGCGTGCGCGTGAGAGGCACAGTGCAGTTTTTCGTCTGTTTTCGCCCGTTTCTTCTCCGATTTCGGCGCGGCCTTCGGAAAGCATTTGAGGTGGGTTGGAATTTCTTCAAGATGTATGGAATGCCCTTTAAAGCTATTGAATGCATGTTGATCATGTTTAGCTTAATTATTTGCATAGCTGGTAAATCTGATAGTTGCCTAGAAAATTGTAGGAATACAATTGCAAGCCCCAGATATTTTTAGCATGATCTAGAAGTGATTTGACACTAGACTGCATGTTTAGTTGGCTTTATATTGGCATCTGAACCGTTTTAAAAATCGTCGGACCTGTTTTAATGAAAACTGGGTTTTGAAAAGTGTTTTAAAATATTGAGATCTTCCCGAGGGGTTGAGTAGGTTCAGAATGCATGTGTTCTCGTGCTAGAGGGCCGAGTGGATTTTTAGAGCATTATGAGATGACTTTCTAGTGTCATGAGAGAGTTTTGAGATACTTGAGTTCGCGGGGTATTGAGGATGTATTCCCTGATTGGGTTACTCTAGATCATGGGTCGTGTTCTGATTTAGTGGTGGAGATGGTTCTCCCACTTAGCCTTGAGAGTTTTGGGGGCTCTGGCAGATCGAGTCGTGGAGGTTTCCCGACTCAGCCACGGGGCGTGCATTATTAGATTGAGTCGTTGAGGGTTCTCCGACATAGCTGTGAGAGTGTTGGGCTTTCCTGTTCGAGTCGTGGAGTCTTTCTACGACTGCGTATGCTTGTTGAGCATTGAGATCCGATCTGTTTGATCGTGTATTTTAGCCTTGAGTCGTTGAGGGTTCTCCGACATAGCTGTGAGAGTGTTTGGGCTTTTCTGTTCGAGTCGTGGAGTCTTCCTCCGACTGAGTTATGCTAGTTGAGCATTGAGATCCGATCTGTTTGATCGTGGATTATAGCCTGCTGAGCCTGGCTTTTTATGCCAGTTATGAGATACTTGTGATACTTGAGTTCGGTGGGGTCGCTCCCCTCGAGCTACGCCCCGGGTGCGATGATGATACCGAGCCTGACGAGGCTGCGATGTGATTACTGAGATGGTCCTAGAGGGACACCCTACGTAAGTCCGTTCCTCCGGGATGTGCGGCAGTGGATGCCTACGTAAGTCCGTTCCTACGGGATGCGCGGCAGTAGATGAGCGCAGGCTTGTTTGACTGGTCCAAAGAGGGACAGTCATTGGGATTGGGTGATATGTGTGAGTGAGTTTCATAGCCTGTTCATAGATGAGTTTTCCTTTGAGCATGATACTTGAGGCGTGTTAGCAGTAGTGGGTGTATGCATATCTTCATCATTTGTAGAGTTTCTTGAGCATGATGATTGAGACATGATAGCTAGTTCCTTTCAGCTTTTATCTATCTATCTATCTGCATACCTATCTGTTGTGCCTCCTGTAGACTTAGTGGGCATACCGTGGATATTGAGACGGTACCCACTGGGAACTACCTTTGCAGTAGTTCTCACACCCGCTGCGGTGACAGGTTCCTGTGGTAGCTATTTCCGGCTTGGTTCGCGCGGAGGCAGCTGATCGAGGTGAGGACGTGGCCGTTTAGTTCCTTACCAGCACTGAGAGTCAGAAGTAGATGTACCTTGGGTATTTTATGACTCCACTTTTGTACTGGACATTCTGAGAGATCAGTGAGGATTTCTTGTACTTTTGTAGCTGAGAGACTTTGTATTGAGATTTTTTTTATTATATCAGATGTTCAGTGGATTTCTGTAGCTACTGGTTCTTTTTCAGCTCTGATACATTATAGCTATAGATCTGACTTGCAGGGTGGACGCTTCGTCTGTACGGCAGTTTCCGTACAGATGGCGGATCTGTTGGCGAGCCCGGGTCGTAGTTTCGACCCCGGGGCGTGACACCGCGTGCAGCAAAGTGCTGCACGCGGCGCTGCCTGGCCGCGCGCAGGCGCGCGCGGCAGGGCCGCGCCCAAGTGCGCGCGGCGCTGCCTGGCCGCGCGCAGGGGCGCGCGGCAGGGCCGCGCGCGGGTGCGCGCGGCACCTCCTGGCCGCGCGCAGGGGCGCGCGGCAGGGCCGCGCGCGGGCCTGCGCGGGCCTGCGCGGGCCGCGCAGGCCGCGCGCGGGCCTGCGCAGGCGCGGGCCCGTGCGCAGCGCCTCTGGGCGCTGCGCGCAGCGCCGCTGGGCACCGCGCGCAGCGCCGCTGGGCGCTGTGCGCAGCGCCGCTGGGCGCTGCGCGGTGCGCTCCGGCACCGCGCAACGGGTCGCCGCGCGGCGCTGCTTGGTTGGGCGCCGTGCGGCGGGCCTCCCTCGTCGCGCGGCTGGGTTTTCGCCGCGCGGCGTGCTCCCGGACGGCGGGCGACTCCTCGGTTTGCGTGCCGGCGCCGTGTTTTCGCCGTCGGAGCCCGTGGTTCGCCGTCGGCCGCTGTTTTTCGCCGTCGGCTGCTGCCTTTTCGCCGCCGAGCAGATTTCTGGCAGTTTTTCGCGAGCGGTTTTCGCAGGATTTTTCGCAAGCTGTTTTTTGAGCGGTTTTTCTCCGTCGGGCGCTGGTTTTCGCCGACGGAGCTGTTTTTCGCCGCCGCGTGCTGTTTTTCGCCGTCGGGCGCTGTTTTTCGCCGACGGAGCTGTTTTTCACCGTCGCGTGCTGTTTTTCGCCGTCGGGCGCTGTTTTTCGCCGACGGAGCTGTTTTTCGCCGCCGCGTGCTGTTTTTCGCCGTCGGGCGCTGGTTTTCGCCGACGGAGCTGTTTTTCGCCGCCGCGTGCTGTTTTTCGCCGTCGGGCGCTGGTTTTCGCCGACGGAGCTGTTTTTCGCCGCCGCGTGCTGGTTTTCGCCGTCGGGCGCTGGTTTTCGCTGACGGAGGCTGTTTTTCGCCGACGGATGCCCGGTTTTGACCGTTTTGATTGATTTTGTGATTTCTTCGCTTCTGACAGCTTGCGGTGCGGTTTTTAGTTTCCGCGGGGCGCGCGGTCGTGTGGTTGGTCGCTGCGTGCTCCGATTCGCGTGCGGATTCTGGCATCGGGCTTCGTGTTGCGTGCGAACCCCTTGGAGGCCAGGTAAGCCCGCTGAGCCAATTGCAAGTGTCGACGAGCAATTGGTGGCTTTCTAAGGTGGGTTGTTTTTCTTTCCAAGTCTACGGACTTCCTTCTAATTCTATTGTGATAGGATTGCATGCTAGTTTAAGTATTTTCTTGGAACTTAACTAGCACCCCCGTCATATGTGCATGTGTTGACCAGACCTATTTGTGAACCTTAATTTGGGCTAGGTTCCTTTATGCTTTAGACCTCCCGCACTTTTCATATCCTTCGGGACTTAGAGTTTCCTCGCCCGGGTAGTGGGCCGAGTGGTCAGAGTGTTGTGGGACGGGTGTTGCACTCGGGCCCGGGGGGCCGAGTGGGGTCTGGTGGCTGGGTTAGGCCAGTGTTAGCATTTTGGGGAGCCGTTTCAGATAAACGGTGGTCCCGGGGGTTTTTCCTTTCCACTGTTCTTCTCGTCACCACCAGGTTGGGGTCGTGGTGCACGTGTGTTAGCAGGACCTTGAACCCAGAACCTTTTTGGATAAATACATGATTTTAGTCAGCCAATGTTTCTTCCAAGCCTCGCAAGGTTGTCCGAGTCTGTTCTCGTCCGTTGGGACGAAGGCATCAGCTCTTCGAGGCTTGGGCATAAAACTTGATTTCAAAGGGTTTTCCTAAAAAAGACTAAAAATCATTATAAAGATGGCTTTCTCTCAGATCGAATGATTTTCCAAAATAAATGACATGGTTTCTTATAAACTTATCCACCCGAGCGGATTCGAGTGATCTGGGTTCTAAGGGCTGCTTTCTCTCTTGGGGACGTAGATGTTAGTCTCCCTGGGTTTCGGACCCTTCGTAGATCTGGCCGTGGAGTAGCTCCGGCCGTGAGTTGAGTGTTGAGTTCAGTGGAGTTGTGTTGTGGGAGCCGTGGGAGAGACGGTGGTCCCAGCTGTGTAGTACCTTCGTTGAGTGGGTCTGTGTTGTGAGATTGAGTCGTGGAGGGTTCTCCGACTGAGTTTGTGCTTTGAGCATCGAGATACCGATCTGTTTGATCGAGGACCACAGCCTGCAGGAGCCACTTGTGAGACAGTGATACTGATGAGATACTTGAGTTCGGTGGGGTCGCACCCCTCGAACCACGCCCCGGGTGCGTTGATGATTCCGAGCCTGATGAGGCTGCGATGATGATACCGAGCCTGACGAGGCTTCGATGATGCGCCTAGTTCATGTACTAGTGGTCGCTTGATACCCCTGGCCGTGCTACCATGGGGTCACTGTGTGAGATATCGAGTTTGTCCGTTGGGACACCCTGGTTGATACACCAGGGGGCGCAGGCTTGACTCGACTGGACCCGGGTGGGCAGTCGCCGAGATTTGAGATGTACTGAGAGAGTGATGGTGTAGCATGTGTCATAGTAGAGCGTCTTGGGCTTAGTACTTGTGACATGTTGTCAGCTGTGAGTGACTGCATACCATCATCCATAGTCTCTTCTTGTTGAGCATAGTAGATAGAGGCATGATAGCTGTAGATTCTTTTCCAGCTTATTTATATTTCTCATCAGTCTTTTCTCTATCTTATGCCTCTGGTAGACTTAGTGGGCAGGCCGTGGTTCTTGGAGACGGTACCCACTGAGAACTACTGTAGGATGTAGTTCTCACACCCTCTGTCGGTGACAGGTTGCTGAGGCTTTCTTCCGTTCCTGCTGTGCTTGACTGGACGGACCGAGGACAGGGAGTCGCGTGATAGTTCCCTACCAGCATTGTTACTTTAGAGAGAGGTAGATGTACCATCCCGGATTGTGGGAGTTGGTTATGTTTCCTGTTTAGCTATCTCCCATTTGGATTCGTAGATGTTGTATAGGTGGACTTCTATTTGTATCTTTTGATTTTGGGAGATAGGCTATGTGTTGTAGCAGCTTTGTTGTTGAGAAAAATTTTATAGTACAGCTTTTTATCCGCTCTGATATCTGCGTAGCTGTAGTTTTGTCTTTTGCAGGCTAGACGCTTCGTCTGTACGGCAGTTTCCGTACAGATGGCGGATCTGTTAGTGAGCCCGGGTCGCAGTTTCGACCCCGGGGCGTGACAGATTAGAGTGGTATCAGAGCCTAGGTTATAGGTCATTGAGGACTTAGAAACCCTAGGCTTGTGGTTGGACATTAGGATGACTACGTGAGAGTCGTGACTTTTAGCGAGAGTCCAGATTGAGTTTTTACCTCTCCCTCGGGTTGGGATGAGAGATTTGATATGTTATTCTCTCAAAGTGATTATGTTGGCTGCAGACAACATAATACTTTAGGAAGGATAACAAATTTTAGACTCTCGCTGGATTGGGTCGTATGGTTGTTGTGTCCTGATGTTTGTTTTGTTTCAGTTACTCGCGATGCCGCCGAGACGTCGTGCAGCGACGAGCGGGCGTTGGGCCTCAGCTGAGGAGCCCGGACGGCGGGCTGCCGAGCAGGCTAGGCAGGGTGAGGTACAGGATCTGCGGGCTCAGGGGGCCCAGATGTCGGAGGCGTTGCGGCGCCAGGAGAAGAACATGGAGCGTGTGTTGCGCATGTTTGGGCTGAGGGCATCTCTCGGGGTATCGCCAGTAGTACTCCAGCCGCGACATTGTCGATTTCGACCCTGGTCGCACCACTGATGGGGCAGGAGCAGCGAGAGGTTGCCAACCGATTATTCTACTTCATCCAGTCCCATCCCCTGCAGATTTTGGGATTTAAGTTGGGGGCCTTGGGAGGCCGAGAACTGGATCGCTGCTATGGAAAAGCTGTTCTAGGATTGTTCATCCAGGAAGCATCAGGGCGCGGGATCTGGCACCTATCGTTTGGGACGCCGAGAGTTGGTGGCGTCGGGTTCATCCTGCTGGACCACCGAGAGCGAGTTTCCACGATGGTTGAGCAGTGGGCCCCATGTCCCCAGGATGAGGTTTAGAGGTTGATTATTGTTGAGAGGGGACTGCACCTGGATATCTATCTCATTGTGTATTTTCGGCGAGTGCCGACCGTAGATGCAGCGATTGGGCATGTGCGATGGATTGACCGGGGATCACTGATCACGTCCAGGAGGGACGGAGATCGAGGGACCAGCTCCAGAGAGAGAGTCTTCCAGTGTTGCCTGATTTTGGGATAGTGGAGTGGATCGAGGTTGCCATGGTGCCAGCCTCAGGATCATGTGTCTCAGAGGAGACAGAGGCCTGGAGGTTCTCGGCAGTCGAGGCGCCAGGATACTGGATTGGAGACCGAGTTAGTGGTCGACTTGGTTATGGAACCTTGCAGCCGAGGCTGTGCCCGGTTAGTGTTCAGAACCCGGTAGAGGCTTCCTGAGCTTGCCTTGCGGTCAAGTGGATGGACTGAGGCCTGCGATTGTTAGTATCTGAAGAATCGAGTTCTCCAGCTGTGGTTGAACGGGTTAGCAGCCGGACCCGTCGTGGACTTTTGGATTTGTTTCCGAAGTGGCTTAGAGCTTCAAGATCACTGGAGGTTGGTGCAGCAACTCCTAAGAGGGGAGATGTTGGTTGCCTAATCGAGAGATGTACCTGCGGAACTAGATAGTTTTGGTTGCTAAGGAGCAACGGAGGATTTTTGCCTTTTGGAGACTTCGATCTTTTGGAAGCCACCAGCCGCAGAGGGTTATGTTTATAGACTTGAGTTTACGCGGGGAGTTTGGACCGTGATTTTCGTCTGATAGGAAGAAGTGTAATTGAACCCTCGCACTTTATCGGCTTTTCTTCGTTGGAGTCGAACAAGGATTTGAGCTATCTGAAGCAACCGAAGAAATTCTTACTTGTGAAGTTATGGAATTTACGGTTGAGTTTACCCAGTGAAGGTTCGGCGATGCCTGTTTGTTGAGTTAGAGCGACCACCTGAGAGCCGAGAGGATGAGTTTGGGTTACCGATTGGTGGGCGCCAGGTTAGCGGATCGCTTGGTACTTGGTATGACTCCCTTCCTTGTGGTTGAGATCAGAGTTTTGCACCCCTACTTGGTTGAGTTGGTGGACTGTGGTTTTGGGTTGCGGCCACAGCGGGGACAACTTCAACCTCTCTCTCTCCTTGTTTTCCCGTTTTATCACCGGAAATAACGGGCGGAGCGAAAAATTTTGAAGGACTACTCCAGAGATGGAGGCGATGCTGGAACCTGTTCTTGTTTTGATCGGGGCGAAGGCATCGGTCCTTTGGAAATTTTGGACTTTTCGCTATTTTCGGCTGCTTTTCTTTTGAGAGAGAGTTGGAGTTGATGATATTCCCGATGTAAGTTTCTTGGGGTAGGGTGTGTGTTTTGGTTTCGAGGACGAAACCTTTTGAAGGAGGGGAGAATGTAAAGTACCGGGGCATTGGATAGCGCGCCGACCACACAGATGGCTTGGAGCAGAGAGTTGCCTTGGGCATGTTGCATTTGAGGTTACTGTTGATGCCGAGTTGATTCGGATCAACGCGGAAGCTCCAGCTCGATTCGGGGTTTTTCCGGGCTTTGTAGGCCGATTGAGGATGAGATTGGAAATTTCCGACTTCACCGTGGAGCGCCGGAAATTCAGGAACACTTGGAACAGGTGTACTTTCAGATTACAGCGAGGTTCGGGAGGTTCCGGACTGACGCGGAGGGCCCGGAGGCGAAAAGTGAGTCGGAACTGGCAATTTTGGAGCCGGTAATGGATTTGAGCACCCCGACTCAACGGATTAGCTTTTTGAGGAGAAAAAGCTGTGGACACGTGTACTTTTGATTTACAGCGAGGTTCGGGAGGTTCCGGACTGACGCGGAGGACCCGGAGTCAAAAAGTGAGTCGGAACTGGCAATTTTGGAGCCGGTAATTGATTTGAGCACCCCGACTCAACGGATAAGCTTTTTGAGGAGAAAAAGCTGTGGACACGTGTACTTTCAGATTACAGCGAGGTTCGGGAGGTTCCGGACTGACGCGGAGGGCCCGGAGGCAAAAAGTGAGTTGGAACTGGCAATTTTGGAGCCGGTAAGTGATTTGAGCACCCCGCCTCAACGGATGAGCTTTTTGGAGAGAAAAAGCTGTGAGCGCGTGTATTTTCGATTTACAGCGGAGTTCGGGAGGTTCCGGGCAGCGGCGGAGAGCCCGAAGGCAAAAAGTGAGTTGGAGTTGGATTATTGGAATTAATTAATTAGTGGATTTAATTAATAAAGCTTTATGCTTTATATAAAGTGGCCCCAGCCTCCCTCTGCAGCAGAGAAAGAAAGGAAAAGAGAAAGAAAGGAAAAAAAAGAGAAAGAAAGGAAAGGAAAAGAGAGGAAAAGGAAGAAGAGGAGTTTTGAGCCGATCTCGGATTTTTGGACTCGCCGTTGGAGGCAGTGTGAAGCTCGTGGGCGTGCGACGCGCGACATCGAGGTAAGCAATTTCTCTTTTTTGAGGTTTCTTTGAATTTTGGAGCTTTGAGGATTTTATTTGGTGTTTAAAAATCAAGAAAAATGTGGATTCTTGGATTTTTGGGATTTTCGGATTTTATTGGATTTATCGGGGCCTTTTTCTGATTTTTGCCGTCGCCGGCGGCCGCGCGCGCGCGCAGCGGCGCACGCGCGGCGCCAGGGTCTGCTGTTGGCAGCACCCTGTGGCGAGGTGCCGCTGGGTGCGGCGCCGCGTGCAGCAAAGTGCTGCACGCGGCGCTGCCTGGCCGCGCGCAGGCGCGCGCGGCAGGGCCGCGCGCAAGTGCGCGCGGCGCTGCCTGGTCGCGCGCAGGCGCGCGCGGCAGGGCCGCGCGCAGGGGCGCGCGGCAGGGCCGCGCGCGGGGGCGCGCGGCACCTCCTGGCCGCGCGCAGGCGCGCGCGGCAGGGCCGCGCGCAGGGGCGCGCGGCAGGGCCGCGCGCGGGGTGCGCGCGGCACCTCCTGGCCGCGCGCAGGGGCGCGCGGCACCTCCTTGCCGCGCGCAGGCGCGCGCGGCAGGGCCGCGCGCAGGGGCGCGCAGCAGGGCCGCGCGCAGGCCTGCGCGGGCCTGCGCGGGCCGCGCGGGCCGCGCGCGGGCCTGCGCAGGCGCGGGCCCGCGCGCAGCGCCGCTGGGCGCCGCGCGGAGCGGGTCGCCGCGCGGCGCTGCTTGGTTGGGCGCCGTGC
This sequence comes from Tillandsia leiboldiana, assembly GCA_029204045.2. Classification (NCBI taxonomy): domain Eukaryota; kingdom Viridiplantae; phylum Streptophyta; class Magnoliopsida; order Poales; family Bromeliaceae; genus Tillandsia; species Tillandsia leiboldiana. Next base: position 45,997,430 of record CM055066.1, on the reverse strand, counting down.
GGCGGGCCTCCCTCGTCGCGCGGCTGGGTTTTCGCCGCGCGGCGTGCTCCCGGACGGCGGGCGACTCCTCGGTTTGCGTGCCGGCGTCGTGTTTTCGCCGTCGGAGCCCGTGGTTCGCCGTCGGCCGCTGTTTTTCGCCGTCGGCTGCTGCCTTTTCGCCGACGAGCAGATTTCTGGCAGTTTTTCGCGAGCGGTTTTCGCAGGATTTTTCGCAAGCTGTTTTTTGAGCGGTTTTTCTCCGTCGGGCGCTGGTTTTCGCCGACGGAGCTGTTTTTCGCCGCCGCGTGCTGTTTTTCGCCGTCGGGCGCTGTTTTTCGCCGACGGAGCTGTTTTTCGCCGCCGCGTGCTGTTTTTCGCCGTCGGGCGCTGTTTTTCGCCGACGGAGCTGTTTTTCGCCGCCGCGTGCTGTTTTTCGCCGTCGGGCGCTGGTTTTCGCCGACGGAGCTGTTTTTCGCCGCCGCGTGCTGTTTTTCGCCGTCGGGCGCTGGTTTTCGCCGACGGAGCTGTTTTTCGCCGCCGCGTGCTGGTTTTCGCCGTCGGGCGCTGGTTTTCGCTGACGGAGGCTGTTTTTCGCCGACGGATGCCCGGTTTTGACCGTTTTGATTGATTTTGCGATTTCTTCGCTTCTGACAGCTTGCGGTGCGGTTTTTAGTTTCCGCGGGGCGCGCGGTCGTGTGGTTGGTCGCTGCGTGCTCCGATTCGCGTGCGGATTCTGGCATCGGGCTTCGTGTTGCGTGCGGACCCCTTGGAGGCCAGGTAAGCCCGCTGAGCCAATTGCAAGTGTCGACGAGCAATTGGTGGCTTTCTAAGGTGGGTTGGTTTTCTTTCCAAGTCTACGGACTTCCTTCTAATTCTATTGTGATAGGATTGCATGCTAGTTTAAGTATTTTCTTGGAACTTAACTAGCACCCCCGTCATATGTGCATGTGTTGACCAGACCTATTTGTGAACCTTAATTTGGGCTAGGTTCCTTTATGCTTTAGACCTCCCGCACTTTTCATATCCTTCGGGACTTAGAGTTTCCTCGCCCGGGTAGTGGGCCGAGTGGTCAGAGTGTTGTGGGACGGGTGTTGCACTCGGGCCCGGGGGGCCGAGTGGGGTCTGGTGGCTGGGTTAGGCCAGTGTTAGCATTTTGGGGAGCCGTTTCAGATAAACGGTGGTCCCGGGGGTTTTTCCTTTCCACTGTTCTTCTCGTCACCACCAGGTTGGGGTCGTGGTGCACGTGTGTTAGCAGGACCTTGAACCCAGAACCTTTTTGGATAAATACATGATTTTAGTCAGCCAATGTTTCTTCCAAGCCTCGCAAGGTTGTCCGAGTCTGTTCTCGTCCGTTGGGACGAAGGCATCAGCTTTTCGAGGCTTGGGCATAAAACTTGATTTCAAAGGGTTTTCCTAAAAAAGACTAAAAATCATTATAAAGATGGCTTTCTCTCAGATCGAATGATTTTCCAAAATAAATGACATGGTTTCTTATAAACTTATCCACCCGAGCGGATTCGAGTGATCTGGGTTCTAAGGGCTGCTTTCTCTCTTGGGGACGTAGATGTTAGTCTCCCTGGGTTTCGGACCCTTCGTAGATCTGGCCGTGGAGTAGCTCCGGCCGTGAGTTGAGTGTTGAGTTCAGTGGAGTTGTGTTGTGGGAGCCGTGGGAGAGACGGTGGTCCCAGCTGTGTAGTACCTTCGTTGAGTGGGTCTGTGTTGTGAGATTGAGTCGTGGAGGGTTCTCCGACTGAGTTTGTGCTTTGAGCATCGAGATACCGATCTGTTTGATCGAGGACCACAGCCTGCAGGAGCCACTTGTGAGACAGTGATACTGATGAGATACTTGAGTTCGGTGGGGTCGCACCCCTCGAACCACGCCCCGGGTGCGTTGATGATTCCGAGCCTGATGAGGCTGCGATGATGATACCGAGCCTGACGAGGCTTCGATGATGCGCCTAGTTCATGTACTAGTGGTCGCTTGATACCCCTGGCCGTGCTACCATGGGGTCACTGTGTGAGATATCGAGTTTGTCCGTTGGGACACCCTGGTTGATACACCAGGGGGCGCAGGCTTGACTCGACTGGACCCGGGTGGGCAGTCGCCGAGATTTGAGATGTACTGAGAGAGTGATGGTGTAGCATGTGTCATAGTAGAGCGTCTTGGGCTTAGTACTTGTGACATGTTGTTAGCTGTGAGTGACTGCATACCATCATCCATAGTCTCTTCTTGTTGAGCATAGTAGATAGAGGCATGATAGCTGTAGATTCTTTTCCAGCTTATTTATATTTCTCATCAGTCTTTTCTCTATCTTATGCCTCTGGTAGACTTAGTGGGCAGGCCGTGGTTCTTGGAGACGGTACCCACTGAGAACTACTGTAGGATGTAGTTCTCACACCCTCTGTCGGTGACAGGTTGCTGAGGCTTTCTTCCGTTCCTGCTGTGCTTGACTGGATGGACCGAGGACAGGGAGTCGCGTGATAGTTCCCTACCAGCATTGTTACTTTAGAGAGAGGTAGATGTACCATCCCGGATTGTGGGAGTTGGTTATGTTTCTTGTTTAGCTATCTCCCATTTGGATTCGTAGATGTTGTATAGGTGGACTTCTATTTGTATCTTTTGATTTTGGGAGATAGGCTATGTGTTGTAGCAGCTTTGTTGTTGAGAAAAATTTTATAGTACAACTTTTTATCCGCTCTGATATCTGCGTAGCTGTAGTTTTGTCTTTTGCAGGCTAGACGCTTCGTCTGTACGGCAGTTTTCGTACAGATGGCGGATCTGTTAGCGAGCCCGGGTCGCAGTTTCGACCCCGGGGCGTGACATCTGTACTCCCGAGGTATCGAATATAAGTCCCCCAACTGATCACGTAGACTCTGATCTCTATTCCAAAAACCGTCGGGGTGCAGAAATAATTCCCCAACTCTCCGGCATCAACACACAGCCATAAGCAGTCGAGAAAACCAGATTGCAAATCAATCTTCGAGAAGATCCAGTACCCTTGCAGCTGGTAAATCAAATCCTCCATGCTCGACAAGGGTGCTAGCTCCGGATGGTCACTTCGTCAATTCCCGGGGATCCACGCAAAACTGAAGTGAACCAACCTTCCACAACTCGAATAGCACCGGCGCCCCCAAAGACGACACACTTGGCCTGACAAAATTTCCAAAACATCGAATCCTGGAGTTAGGTTGTAGTGAACCAGAATTTTGATAAATTAATAAATGTAAATAAAATGGTATGAAATGCTATTTTATTGAATTTATTAAGGTAAAGGATGACCTGGAAACGAATTGGGCCCAAATCGGGATTAGAATGTGAGATCTTGAATCTTACATGAGAAAGTGGGCCCAAATTGTAAGTGGAAAATTCACTATTTCGGAAAATTCCGAGAAAATTACGGGAGCTCCGTAAATGTGTTTTAAGTCCACAGTAAAAGTTTCGCGTTGATCGGACACCCGGATAGAGAGAACGGGCTCCGCCAGCGAATTCAAATATAGTGGGACTTTTGGTAACCCAAAGAGGGTCCAAACTGAAAAGTTTAAGTACCAGGAGGTAAATTAAGTTAAACTGTGGCTGCCCGTCAAATTTGAGCGAAAATGGGCGAGAAACGGGCAAGAACGGACGAAAACGGGCGAAACTGGGCTTGGGCCCAAGTTTCGGGCGCCCGAAAGTGAGTTCCGGGCGCCCGGAAAGTACTGTAGCAAACCGGTTTTCAGGCTGCAGCGAACCGGGTTTTTCCACTGTAGCAAACCGGTTACTGTAGCAGCCCAGTCCGGACTTCGATGCGCCCGGAAGTTACTGTAGCGCGCCCGAATCCCGAGTTGGCACGGATCCCGAGGTAGCTAGCACGGATCCCGAGGCAGTTGGCACGGATCCCGAGGCAGCGGGCGCGAATCTCGAGGTAGCGGGCGCGAATCACGAGGCAGCGGGCGCGAATCCCGAGGCAAGGCTCGCGCGCGCGCGCTGTGCCGCGCGGCCCGAGGCCGCGTGGTAGGTGGGGAAACGCCACGTGGCGTCTCCTTATTGGACGCAGCAGCCGAGGGGGCAGGCGTGAGCGGGGAAGCCGCGGCGGGCCTGTCGCGGTGTCAGCGGGGGAGGCCACGTGTCGGCCTCCCATTCGTCGGTCAGCGCGACGTGACGCGCTGACGCGACGCGACACTGCATGCGGGCGTCAGAGCAGGCTGGGTGCGGTCCACGTGGCGGCCTCCTATTGGCCGCCGCGGTTCGGTGGTCGCGGTGCACGGGTCCAGGGACACGTGTCGGCCCCTGAGTGGCCGAGCGTTGATGACGTGGCGCCTTGGTGGCATGCCGTGGACCGTGGACCGCGTTGGGGGGCGGTTACTGTAGCCGCCCGGAAATTTCCGGGCGCCCGAAAAGTGCGCCCGAAATCCGGATTTTGGCCTATTTAGGCCCAAACAGCTCATTTTTTCTCCTTTTTCTCCCTGTTGGCTTCACCCGAGCGTACCAGGAGGGGAACCGGACGATTCCGCCCGGGGTTTTCGAGGGCGCACGAGCGCGCCGTGGACTTCGTGGAGTGCGCAAGGTGTTCCAAAAAGATGAATGGACGTGTGGGACGTCACGGCATTGTCGAGGTAGGCCCCCCCATTTGTCATTTTTGCGGTATTTTTGGCACAGTTTTAAGGTTTCCTTTTGAATTTTGGATTTGACCCTATGCCCACGTGCGTGTTAGGGACCCAACTTTTCTGTGCCGTTTTACTGCGCAAGTTTCGCGGGCGTTTTGGATGCGCCTCGTTTTGCGTGCAAGCTCGGGGAGATATGCACCGTTTTGCGTGCGGATTCAGCAAAGGTGCGCAGTTTTGGATGCGAACTCGTAAAACATGCACCGTTTTGCGTGCAATGTTGAAAAAGGATCAAGCACCGTTTTACGTGCCAATACAAGGTATGTGCTCCGTTTTGCGTGCAAGTTGGACTAACGGGCACCGTTTTGCGTGCAGACTCTAACGTTGCGTCTTGTTTTCCGTGCAGGGCTGGAAAAACGTGCACCGTTTTGCGTGCAACCCTATCGTAGAATGTGCACCGTTTTGCGTGCCAATACGGGGTACGTGCTCCGTTTTGCGTGCGGGTTGGACCAATGCGCACCATTTTACGAGTAGATTCTAATAATTTACATCGTTTTTCGTGTAGGGCTAGGAAAAAATATGCATCGTTTCGCGTGCAACCCTACAGTTAGACGTGCACCGTTTTGCGTGCAGATTTGTGGTACGTGCACCGTTTCGCGTGCAGGTCGTGTTGCCGCGCATCATTTTGCGTGCCGGCTGAAGTGGCGCACATTATTTTTACGTATGGGTTTTTATTGTCATGCACCGTTTTGCGTGCGGACTCGAGGGATGTGCACCGTTTTGCGTGCAAGCATGAGGAAACAAGTGGAATCACGCGGAGACCAATTGCAAGTGTCTACAAGCAATTGGGGACACCACAAGGTGGGGAATTCTGCCGAAATTGGGTGACCTCTCCCCTTGCTCCCTTGCTTTTAGATTCGAAGCATGATAGTAGCCTGTTAGAGGCGTTAGGTAATTATGATTATGATTGCCTGTGTAGATGAATTCAGATGGAAAAGTGCAACTGTTGGTTGCCAGAGTTAGAGGAATAGATGTGCATGTGTAAATGAACACAGAGGAAAAGTGCAACTGTTGGTTGCCAAAGATATATGATGAATATGCATGCGTAGAGATAATTATTATTTTATGAATGAGATGAAAATAATTGTATGCATGAAAAAGATTCGTTATTCATGATTATGAGCATGTTAGGGTATAACCCTAGGAATCACGTGACATAAGGGAACAACAGTTGTTGGTAGTAAGACTAGGAGAAAACCTAGTATAGGGGTTTGACGAGTGACATCAACTTAGGAGTTATCCTAGGGAGGACGAGTGGCATGGTCTTAAGTGACAACCTAAGGACACTGGATAGAGTGATCAACATAGAGTCAGAGAACTCTAGGATGTATATGACATGGAACTTAGGTAAAGGAAACCTAAGGAGAACTAATGATCAACATAGAGTCCGGGAACTCTAGGATGTATATGACATGGAACTTAGGTAAAGAGAACCTAAGGTGAACTAGTGGTCAGCATAGAGTCAAGGAACTCTATGACAAGTATGACATGGAACTTAGGTAAAGAGAACCTAAGGTGAACTAGTGGTCAGCATAGAGTCAAGGAACTCTAGGACAAGTATGACATGGAACTTAGGTAAAGGGAACCTAAGTTGAGCTAGGAGAGTTTAAACTCACAGACAGAAAAATAGAGTCAAGTTGACTCTAGGATTCAGTAAGGAATCAGGAGAATGGAAAAATGGATCAAGTGTGGAGACATGAAAGGGAAAACAGGAAATTACAGTCGATGTAACTCTAAGTTAATAGTGGAACAGGAAAATAGAGTTAAGTTAACTCTAGGATTCAATGAGGAATCAGGAAAGTGGGATAAGATCCCAAGGTTAAAGAGTTGATCAAATATAACCCTAGAAAGTCATAGGGTGTCTGGGCAAATGGACAATAACTTTAACTTCAATTTGAGTTAAATAAATGAAGGTGAAATGTTTAAGAGTCCAGGAGACTCTCTAATTATCCTTATGGCAAGACCTAGGATAAGAGGTAATAAATGCAAAAGGTAAAGTTGAATAGCAAGCTAAAAGCGGCTAAAAGAGCATATCGAGAATGTAAAGGCGCCTTCGAATTTGAGACTCGTCATTGTGGAGCAGGACTCCCTGGGCAGTGACGCGTCGGACGAGGTACTTTCGAAAGGCTAAAAGTGAAAGTAAAAAAGCTAAATGCTTAAAGAAAGAGATTGCCAGTGGCAAAAAGGGAGCTACAAGCTCGTATAAAACAGAAAAGCAAGTGTTAAGAGCAAAGAGGCCAAGTGCTAAAGTAAAAGAGAAAGAAAAGAGAAAGAAAAGAAAAGAAAAAGATAAAACGGGCGGACCTCCGGGGGCGAACGTACAACTGTCGGAGTTGGACAGGATCCCTCTCCCGGGCAGCGACCGGTATGACAGGTTCTAGAGTACTCTTGTCAGAGTTGGGCAGTGACCCTATCGGGCAGTGTCCCGTATGACAAGTCCCCCCGGCAGGACGGGGTAACACTTGCGAGTGTTATCGGCAACCTTAAAATCTTATCTAATGGTAGCAGGACTACCGGGCTGGGGCCCGTTGGATAAGAATTTCTGAGGGTTAACTTAAATTAAACCACCATAAGGTAAAGAATAAGAAGAACAGAGAGTGGCCAAGGTGGCCGGGTTAGTGTAACCCAGTATACAGCGGCTTAGTGGCCGTGTTGGTGGTTAGTAGCCTAGTATGATTAGACAGAGTAGTGCTGGGTCGATGATTACATACAGACATGTTGGGTTAAGAATAATATGATCTAAATAGGAAAAAAAATACCTAGAGGGGGGTGAATAGGTGTAAACAATAAACACTCAAAAATCTTTGCGTAATAAAAACCCAATGCGAAAATAAAAGATAACACGCAAGATTTTTACGTGGAAAACTCCAAACCGGAGTAAAAAACCACGGGACCGATAACACGGTGAAATCCACTAGAATTATAACACGTACAAAGGTGATATACCGTACTCACTGACGACTCGACCTTTTTCCATACGCTCCTAGTTGATCTTCTCCGCTCGCTCCGCAACGCTGCTCGAATCCACGATTAGCGTCCAACGCCGAATCCACGACGTCTGACCGAATCCACGGTCTTCACCCAGTAGCACGTCTCGAATCCACGAACGTACTTCGCTCCGAATCCACGAAAACGGTTGCACCTTGAATCCACAAGGCCACGCGAGTCCACGCGCCGATTTGGGAAATCGTTGTTTTTTGAGTGGTGATGATCCGCCGAATACTTAGATTAGAAATAGATCGGAAATACCATCTAAGTATTCATTGATTTGATTCTACTCAAAATATGAGTATGAAACCCTATAATCAAATCAATCAATATAGATGAAGAAACATAAGATTAAATCTATTGATTTCCTTTCTTCTCTATTTGTGGATTTATATGGTCGTCTTTTGATTTTTAAGATTATACGGCTTATAAAAAATAAATCAAAAGATCTATTTATAGGTTAGAAACTGTTGGAAGAGGATAAGAATCAAAAACTAACATTTTCTGGAATTTTACATGACGACGATCCGGATCGTATTTACGGCGATCCGGATTATCGTGACGAAACAGACAATTCCCAGAAAACAAGGGTTCGGGATCCGGATTGAACTGCCCGATCCGGATCGTTCATACAATTCAGCAAAAACCAATGTTCGGGATCCGGATCAGATTTTGCTACGATCCGGATTGGATTTGCGTATGAACTAACACCCTTCGGGATCCGGATCGAAGTGTCTGATCCGGATCCTGAACATGTCCCATGTCCAGTTTTTGATTTTTATGCAATTAAAAATTTATCCAAGTGTTTCTACACTATAAGAAGTATTCGGATCACCAAAATTAATTAGTTAAACATACCTGATCCTTTTGAATTCTTCTTTCTTGAGATTGAGATATAAAATCCAAACTTCTTAACCTTCAGTCTTCAAGACTCGATACTTTCACGAAATGCGCCAAAACAAAATCCTTAACAATCTCCCCCTTTGGCGGTTTCGTGACAAAACACAAATCCACTTAAGAAAATTCAAAAAGATATTTTTGTTGCTATCACCATACAACAAAAATTTACAATGGAGATCCAAAAATAAAATACATGAGATAAACTCCTAAAACAGACTCTAGACTTAGACATTTGTACTCTCTGCAAAAAGAAATCATTCTTGACAAAAGAGATCATTAGATACCTCAAGAATATTTAGCATTCAAAACCTAACAGAGATAGAGTTTATACTCATCATGACATTTACGAATTCAGATATGTAATAAGATCACAATCAAACATCGACATATCTTCTAAGCAATAAAATTTCAAATGTCATAACTTTGTTAGTAATCAAACAACTTGTCAGTAATATTACATGCCCAAATAGTTAGTCGAATAGTTAGTCGAGACATGCATGCAATCACAATACATGTCACGCCCCGGCGTCGAAACTGCGACCCGGGCTCGCCAACAGATCCGCCGCCCATACGGGAAGCCCGTATAGACGAAGCGACTAACCTGCAAAAGAGCATCTATACTATGCAGATATCAGAGCTGAAAGTAAAACTGCTAGAAATAAAAACTATATACAACACAAGTCCTCACCAAAAGTACAAAAGTCACTCGAGCAGAAGAAAATAAATACAACTCTATACCTCACTACAAAGTTCTCTCAACAGGAACTCTCAAAAGTAATAAGGGTACATCTACTCTCTGGACGACGACTGGTGGGGAACTATCTCGCGACTCCCTTACCTCGATCAGAAGAAGCGGCAACAGGAGCAGCAGGAACCGGAGTAGAAGTCCCTGTGGGAAAATACACCACGACGGGTGTGAGAACTACGTCCCAAGTAGTTCTCAGTGGGTGCCGCCAACAAGCCCGACGGTCTGCCCACTAAGTCTACTAGAGGCATAAAGTAACAATATAAAACTGAAATGAAAGGCTGGAAAAGTAACTCAACAGCTACTATGCCTCTATCTAGATGCTCAAGAAAAGGAACAGATGAAACATGATGCATCTACTAACACACACAGTAAACTCACCAAATCTAAACTGACTGCCTCAAAGGGTCCAGTCAAACCTGCGCCCACCTACTGCCGCATATCCTCAACAGGACGGGTCTACCGTAGGGTGTCCGTGACTGCCGCCAACCGGGCCAGTCAGAGGGACGGCGTCGACAAGTCGCGATAGCAAGTAACAGGCCCAACTCCGGAGTGGCTCTCGAGGGGAGCGACCCCACCGAGGAAAGTATCCGCGTATCTCTGTCGAGCTCAAATATGGCTCATGCAGGCTATAGTCCAAACCACGATCAACAAGATCGACCAACAACACCAACTCTCAACCACAAGCTGGAAGTCACACAGCTGGGGCCACCGTCCACCAGACGGCTCCCACAACAGAACACTAAACTCTCCAGAAAGACCGACACCATAAGGGTTCGGAAACCCGATAGACCGGCGCTAAGAACCCTATCAAACAAGAACAGACTCTAGGCTCCGACTATCGAAGTTCCCGATCCCTTATAGTTCGGGAAAGCAATAATCACAGTACCACTCGCAGAAGACACCAACAGGGCCCGAAAGTCCCGGGAGACCTACCCCTACAACCCTATCAAACAAGAACAGGTTCCAGGCTCGGCCCCCGTGGCTTTCGTCCCGACAGAGGAAGGACCCCTAGAACCCAGACCACTCGAATCCTTTCGAGTGGGGAGATTTACGGGAAAAGGTGACATTTGTTATTGAAAACTAATTTGATCTGGAAGAAATCCATATTTAATGATTTTAGTTCTTTTTAGAAAAACAGTTAGAAAACAAGTGTTTTACCCAAACCCCGAAGGGCTGATGCCTTTGTCCAATCAAACAAGAACAGACTCCAGCGGCCCTTCGATGTTTGGAAGAAAACATTGGTAGACTAAAATCATGTATATGTCGAAAAGGGTTCTGGGTTCTAGGTCCGGCTAACACTAGTAAACTACTGCCACTAACACAGTGGCGACGACCCAAACAGGGGAAAACAAGATCTCTCGGGTCCACCGTTTACCCCAAACGGTTCCCGATACAGACAAGCGAACCACTACATCTACCAGACTCCACTCTGCTCCCAAGCACGAGTGCAAAGCATCCCACACTATAGAGAAGTCCCGACCGCTCGGCCCACTACCCGGGCGAGGATAACACTAAGTCCAGGAATGCGACATAAAGTGTGGATGTCTAAACATAAATAACCCTAGCCCAAGTGAGGGTTTTCTACTGGTCTGGTTACACATGCAACATATGACGGGGGTGCTAGGTCAGGTTCCAATATAACAATTATTTAACATGATAGTAGGAAGCAAGAGATCACAAGATCGACAGATAAAACAAGGATCAACAATTCCTACGCTCTAGCATGCTACCCAAGTCCAATCACTATCATGCATGATTCTATATCAATAGAATTAGAGTACAGTCCATAGATCTTGAAAGCAAGCCACCCACCTGAAGACGCTAACTGTCCGGAGTCGTACAGCTGAGAAAACCAGGAAAATAACCACTCTAGATCCAACAGGTCCAGCACAGTCCACAATCCCTCCTGGGTACAACATAAGGCTACAGTTACACTTTAAATCCATTAAAATCCAGGTTTTACAAATCTGCTGGGAACAGTCCACTTACTGCGAAATTTTCACCTGTAAAACGAACTCCAAAAATTCTGATAAAAATACCACAGCGATCCTCGCGTTGATAGTTTCGAAACGGGTACCTGCACGTCCAATTCTGAGCACCGTAGGCCAAGTTACAAATTCTACAGTATCGGTGCGCACAATCCCAAAACCATTCAACTGTAACCTCTTGTACAGATAAAAGGAAAAGTGTATACCTTCGGGGAGGTCTCCAAAAATTCCAAGAAAAATCCACGATGATCCTCGCGTCGAGTAGATGAAAAAAGTCTATAAGCACGTCTTGATCCGAGACTCGTGCGCGAAGATCTCCTCAAGAGAAGGTGCTGCCCTCACCAAAATCTCACAGCAAGAAGGGTCCCAGTGAGCACGAGAAAACTCCTCGAAAAACGCGAAATCTGAAAATGTGTGAGAAACACAAAATCGTAGCCTCACCTGTTACGAATCCAGCAGCGAAGAAATCGCTCGAAAAGATCGTCGGAGTAGACCAGGGGAGCTAAAACACTGCTGCTGCGCCGAAGAAGAACACAGGAACCACCACGTCGCGCCGCGCCGTAAAATAGAGAACCTCGGGATGCCTGCCCATAAAATCCCAAAACTTTGCAGGTGGATCCAGAGCTTGAAGATGAAGAAATCTTCTTAAGGTTGCTCGGGCAGAGGAGGCTCGAAAAGAGGAGAAAAGGGGAGAAGAAAGAGGCTCGGGCTGCTATTTAAAGGCCCCAAAAAAACAAATGGAGAAATACCGAAATTGTCCCAAGATTCGGGCGGCTACAGTGCAGCCCAGCCCAGATTCGGGCGGCTATAGTGCGGCCCAGCCCGAATTCGGGCGGCTACAGTGCAGCCCGGCCCGGCCGGTTTCGGGCGCGCACAGTGCGGCCCGGCCCGGCCCAGCCCGCACACGGGATCCAGCCGGACGCTTGCTTGGTCCGACCCGCGCCGGCGCCCGCCACGTGTCCCCCGTACACGCCGCAGCCGTGCAAGCCGCCACGGGGAGCGCCACGTGTCCCTGCCCGCGTCAACGCGGTAGGTGGCGCCCGCGAATCAGCGGGCGCCACGTGGCACGCCCACGTCGCCCGCGCCTGCCCCGCGTACGGCCACCTGCCCCGCGCGCTGCGTGGACCGCGCGCGCATGCGCCCGCCAACCGGGTGCCGCCACGTGGCGCACCCCGGTCCACGCCACCCCGCACGCTCCCGCGGACCGAGCGCACCTGAGCCGCCCAATCAGGCGCTGCCACGTGGCACGCCCCCGGTCCACGCGCCCCGCGGTGCACCCCGGTCCTAACCCATGCGCTCCGTGGACCCGGCCGCGTGCGCCGGCCAATCCGGGCCTGCCACGTGGCACCCCCGCCGGTCCACGGCTCCCCCATGCACCAGAAATCCAGTAAATTTTCCGGGAGTCCGTTTTTGGGCATCCGGACTCAGAATTTGGCAAACAAAAAGCCATTTCCAAGCATTTTTCCGTGCTGAATCCATTTCCGCCGTCTATTTGGCCTAATTCTTTTTCAAAATTTCGGCAAACCCAGCCGAAAGCCAACACAGCTAAAAAAAACCTTACAAGGTCCATCTGTGGCATCCCATTGATGCACCATGGGCCAGATACACCAACAACAGGTGTTCTAACAGTGGATCCATCGGAAAAAATGCTGCATGGGGTTCGGGGGTCCTACATCCTCCCCCACTAAAAGGAAGTTTCATCCCCGAAACACAAAAACACGCCACAACAAAAACAAAACAATCAAAACAACCAAGAACGCAACACTAAACTAACAAGAAAGATACGGCTCCACCAGCAGGAAAGTCATCAACTCCAACCCTCGATTTAGAAAACAGCTGAAATTAGCGAAAAGTCCGAAAATTTCGAAAAATCAGTGCCTTCGCCCCAATCAAACAAGAACAGGTTCGGGCACTGTCTCCATTTCTGGAGCAATCTTTCGAAGTTTCCGTCCTGTTCGTAAATTTCAGTACAAGGTGAGAAAAGGGGGAGAAGTGTTGGTGTCGTTCCTACTGTGGCCACAAAAGAAAGCTATCACTAACCGAGACTCCTAAGGACATAACCACTAGTCCTAACATCACGTCTGCTCCCGAGGTGGCGTCTGTCCACAGTCGCTGAAGCCCATGCTGTTGGAAGGATACGCCGACAATCCGAGAAAACGAACTCCTCCAGTCCAACTCGCAGAAGGATAACTGCTTTCATTCCATCATCAGTCGTAGCACAGCACCGCATCAATCAGCCCAACCTGGGTGCTCAATCCAAGTCCTGGGGCTGCCTTGAATCGTCACAACAGCAAGTGAAGTCCCAAGTCTCAACTGCACTGATCATACACTGCGACCCTCCTCTACTCGTAGGGTACAGGGAAGAATCCAATCGCTAAAACATGTAGCAGAAATTCCTAACCCAAACCCATGCAAGGACGCCGATGCAGATACTCAACTAATAAAGCAGAAGAATGCAGTGGTAACAAAATGCTCAACTCGGCTAACTGAAATAAAATCATACCTGCCGCAGCACGATCCGCTGCCGGGGTGTCCTCCAACAGGGCTGCATAAACCTGTCCACTGGGTGCTGCAGGTCGCCGTCCCGTCTGTCCCGACGTCGTGGCCCACTCTGTCCGCTGGTGTGCCGGAGGGGTTCCCGCTGCATGGATGGGCAAGGGGGGTGCTGTCGCAATCGGCCGCACTGACAAAATGGCCTGGGGGCAAGCTGCGCGGAAATGTCCCAACTCTCCACAGAGGAAACACCGCCCCTGTCTCTGATCACACTGCGACGGTGGATGAGGCCCGCCACAGATGACACACCGCTCCTGCCGCTGCTGCCGATACCGCTGATGCTGCTGCTGCTGGGGCTCACCAGATCTCCGGCGCCTACGAAACCCACGACCCTCAGGATGAGATCGTGGAGGTCTCGGAGGTCCCTGCCCGCTCGTCTGACCCTCATCACCCGGTGCTGGGCGCTTCGCCCCAGGAATCACTACGGGGGCTAGAGCCACCTCTGACATCACTGCCTCTCCAGACTCAACATATAACGCCTGCTCCATTGATGCCTCCAAAGTCTGTAATCTGCGGGAGCGAACAAGCTGATAAATATCCCGGCGCAGCCCCCGCTCAAACATGTAGATCCGGTGAGACTCGTCCCTGGCCACGTGAGGCATACTAGCCAACAGCTGATTGAATTCGGCTATGTATGCATTCACGGGCCGATCTCCCTGGCGGAGATTTCTCAGCTGCTCCTCCAATCTCTGACGAACACTCTCAGGAAAGAAGGCCCCTAACAGAAGTCTGCGGAACTCCGCCCAGGGAAGAATCCGCGTCCCAGGCGGACCAGCAGGCCGCACACGCCGCCACCAAGCCTCGGCGTTGCCCTCCAAGTAGTGTGTAGCCAAAAAGACTCGAAATCGATCCTCAACGAACAAACTCTCAAAATGACGCTCCATGGCCGTGATCCAAGACTCTGCCTCCCACGGCTCAGCACTCATACCAGAAAAACGGGGTGGATCAAACCGGCGGAACCTCATCAACAGATCCACCACCGCACTCTGCTCAGCCAAAGTCAAAGGTCCCATCGATCCAGGCGGGTGGTATGCTAGAAACCGGCTCGACAGGAATAGCCGGCGCTGACGGGACCACAGGGGGCGCCACAGCTGGCGAAGAAGGCACAGGCGAACACACAGGGGGTGCTACCACAGGCTGCGTCCTCTGCTCTAAAAGAAGCATCATCCGACCAAAGGCCTCCTCCTGGCGCCGAGAAGCCTCCTCCTGGCGCTGAGAAGCCTCAGACAACTGGGCCAACTGAGCCCGAAGCTCCTGCACCTCACTCTGCTGACCCTGTGCTGGCTCCTCCTGCCCAGGCTCATCGGAGGGAAAAGGCTGAGAACGCGTCTGCACCCCGCGTCGGGGAGGCATCGTGCCCACCTACAACACACAAGGAAACATCAGGACAGTACCAAACAATACACGACCCAATCCAGCGAAAGTCTAAGACATGTCATCCATTCCCTAGCATTATGTTGTCTGCAGCCAACATAATCGCTTAGGAGAATAAACATGCCAATCACTCATCCCACCCCTTGGGAGAGGTATCAAACTCAATCAGGACTCTCGCTAACAGTCACGACTCTCACGTAGTCATCCTAATGTCCAACCACAAGCCTAGGGTTTCTAAGTCCACAATGACCTACAACCTAGGCTCTGATACCACCTAATCTGTCACGCCCCGGCGTCGAAACTGCGACCCGGGCTCGCCAACAGATCCGCCGCCCATACGGGAAGCCCGTATAGACGAAGCGACTAACCTGCAAAAGAGCATCTATACTATGCAGATATCAGAGCTGAAAGTAAAACTGCTAGAAATAAAAACTATATACAACACAAGTCCTCACCAAAAGTACAAAAGTCACTCGAGCAGAAGAAAATAAATACAACTCTATACCTCACTACAAAGTTCTCTCAACAGGAACTCTCAAAAGTAATAAGGGTACATCTACTCTCTGGACGACGACTGGTGGGGAACTATCTCGCGACTCCCTTACCTCGATCAGAAGAAGCGGCAACAGGAGCAGCAGGAACCGGAGTAGAAGTCCCTGTGGGAAAATACACCACGACGGGTGTGAGAACTACGTCCCAAGTAGTTCTCAGTGGGTGCCGCCAACAAGCCCGACGGTCTGCCCACTAAGTCTACTAGAGGCATAAAGTAACAATATAAAACTGAAATGAAAGGCTGGAAAAGTAACTCAACAGCTACTATGCCTCTATCTAGATGCTCAAGAAAAGGAACAGATGAAACATGATGCATCTACTAACACACACAGTAAACTCACCAAATCTAAACTGACTGCCTCAAAGGGTCCAGTCAAACCTGCGCCCACCTACTGCCGCATATCCTCAACAGGACGGGTCTACCGTAGGGTGTCCGTGACTGCCGCCAACCGGGCCAGTCAGAGGGACGGCGTCGACAAGTCGCGATAGCAAGTAACAGGCCCAACTCCGGAGTGGCTCTCGAGGGGAGCGACCCCACCGAGGAAAGTATCCGCGTATCTCTGTCGAGCTCAAATATGGCTCATGCAGGCTATAGTCCAAACCACGATCAACAAGATCGACCAACAACACCAACTCTCAACCACAAGCTGGAAGTCACACAGCTGGGGCCACCGTCCACCAGACGGCTCCCACAACAGAACACTAAACTCTCCAGAAAGACCGACACCATAAGGGTTCGGAAACCCGATAGACCGGCGCTAAGAACCCTATCAAACAAGAACAGACTCTAGGCTCCGACTATCGAAGTTCCCGATCCCTTATAGTTCGGGAAAGCAATAATCACAGCACCACTCGCAGAAGACACCAACAGGGCCCGAAAGTCCCGGGAGACCTACCCCTACAACCCTATCAAACAAGAACAGGTTCCAGGCTCGGCCCCCGTGGCTTTCGTCCCGACAGAGGAACGACCCCTAGAACCCAGACCACTCGAATCCTTTCGAGTGGGGAGATTTACGGGAAAAGGTGACATTTGTTATTGAAAACTAATTTGATCTGGAAGAAATCCATATTTAATGATTTTAGTTCTTTTTAGAAAAACAGTTAGAAAACAAGTGTTTTACCCAAACCCCGAAGGGCTGATGCCTTTGTCCAATCAAACAAGAACAGACTCCAGCGGCCCTTCGATGTTTGGAAGAAAACATTGGTAGACTAAAATCATGTATATGTCGAAAAGGGTTCTGGGTTCTAGGTCCGGCTAACACTAGTAAACTACTGCCACTAACACAGTGGCGACGACCCAAACAGGGGAAAACAAGATCTCTCGGGTCCCACCGTTTACCCCAAACGGTTCCCGATACAGACAAGCGAACCACTACATCTACCAGACTCCACTCTGCTCCCAAGCACGAGTGCAAAGCATCCCACACTATAGAGAAGTCCCGACCGCTCGGCCCACTACCCGGGCGAGGATAACACTAAGTCCAGGAATGCGACATAAAGTGTGGATGTCTAAACATAAATAACCCTAGCCCAAGTGAGGGTTTTCTACTGGTCTGGTTACACATGCAACATATGACGGGGGTGCTAGGTCAGGTTCCAATATAACAATTATTTAACATGATAGTAGGAAGCAAGAGATCACAAGATCGATAGATAAAACAAGGATCAACAATTCCTACGCTCTAGCATGCTACCCAAGTCCAATCACTATCATGCATGATTCTATATCAATAGAATTAGAGTACAGTCCATAGATCTTGAAAGCAAGCCACCCACCTGAAGACGCTAACTGTCCGGAGTCGTACAGCTGAGAAAACCAGGAAAATAACCACTCTAGATCCAACAGGTCCAGCACAGTCCACAATCCCTCCTGGGTACAACATAAGGCTACAGTTACACTTTAAATCCATTAAAATCCAGGTTTTACAAATCTGCTGGGAACAGTCCACTTACTGCGAAATTTTCACCTGTAAAACGAACTCCAAAAATTCTGATAAAAATACCACAGCGATCCTCGCGTTGATAGTTTCGAAACGGGTACCTGCACGTCCAATTCCGAGCACCGTAGGCCAAGTTACAAATTCTACAGTATCGGTGCGCACAATCCCAAAACCATTCAACTGTAACCTCTTGTACAGATAAAAGGAAAAGTGTATACCTTCGGGGAGGTCTCCAAAAATTCCAAGAAAAATCCACGATGATCCTCGCGTCGAGTAGATAAAAAAAGTCTATAAGCACGTCTTGATCCGAGACTCGTGCGCGAAGATCCCCTCAAGAGAAGGTGCTGCCCTCACCAAAATCTCACAGCAAGAAGGGTCCCAGTGAGCACGAGAAAACTCCTCGAAAAACGCGAAATCTGAAAATGTGTGAGAAACACAAAATCGTAGCCTCACCTGTTACGAATCCAGCAGCGAAGAAATCGCTCGAAAAGATCGTTGGAGTAGACCAGGGGAGCTAAAACACTGCTGCTGCGCCGAAGAAGAACACAGGAACCACCACGTCGCGCCGCGCCGTAAAATAGAGAACCTCGGGATGCGTGCCCATAAAATCCCAAAACTTTGCAGGTGGATCCAGAGCTTGAAGATGAATAAATCTTCTTAAGGTTGCTCGGGCAGAGGAGGCTCGAAAAGAGGAGAAAAGGGGAGAAGAAAGAGGCTCGGGCTGCTATTTAAAGGCCCCAAAAAACAAATGGAGAAATACCGAAATTGTCCCAAGATTCGGGCGGCTACAGTGCAGCCCAGCCCAGATTCGGGCGGCTACAGTGCAGCCCAGCCCGAATTCGGGCGGCTACAGTGCAGCCCGGCCCGGCCGGTTTCGGGCGCGCACAGTGCGGCCCGGCCCGGCCCAGCCCGCACACGGGATCCAGCCGGACGCTTGCTTGGTCCGACCCGCGCCGGCGCCCGCCACGTGTCCCCCGTACACGCCGCAGCCGTGCAAGCCGCCACGGGGAGCGCCACGTGTCCCTGCCCGCGTCAACGCGGTAGGTGGCGCCCGCGAATCAGCGGGCGCCACGTGGCACGCCCACGTCGCCCGCGCCTGCCCCGCGTACGGCCACCTGCCCCGCGCGCTGCGTGGACCGCGCGCGCATGCGCCCGCCAACCGGGTGCCGCCACGTGGCGCACCCCGGTCCACGCCACCCCGCACGCTCCCGCGGACCGAGCGCACCTGAGCCGCCCAATCAGGCGCTGCCACGTGGCACGCCCCCGGTCCACGCGCCCCGCGGTGCACCCCGGTCCTAACCCATGCGCTCCGTGGACCCGGCCGCGTGTGCCGGCCAATCCGGGCCTGCCACGTGGCACCCCCGCCGGTCCACGGCTCCCCCATGCACCAGAAATCCAGGTAAATTTTTCGGGAGTCCGTTTTTGGGCATCCAGACTCAGAATTTGGCAAACAAAAAGCCATTTCCAAGCGTTTTTCCGTGCTGAATCCATTTCCGCCGTCTATTTGGCCTAATTCTTTTTCAAAATTTCGGCAAACCCAGCCAAAAGCCAACACAGCTAAAAAAAACCTTACAGGGTCCATCTGTGGCATCCCATTGATGCACCATGGGCCAGATACACCAACAACAGGTGTTCTAACAGTGGATCCATCGGAAAAAATGCTACATGGGGTTCGGGGGTCCTACAATACAAAACCAAAAGTTGCTTTGATACTTACCTCTTTGATACTTACCTTTACCTTTCATAGTTCAAAGTTCATAACTTTCTCAAACCAACGTTCCAATTGTTCTTATACTCTCTCCCCCTTTTTGTCACTAAAGTAGCCAAAATTACAAAAATAATAAGGAGAGGTTAAAGTTCAAAAACCTTTGAGAACCAAACAAAAAAAATGAGAAACCTGCACAACAAAAATGATCAGTAAGAATCAATCATCGGACTCAGAGTCCTCAGAGCTTGTACAACCCATCTTTGAGAACATTTTCTTCATTAACTTTTGCATTGACGTGACCTTCTTCGTCAAAGTGATTTGAGCTGCTGTAATGATTTCAAGCTCATCGGAAATTTTCTCTGTTCCTTCGTAATCTTTTCTTGCTCAAAGGATAAACGTTGTTGTTCTTTATAGATGGATGAGACTGATGCTTCATCCGCTGGTGCGGGTGTTGGTTGTGAAGGTGATGCGGAAGTGCCGACACTGGGTTTCGTTCCACATGGAGGAATTGGAGTGACATGAGGCAACTTATGAAGGGACTTAACAATGGTGGACTCATCGATCATGCCCAAACAGTGATGATAAGTTGTTGAACTAATATCAACCTGAAATTTCTTTAAAATCCTCATTATAATCAATGGAAATGGGATTCTTTCTGTGGGATGAGGATGCTCATGTATCTTGTCATTCTATTCCAAATAATGTATGGAATGTTGATATTTAATCCCATTGCCTCTGACGGATGTCCTAAGAGATACAAAAAGAGCGTTCGATCCCATCTCAAGACTTTCGTCTGCATGTTGGAAGGATATTGTAACATGTGATGAAGTTTAGGAACCGGTACTCAAGACGAAGTTCTTTGGATTTGACAGATTTCTCCGTTGATTGAGTTCCCTCCAAACATATTCCCTTTATAACCATTTTGCCACATCATGTTTGTCAACTCTTTCCTTTCAAGTAGTTCACTCCTGTCTTGCTGGCTTGCATTCCCAAAACCTCGCCAATCAATTGTGGAGTAATTTTAAACCGTGTGCCTTGGATATTCGTGTAAAACTCCATCGGACCTTTTTTCATTTTCTCGAAGGTGCCGTGCATTTGTATAGAAAGTCCTTACGCGATGCAGACAATATCCAAGCATTTCTGGGAATCGGCATACTTGAAGAAGGTTTGCTTGTTCAATCAAAATACCAAACTCCGGGGAAGTGGTCTCGTAGAGCCCCAATATTAACATGCCTCTCACCAATGCATTCACGATTCTCAAACGCCTTAGGCGATCCGCATTAATGAACACTTGTTCCTCACGGGGTGGAGAATCCGGAGCTATTGGTTCATTAATTTCAAACCCTCGTGCTCGTCCAAACCGTCGAGCCAGTCTTTTTCTTTTCATCGAGATAGATGATGTCATTGGCGCTTTACCTTTATCCATAGTAGTCTTTCCTTTTAGTGAATCAGGGGTCTTTCGCATCGATTTGATAGGCATTGTTTCATCGTCCATCACTTTGTCCCAATTCACCTCTTCATTTTCAGATTCAGTCTCTGAGTCTTCAACAAGAAGACATTCTCCCTTTTTTGAAAGGTTTCTTTGCCCTCTTCAATTTATTGTTGCTCTTGTGTGCACCATTGCAGAGAGAAGGAAGATTATCCAGGTGATCACCATTTTGCTATTGTTTGTGAGAGGAGAATCCTGTGAAGTAACAACTCAAGAACACGGACAAAAATCTTTTTTCAAAAATTTGAAAAATTGTACCTAAACAATCATTATCAGTAGAGAGACTAAGAATCAAATTAGTTTTTTCAAAAAAGAATTTTAAAATAGATCAATTCCATGATTTTTAAAAATTCTTATTATATGCCCTAAAACCGAAATTTTAGAAATCGAAGCCTAAAAACCGTTAATCAGGAGAATACCTAGCATATAATCAAAACTAATTACCCAGAGTTCTTATTTCAAAAGAAATTTGATCAAAAACCAATCCAAAACGAAAAAGATACAAAACTTTCATACGTTTTGAGGAGAGAATATGAAAATCTGTTGAAAAAACGAGATTTTGATCAAGCAAATACTTAGATCGAAGAACTCGAGTTGGAAGCTCCAAGATGGATGAATTTAGAGAGAGAAGCTCTGGAGACTTAAGAACAAAAGATTGAAGTAAAAGAAATCAAAACCCTTTTGTTCTAGATAAAACCCTAGCCGCGATCCGGAT
>CM055066.1:45959527-45975755 GCA_029204045.2 Tillandsia leiboldiana | reverse complement strand
CTGGTTGGTTTGGTTTTTCTTTTGCGGCGGTTGATTATGCCGCGAGGACGGTTTTCTTGGGAAGCCAGGCCCGGAGGTGTTGGTGTACCTGGATTGCTTTAGGGTTATCTTCGCCTCTATAGTGTTGACTTCGTGGGTGAGGCGGATGTTTCACAGTGGATGCGTGGCCTTATGGCTGGTGTGGTTGAGGGACCTACGGCGGCGCCGGGACTCGGAGATACCCCCCTTTGGTTGCGAGTTTCCGGCTGTTCTTCTATCGAAGTTGTCTAGCATGCAACTAGTTTGGGAGTTGAGGACCTAACTCCAGAATTCGATGTTTTGGAAATTTTGTCAGGCCAAGTGTGTCGCCTTTGGGGGCGCTGGTGCTATTCGAGTTGTGGAAGGTTGGTTCACTTCGGCTTTGCGTGGATCCCCGGGAATTGACGAAGTGAGCATCCGGAGCTAGCACCCTTGTCGAGCATGGAGGATTTGATTTACCAGCTGCAAGGGTACTGGATCTTCTCGAAGATTGATTTGCAATCTGGTTTTCTGGACTGCTTATGGCTGTGTGTTGATGCCGGAGAGTTGGGGAATTATTTCTGCACCCCGACGGTTTTTGGATTAGAGATCAGAGTCTACGTGATCAGTTGGGGGACTTATATTGGATACCTCGGGAGTACAGAGGTACTTGGATCGAGCTTTTGTGCCGATGGACTTGTGGTTGGATTATCGGAGGCCCTGGGAGGAGCGGATGCTTGTACCGATGCAGACTACCTGGTAGCTTGAGCGGTTAGCCCAGCTGTACTTGGTTGAGGTGGTGCGATTTCCTGGAGTGCCCGCCTTTATTTTGTTCTAGTTAGAGACCCGAGGATTGCATCGTGTCTCTGGAGGAGGTGTTAGACAGCCTTGGGAGCTTGAGTGGTGGATGATTGGACTTTACCCCCTCTACTTGGTTGAGGTTCCGGATTGAAGAATGACTTTAGTTTCGAGGACGAAACTTTCTTTTAGTGGAGGAGGATGTGAGGATCCGAATTTCCACAAGAGGATTACTGTTAGATCAGCAGAGCTCTGCAGTGCGATTGGTAGTTTCTGGGGGCCTGTACTGTGTATTGGAGGTGTTTGTGCACAATTGGACACAAGTGTTGGACTTCAGGCTTAAAAATGGATCACGTGCGTGATCGGAGAACCCCGTTGAGTGTTTAGAAGTGTTCTCGCGCGAAACAGATTTTAAAAATGGACTCAGCGCAAAATTTGGGTTAAAAACACTTGTCTGGGTTCTTCCGGCAAATTTTAGAAGCGGAATTTGGCAAAACGGGCATCTAATTTGGATTCAGCGCGCGAAAACGATGAAATTGGGCTACCTACATAATTTTTGCGCCACTGGTTACTATTCATGCCGGAACAGTAACTCCGGCGGCCGGCGGGCTGCGGCGGCGGCGGAGCGCGGCGGACGGGCTCGGGCAGGCGGCGGAGTGGCCGCGGGCAGCGCGCGGGCAGGCTCGCGGGCGCGCGGGCAGGCGCGCGGTCCACGGGCCGGCGTGCACCAGAGGTTGGGACACGTGGCGTGATTTGATTGGTCGGTGCAGTAGACTGGGACCACGGAGCAGGCAGGCTTGGTGCATGGACCGGCTGGACACGTGGCAGATTCTGGTTGGCGGGCTCACGAAGGCTGGGTCCACGGGGGCGCACCGTGGCGCCTCGGGATGCGTGCCTAGCAGTGTGGCAGGTTGCGCGCCTGGCAGCGTGGCAGGCTGCGCGCGCAGGCGCGACTGGCGCGCTGACCGGGTGCACCACGTGTCGATCTCCGCGGGTGGCTACGCGGCGCAGCGGGAGTGGCGGACTCGGTTGTCTGCTGTTTTGTGGTGACGTGGCGTCACCAAGTTGTTTTGGACACGATCGGATGGGAAGGGTGCAGCCCGGTTTACAGCGTCCGGAAGATCCGGGCGCCCGGAAGTGGGATCTATTGGTCATTTTGTGAATTGTTTTCCTGCTTATATAAATAGGCCCTGTTCAAGCCCGAACAACTCTCTCCTTGTTCATCTTCTCACTGTGCAAGCTTCACGAGAATTTCTCCTCTCCTAGAGCTGGTTTTATCTGTGGATTCCCGGATTTTTCCGCGATAGGCATCCCGAGGTTTTCATTTTTACGGCGCGGCGCGACGCTCGTTCATATGTGATCTCCTTCGTCGCATTTCAGTGAGTGGACTCTCCCGAGCTACTTCGGCAGTATTTTCCAGCGATTCTTGTGCCATCGTCTTCACGACAGGTGGGGATACGTTTCCCGTGTTTACTGGTTCTTCCCATTCTGAGTTTTTCGTGGGTTTTACGTATCATTTTGTGACCTCATTTTCTGGGGCGGAGTTTTGGATAGCACATCGGTATTTCGGCGATAACTTTGCGCTCAGGCATCGGATGGAGGCGTGCCTGTAGTCGTTTTGCATCTACGAGACGCAAGGAACATCACCGTGATTTTTCTGGAATTTTTGGAGGTATACCCAAAGGTGAAAATCCCACTTTTTCTGGGTGGAGTTGTACAGATTTTTGTCTTGGGAATTTTGGGATGGTTATCTTGTTGATTTTGTAACTCGGCCTACAGGTATCGGATTTGGGCGTGCGAGTACTCGTTTCGATCGGCTCGACGCGAGGATCGCAGCGGCGGTTTTTCGAGAATTTTTGGTCTCCATCTCGTAGGTAAAAACAGAACATCTTTGGGACTAAAATATGGGACAGCATGTATTTGGGTACTTGTATGTTTATTTGTGTGTATGTTGGGGATATTTTTGTACAGTGATCGCGGCGGATTATCTGTTTTGGCGAGAGCACTACTTGGACTTGGATTTAGCGCTCGAGGTGGGTGGTTGTTGTTTACCTCTTTTCTGACTTATCCACTAGGAATATTAGAGTGATCCCTTTATTGGACATCTTGATTAATCATGATCGGGGTTAGATTTATTTATGCCTGTGTGGGGATAGGGTTGCTATAATAGTGTTTAACCTTGCATGTGGAATTGAATATTTATATTGGACTATATGATTTATCCTGTTAGTGGTACTACTTGTGGATTTTGATGACATGCATAGGTGGATTGGGATAATAACCAGTGGCTTAATTTATCTTCTTTGAGAACACTTGCATACTTGTATGGACATCTAGACAGGGCATCTTTTGTCGCTACACTTTTATGCTGGAACTTGACTTAGGAGAAACCTTGTTTGCTTCTATTCTCCTTATTCTCTAGTCAGGTGGTTATTGTTGCTCTGGTTTGAGCAGGGGTTTGGGATAGTGTAGCCGGCGCCTGGATTGTGGATTATGGGTTTTGGCGGCGACCGCGGATATTGGGCGGTTGATCGGATGTCGGTTATAGGACATCAGTGATAGGGCATGATTATGGACTAGAGGTCTTTGTGGCAACCGCGGATTTTGTGCGGTTGACCAGAGGTCAAGGGTTGGACTTGATGTAGTCGGTAGAGTTGCGGCTACCGCGGATAGTATGCGGTTGACCGGATACTATGTTATTTTACCCGATTTTGGATTGGGGGATTATAGCGGCTATCGCGAATAGTAGGCGGTTGACCGGATGTCGGATGTGGGACATGATTGAGTTTGGGGGTTATTCCGGTTATCGTGGATATTTGGTGGTCGACCGGAGGTCGGTTGTGAGGCCTGGTTGTGGAGTTTGGGGCATTGCGGTGGTCGCGGATTTTGTGCGATCGACCGGATGTTCATGTGTGCATCAGATTGGGGGATCTGTGTTTCTTTTAGTGGAGGGGTGTGTTCCACTGGGGCTTTATAGTTGTGATCCAGTCCTGCTTTTGATACTTATCACACCGGCGCGGTTATTGCCCGGTGATGCCTTCCTCGTGTGGGTCGCTCCCCTCGAGTTCCCCTCCGGAGGCCGGGGCCAGGTAGTTATGGACAGTTTTGCTATCACATCGGCGCGGCTTATTTGCCCGATGATGAGGACGGCAGCTGGAGTTTAGCTATCACATCGGCGCGGCTTACTTGCCCGATGATGAGGGCGGTACAGATTGGGTCCATCTGGGACGGTTGGTTACTGTTGCATACGGTTACTCCAGTCTAGGACTGTATTTTAGAGGCATAGTAGTGGTAGTTTTCTTTCTTCAGCAGTCATCATTGCTTACCACACTTCTTTCTTTTTTGCCTCTGGTAGACCTAGTGGGTGTGTCAGAGTTTGAGGTTTTACCCACTAGGGGAGGCTACTGGTTTACTGGTAGTTCTCACCCCCATTCTTCTTTCCTCGTTTTCTTCTCCCTTGTTTTGCAGTGTCTTCTGCGGGTGCTGCTGGGCTTTCAGCGGCGGGTCGAGGAGAGAGGACAGCTGAGTAGATAGATCTCGAGGCAGGATGAGCGAGTTTGCTGGACTGTTGGTGTACCCATGTTTCCTCAGACGGTTGTACTTTTACTTTGGGACTGGCTTTTGCCAGAAGGTTGTATTTATTTTTAGTGAGCTGGGAGAGACAGATGTATCATTTTTATAGATGTATTGCATTTTATTTCCAGCTTCAGTTTGAGATGTATTAGTTTTAGTTCGGCTCTGTTTTTATTGCTCTTTCATTATTATCTCTTATATCTGAGCAGGTTTGGCGCTTCGTGTACGCGGGAAATACCGTGTGCACGGCGGATCTGTAGACGGGCCCGGGTTCTGGTTTACACCCGGGGCGTGACACTCGAAGCTCTGTGGAGCGGCTTCTCCAACGACGGTCGGAGCTCTGTCCAGGTTGGAGCGTCTTTTCCAATGACGCTCCGAGCTCTGTCCAGGTTCGAGCGTCTTCTCCAACGACATTAGAAGCTCGAAGCTTTGTGGAGCGTCTTCTTCAACATCTTCAGCAAAAGGTATTGCTTCTCTAATATCTCCAAAAGCTTTGATTGTTCTGTTTTTTTTCGTTATTTTGTTTCAGATCTTGCTCACATTAAGAAAAGGCACCTTTTTATTTTATATATTAGTAGTATAATAGAGCAATATTAATGGAAATGGATAATTAATTAGCTTTACTCTCCCCCACCTCCCAGCCACTAATTGTGAGGCAACAATAATAAGAAGTACTTATCTATATATTAATCACTAGGGCTCTAATGACGAACTGATTCCTTGAACCCAAGTCATTAATTAATTAATCAAGTAATTATTTAAATTCGTTCCTCATATTGTACTATAATGGTTCTAATAATGGATGTATCGATCATTATTTAATTGTTTTTTCTTTTTATAAAGCTTAATTCTCTACCGAACAAACATAATCGCAGATCGAATCTGCCTTTGGCTAACGGTGGAAGCTTACATTATCTGTCACACCCCCTCTTTGTTGCGCCAAACTCGCTGACATGAAGTGGATCACAAGCTAGAAGCCATATATAGTGCCTTGTCTCAAGTGAGTAGTCCCGTGGAATCCAGCTACTCTATCTCTTCTCCAACATCTTGCTTTATCTCCATGCCCTGTACTATAACTAGCTACAACCTCAAACCAGATAATCAAATCAACTAGAGCTATACTTATGAATTCCTTCATGTGAAAATAGAAATACTTTCCAACTCATGATATTCTAATATGCCTACTAGCTGGGAATGTTTAACAATTTCACTAATTAACTCACCGATACCTTTTACAACTATATATTCAACTTAAGTTATATAATACATAGTAATAATTTGAATATCTAAAATTAAAATTAAATAAGTCCTTGTCACGCCCCGAGATTCGAAAGTGGGTCTAAAATTTTTTTTTTTTTAAATCAGAGTTTAAACTTATTTTCTCCAAGGCGTGAACAGACCGCCACACATATAGAAAAGTCTCTGTATCTCCAACAGAGTCTTCCTTATATGTGCTCGGCTAACAGATACAGTCAATCAGAGTAGATACAAGATAGATATACTAATTAAGTTCTACTCTATTACATCCACAAGGTTCCAGAGTTATTACAATCCAGTTTCTCAAAATG
Source organism: Tillandsia leiboldiana (assembly GCA_029204045.2). NCBI lineage: Eukaryota > Viridiplantae > Streptophyta > Magnoliopsida > Poales > Bromeliaceae > Tillandsia > Tillandsia leiboldiana. The sequence goes on along the minus strand of CM055066.1, from coordinate 45,969,819 downwards.
GAAATATCAGTTATAAGTTTTACTAAAACCAAAAGGGGTACAACCTACCAGGGTCAGTCTATCTCACGTCCTCACACAGAGCGTCCAAAAGTCCCCCCACCCGAAGGACCTGAAAAACAGTCACCCGAGGGTGTGAGACACACCGGAGTGTATCCCAGTGGGCACGACGGGCCGGGAAATAGCAAGCCGTACCTACTGGATACAATAATAAGCGGATAGCAAAAGTAGGATATACTGCAACTGAAAGGTATAATTCAAACATGTACCATTAATCAACAGAGCAGTGTAATCATATATAAAGCTGATCATGCTATAACTGATAATCTGACAAGTAGGAATGAATATGTTATAGCTGACAAACAGGAAATAGTCATACTATCACTGATAATCTGGCGAGCAATAAATGATCATGCTATAACTGATAATCTGACAAGCAGGAAATAACAAATATCATGCGTCAAAGGTGTCACCACAAATATACCCAATCGAATGCCACTGTTGGCCACAAGGGCCTCAGGCTAAACTGCCATGGAGCATATGACCTCAGGCTAAACCACTTTTGGTCACACAATCAAGCTATCATAACCCCACTAGGCTCACGGGTCGATCAGACCTCTCTACCGGTAAGGAACACCCACACGGTGGCCAAACCGTCGGTGTGCGTGACGAAAAGCTTGGCTCGACGGCGATCATAATGCTGATGCTCAAACCATGGTCCACTGACCACATAGACGACAAGAAGCCGAGGAAAATCCCCCACTGGGATACTAGTATAACATGCCACATGCTGAAGTAGTATCTCCTATTCTAAATATGCAGTGAAGAATAGAGACAGGTATAGAACTATGCTAGTGACCAATCAAGCATGGCATGTGTTCAGGAAATGCATATCAACCACTGAAAAGAACATGATATATCTCAATATGGTAAACAAGCAACTGCTGGAATATAAGCATGATGTATAACTACTGCTGAAAATCAAGGCATAATAAACTCATCTGTGGGCTCAAGGCTATGCAGATGTAAGGATTTGTGCTGATATATAGCAAGTAGTAAGAACAGGTATAAACTCAATAGCAATCATACTGCTAAATCTCAGTCCACGGTCGGTAGACCGGACAGACGGCAAGAAGCCGAGGAATCCCCACTAGGATATCTATACTGATGCAATTCATGCCAAGTACTGAGACTAGAAACTCCTATTCTAAACATGCAGTGAAGAATAGAGAATCACGAAAGGCTCATATGTATAATCAGGCAATATAGCTGAAATAACTGAATGCTGGAATGAAAGCATATAATAAGGCTAAAGCATAGGTTCAGGGTTACACCAAGAACAGGGGTCCAACCTACCACGGCACCCAATAGGGCCAACCTGATAAAACGCGGACCGAAGATAACCCACCTGTATATAGGAGGAACAACGACTCCACCAGAAGGTAGACGGTCACGATAACCACAAGACGGATCACGGCTGGCTCCTGACGACTGCGCCCTACAATAATACCGGGTGACAACTCAGGATCTATCAATTCTCAAAGTGCAACTAGCGCGAATTGACTATTTCGTCGATTAACGCAATATTAAGCAATTTAGCTTTTCAAGAACCCCCCGAGAAACCCACTGAAAGGTTAATACTGTTTTAGAACATTTATCTAGCTTTTCTATACTGCTACAATTGCAGCAAGGCCCTCGAGTTTACTCAGAATGAATTTAATACGATAAATAACCACTGTTTTGGCTCGTTCACTCAAACGGTAAATCATTTTTACGAGCCGTCACCTCCAGTAGATGACATTCGACTTGCTGAACGCCGTGCTCACCCATTTGTGGCAGCACGATGTCCGAGGAAAACTTCGGGCCATGAATTACTCCTCTAACCTAGCCGAAACGCATTTTCGCTTCTTCGGCTCACCAAAACCCAAAATAAACGCGAGCATCGCGTTCAGTGACCCCAAATTAGCCAGGAGTACACTGTTGCAATATTTAAACAACCCTAATACTGTTATTAAGAATTTATTGTATTTAGGCTTGATTTTGATGCAACTTTGCTTCTATACCTCATAATCAAAACTTTGTATATACACATGCCTTTAAATATTGTAAGGACACTGGGGCTCACCATCTTGGCAGCCCATTCCTGCTGGTTCAACCAGAACCACATTCTTGCTCTCACACACACTCACAATGCACCATACACTTTCCCACACAGATCCAAGTTGATCTGAAGTGAGCATCAGCCAGGGGACCTTTCTGAGTAACTTTGATATACAACTTGAGAGCTAATTCCCATGTTTCCTTCATTGGGGCATTTCCACAAACACATGGTAGGCACAGTTTTATACAATATACACAAACCAATGTTGCAGGTTGTTCTCAGCAAATACTGGACCATTTTGCTTCCAACTTGGAAGGAAATGATCCACTTCACTTACTGATCACTTCCCCTCAACTTGGAGCAATCAAACTCCCCCAAACCGGCCGTGCACGAGGAAGAAGATGACCTCCTCGGCTTTGAAAATCGTGATGATCAACCCAGGACTTATGGGCTTCATCCAAATGCACCAGCAGGTTCACCTCATCCCACTGATGCTCTCCAAGTCCATGCCTGGCCGACGGGGTGAGGAGGCGCCGGCCGGGCTCCAAGCTCTATTTCGAGCTTCAAGCCTCTAATGGCGAAATTCAACAGAGCCCATGGGAAGCCCTCAAACTTGCAAGGTAGGTTCCCTAGACCCGTACGAAGCTTCCCGACCCACTCCGGGTTGCCGGAGATGGCCGGAGCGCCGGCGGCCAAGAATGGAGTCACTCTCGGGTTAAACATGGCCGCCACCATCCGATGCTGCATGGGCAGCATGCAAGTGCATGGATGCACTCCCCTTGGTCCCAGCAACCTTTCTGGACAAGTGCCCGGCGGCGAGGAGGCGCGCCGGCGCCGGAGCAGCAAGCTCGGCCATCATGCACTATTCCAAAAAGCTAGGGCATTCATTTTCTCTCAAACGGCTCGACCACAAATTCTCCAACTTTGCAGATTTGATCTAAATGTTCTACAGTCTCGGCACCCCAATTTTGGTGCGTATTGGTCAAGCGGTTCATGAGTTCTCTCGCAGCGGAGCTCGGCTAGGTTTCCGGCGAGACCTTGCTCCCGCCGGCCAACCCAGCAGCATGGGTGCTCGGGATTGTGCATGTAGCATCCCTAGGACATGGGAAATCTACTACTAAGGGTTCTCGGGTGCTAGGAACCAGTGGTTAGGGTGCTCTCACCTTGGCCGGAGTTGGTGAAGGAGGAAGAAGCCGGTTTCTCGGGTCCTTCTTCACGCGCGGCCTTGGGCACTCTCCAGCGAGGTCCTCCTTGCGCCAGGAACTCCTCAGGGTCACCAGATCAAGACTGGGAAGAGGTTGCTTCCAAGCTCCTCCTTCTCTCTCTTCCCCGAGTTCACAATAATGGGTTGTGACTCCTCGACCACCCTCCACTCAGGATTTATTCTGGGAGACATGGAACGGATGGAGCTTCGGATTCCACTCCAAACTCTTCGAGCTCTGGTCCAGGGTAGCTCAAGAGACAATTTGCAATTAATTCAAGATTCTTTGCATTAATCCCTTCAAACCGGGTTCACACTTAACCCCCAAGCTCCGAGCTCTGCTCAGCCACATTCGTGGGCTTCTTAGGTTGGCAGAGGCCCAATGAACAGATCCCAAGAGCTTTGGCCCAAGAATACCCAAGATGCTTGAAGAAAAAGCGATAATTCGGCACTTTCCACGTATTTCGAGAAAATTTACTCGACGAAATGCGAAATGGACTTCGCCACGACGTCCGGCTCGTCGAGAGCTTCAAGATAGGCTGTTTATTTGCTCAATTTGGTGCACAAATGAATTCTCTCGGGCCATTTAGTTCAATGTGTCGTAATCCGACGCACGCACCTTCGATGCACCCGGGTCGCCAAACGTGAAAACCGTCAGTGCCATTGCGCTCAGAACGTCGAAATTAGTTAGGATCCACTACTCATACCCCTATGTCAGGGTTTTAGACAGTGGTTCGGCCAACTGTCGCTCGCGAAGGGTCGAAAATCTCGAGTTACTATTCACACTTAAGTCGCGGGGCCCGTTTTTGATTTCTGATTTCTGGAAGATCCGACTGTCAGATCGAAAACATATGAATATGAAACTTCTATGTTTTGACGAGACGATCGCAATGGTGATCTCGGATTTTCCAGATCAGACCCCGATCAAAAGTCGACATTTCTGGGCCACTATTGACCCACTAATTGCCCATTTTTGCTATTTAAATAATTCTGAAAATTATTTTAACTTAAATTTGGATTTTAAAATTATGGTTACTACATCACCCACCACTTATAAGAAGTTTCGTCCTCGAAACTTAAACTGAACTAAACCACTAGTATGCCTCTAACAGGTTCACGGTAGTGACAATCAGTCACAAAGTATCAACAACTCCAAAGCTACCAATTTAGACCCAAATCAGGTACTTCCCCTTTACAGGGTAGAGTATTTCCTCAGTTCTTTTGACAGTACGTTGTCGGCCGCCAACGTGCTTAACCAAAAGAAAAGTAAAATACCACAGATCTGTCGCCAACAAGTAGTTGGGGACACAACTCACATCTGAAGGTACATCACGTACCTTCCTACACAGTTTCTATGTCGATAATATAACCTCTACCAAAGGTCACTACCATCTTGTGATCATGAATATCACTCGGGCTACCACATTTCTACATTTACTAACACCTCTCTAGAACTGTCGCATAGGTCAAACTTTGACAAACTGCGAGGCTGGTGCAATACCAGCAATTATCTGCTATTGTGCATTAATCCAACAACTACGGCAAAAACCGTGGTCAATCTTTGAACCACATATACTGATATGAGCCCTCTGGCTCCACTGGAACATCTCCGCCCACGACCGTATCACGATCGCGGCCAACACTGCACCCACCTATCACCACCAAGCCCAGAAGCGCGTGCGAACACCGCTCGTAGCCACAACAACAAGGTTAGGAAACAACTCGTTAGTAAATAATTCACCTGAGTTCCTAACCACAAGACACACCCCGGCTCTCACGTCAGACTCAAGTCATCCTAGGGTTTATCCTAACCCAAAACCTAGGTACCGTGTACCTATTCTCTGATACCATCTAATCTGTCACGCCCCGAGATTCGAAAGTGGGTTCCTAAAAATGTTTTTTTTTTTTAATCAGAGTTTAAAACTTATTTTCTCCAAGGCGTGAACAGACCGCCACACATATAGAAAAGTCTCTGATCTCCAACAAGTCTTCCCTATATGGGCTCGGCTAACAATACAGTCAATCAAGTAGTAGATAAAGATAGATATACTAATTAAGTTCTACTCTATTACATCCACAAGGTTCCAGAGTTATTACAATCCAGTTTCTCAAAATGGAATATCAGTTATAAGTTTTACTAAAAACCAAAAGGGGTACATCCTACCAGGGTCAGTCTATCTCCAACGTCCTCACACAGAGCGTCCAAAAGTCCCCCACCTGAAGGACCTGAAAACAGTCACCCGAGGGTGTGAGACACACCGGAGTGTATCCCAGGGGCACGACGGGCCGGGAACTAGCAAGCCGTACCTACTGGATACAATAATAGCGGATAGCAAAAGTAGGATATACTGCAACGGAAAGGTATAATTCAACATGTACCATTACAACAGAGCAGTGTACATATATAAAGCTGATCATGCTATAACTGATAATCTGACAAGTAGAATGATATGTTATAGCTGACAAACAGGAAATAGTCATACTATCACTGATAATCTGGCGAGCAATAAATGATCATGCTATAACTGATAATCTGACAAGCAGGAAATAACAAATATCATGCGTCAAAGGTGTCACCACAATATACCCAATCGAATGCCACTGTTGGCCACAAGGGCTCAGCTAAACTGCCATGGAGCATATGACCTCAGGCTAAACCACTTTTGGTCACACAATCAAGCTATCATAACCCCCTAGGCTCACGGGTCGATCAGACCTCTCTACCGGTAAAGAACACCCACACGGTGGCCAAACCGTCGGTGTGCGTGACGAAAAGCTTGGCTCGACGGTGATCATAATGCTGATGCTCAACCATGGTCCACTGACCACATAGACGACAAGAAGCCGAGGAAAATCCCCACTGGGATACTAGTATAACATGCCACATGCTGAAGTAGTATCTCCTATTCTAAATATGCAGTGAAGAATAGAGAAAAGGTAGAAACTATGCTAGTGACCAATCAAGCATGGCATGTGTTCAGAAAATGCATATCAACCACTGAAAAGAACATGATATATCTCAATATGGTAAACAAGCAACTGCTGGAATATAAGCATGATGTATAACTACTGCTGAAAATCAAGGCATAATAAACTCATCTGTGGGCTCAAGGCTATGCAGATGTAAGGATTTGTGCTGATATATAAGCAAGTAGTAAGAACAGGTATAAACTCAATAGCAATCATACTGCTAAATCTAGTCCACGGTCGGTAGACCGGGCAGACGGCGAGAAGCCGAGGAAATCCCCACTAGGATATCGATACTGATGCAATTCATGCCAAGTACTGAGACTAGAACTCCTATTCTAAACATGCAGTGAAGAATAGAGTATCACGAAAGGTCATATGTATAATCAGGCAATATAGCTGAAATAACTGAATGCTGGAATGAAAGCATATATAAGCCTAAAGCATAGGTTCAGGGTTACACCAAGAACAGGGGTCCACCTACCACGGCACCCAATAGGGCCAACCTGATAAACGCGGACCGAAGATAACCCACCTGTATATAGGAGGAACAACGACTCCACCAGAAGGTAGACGGTCACGATAACCACAAGACAGATCACGGCTGGCTCCTGACGACTGGGCCCTACAATAATACCGGGTGACAACTCAGGATCTATTAATTCTCAAAGTGCAACTAGCGCGAATTGACTATTTCGTCGATTAACGCAATATTAAGCAATTTAGCTTTTCAAGAACCCCCGAGAAACCCACTGAAAGGTTAATACTGTTTTAGAACATTTATCTAGCTTTTCTATACTGCTACAATTGCAGCAAGCCCTCGAGTTTACTCAGAATGAATTTTATACGATAAATAACCACTGTTTTGGCTCGTTCACTCAAACGGTAAATCATTTTTACGAGCCGTCACCTCCAGTAGATGACATTCGACTTGCTTAACGCCGTGCTCACCCATTTGTGGCAGCACGATGTCCGAGGAAAACTTCGGGCCATGAATTACTCATCTAACCTAGCCGAAACGTATTTTCGCTTCTTCGGCTCACCAAAACCCAAAATAAACGCGAGCATCGCGTTCAGTGACCCCAAATTAGCCAGGAGTACACTGTTGTAATATTTTAAACAACCCTAATACTTTTTAAGAATTTATTGTATTTAGGCTTGATTTTGATGCAACTTTGCTTCTATACCTCATATATCAAAACTTTGTATATACACATGCCTTTAAATATTGTAAGGACACTGAGGCTCACCATCTTGGCAGCCCATTCCTGCTGGTTCAACCAGAACCACATTCTTGCTCTCACACACACTCACAATGCACCATACACTTTTCCACACAGATCCAAGTTGATCTGAAGTGAGCATCAAGCTCAGGGGACCTTCCTGAGTAACTTTGATATACAACTTGAGAGCTAATTCCCATGTTTTTTTGTTCCTTCATTAGGGCATTTCCACAAACACATGGTAGGCACAGTTTTATACAATATACACAACCATTGTTGCAGGTTGTTCTCAGCAAATACTGGACCATTTTGCTTCCAACTTGGAAGGAAATGATCCACTTCACTTACTGATCACTTCCCCTCAACTGGAGCAATCAAACTCCCCCAAACCGGCCGGGCCCGAGGAAGAAGATGACCTCTCTCGGCTTTGAAAATCGTGATGATCAACCCAGGACTTATGGGCTTCATCCAAATGCACCAGCAGGTGCACCTCATCCCACTGATGCTCTCCAAGTCCATGCCTGGCCGACGGGGTGAGGAGGCGCCGGCCGGCTCCAAGCTCTATTTCGAGCTTCAAGCCTCTAATGGCGAAATTCAACAGAGCCCATGGGAAGCCCTCAAACTTGCAAGGTAGGTTCCCTAGACCCGTACGAAGCTTCCCGACCCACTCCGGGTTGCCGGAGATGGCCGGAGCGCCGGCGGCCAAGAATGGAGTCACTCTCCGGTTTAAACATGGCCGCCACCATCCGATGCTGCATGGGCAGCATGCAAGTGCATGGATGCACTCCCCTTGGTCCCAGCAACCTTTCTGGACAAGTGCCCGGCGGCGAGGAGGCGCGCCGGCGCCGGAGCAGCAAGCTCGGCCATCATGCACTATTCCAAAAGCTAGGGCATCATTTTCTCTCAAACGGCTCGACCACACAATTCTCCACTTTGCAGATTTGATCTAAATTTCTACAGTCTCGGCACCCCATTTTGGTGCGTATTGGTCAAGCGGTTCATGAGTTCTCTCGCGGCGGAGCTCGGCTAGGTTTCTGGCGAGACCTTGCTCCCGCCGGCCAACCCAGCAGCATGGGTGCTCGGGATTGTGCATGTAGCATCCCTAGGACATGGGAAATCTACTGCTAAGGGTCTCGGGTGCTAGGAACCAGTGGTTAGGGTGCTCTCACCTTGGCCGGAGTTGGTGAAGGAGGAAGAAGCCGGTTCTCGGGTCCTTCTTCACGCGCGGCCCGTGGGCACTCTCCAGCGAGGTCCTCCTTGCGCCAGGAACTCCTCAGGGTCACCAGATCAAGACTGGGAAGAGGTTGCTTCCAAGCTCCTCCTTCTCTCTCTTCCCCGAGTTCACAATAATGGGTTGTGACTCCTCGGCCACCCTCCACTCAGGATTTATTCTGGGAGACATGGAACGGATGGAGCTTCGGATTCCACTCCAAACTCTTCGAGCTCTGGTCCAGGGTAGCTCAAGAGACAATTTGCAATTAATTCAAGATTCTTTGCATTAATCCCTTCAAACCGGGTTCACACTTAACCCCCAAGCTCCGAGCTCTGCTCAGCCACATTCGTGGGCTTCTTAGTTTGGCAGAGGCCCAATGAACAAGATCCCAGAGCTTTGGCCCAAGAATACCCAAGATGCTTGAAGAAAAAGCAATAATTCGGCACTTTTCACGTATTTCGAGAAAATTTAGTCGACGAAATGCGAAATGGACTTCGCCACGACGTCCGGCTCGTCGAGAGCTTCAAGATAGGTTGTTTATTTGCTCAATTTGGTGCACAAATGAATTCTCGGGCCATTTAGTTCAATGCGTCGTAATCCGCACGCACTTCGATGCACCCGGGTCGCCAAACGCGAAAACCGTCAGTGCCATTGCGCTCAGAACGTCGAATTAGTTAGGATCCACTACTCATACCCCTATGTCAGGGTTTTAGACAGTGGTTCGGCCAACTGTCGCTCGCGAAGGTCGAAAATCTCGAGTTACTATTCACACTTAAGTCGCGGGCCCGTTTTGATTTCTGATTTCTGGAAGATCCGACTGTCAGATCGAAAACATATCAATATGAAAATTCTATGTTTTGACGAGACGATCGCAATGGTGATCTCGGATTTTCCAGATCAGACCTCGATCAAAAGTCGACATTTCTGGGCCACTATTGACCCACTAATTGCCCATTTTTACTATTTAAATAATTCTGAAAATTATTTTAACTTAAATTTGGATTTTAAAAATTATGGTTACTACAGTCCTTGAAATATTTATAGATTTGACCTCTTATTCAAGTTGCTGGAATACAATTACAAACACATAGTCAAAGGTACGACCCAATTTCTTTCCCTCCGATCTACTTGAATTTATAAATAATTAGCCGCGATACATATCAGATTCTCAAGCCTATTTGAACCCATCACACAACTGTTCATCCACAAGTAGGCGAGGTGGCGCCTGGTATAACTAATTTGGGGTATGAAATAATTAGCTGCACATGGTCTTTCTCACTATTTAAAAACTTTTTTTTTCCTAAAGTTGGTTTGATTGTTTGAACGTAAAATACAATAGGGACAGATAGCATCAAGCTTCTCCATATTATATAATCTTTCATAAGAAAATGATTATTAATTTTTACGGGCTTTTTTCGTAGTGTGGCGTGCATTTGTTCATCAATTTAAAAAAAGTGACAAGTCCAATGCTTATAGAAAATTCGCATGGAGACAGAAAGATGTAGTCAAGTGAATGGCCACATGGAAGTAATGACTCATAGTCTAATCTATACTCTAATAATCCTATACATGATCTTTTATGAACACAAC
>CM055066.1:45822584-45959427 GCA_029204045.2 Tillandsia leiboldiana | reverse complement strand
TTCTCTAGTCAGGTGGTTATTGTTCTCTGGTTTGAGCAGGGGTTTCGGGATAGTGTAGCCGGCGCCTGGATTGTGGATTATGGGTTTTGGCGGCGCCGAGGATATGGGCGGGTGATCGGATGTCGGTTATAGGAATCAGTGATAGGGCATGATTATGGACTAGTAGGTCTTTGTGGCAACCGCGGATTTTGGTGCGGTTGACCAGAGGTCAAGGGTGTGGACTTGATGTAGTCGGTAGAGTTGCGGCTACCGCGGATAGTATGCGGTTGACCGGATACATGTTATTTTACCCGATTTTGGATTGGGGGATTATAGCGGCTATCGCGAATAGTAGGCGGTTGACCGGATGTCGGATGTGGGACATGATTGAGTTTGGGGGTTATTCCGGTTATCGTGGATATTTGGTGGTCGACCGGAGGTCGGTTGTGAGGCCTGGTTGTGGAGTTTGGGGCATTGCGGTGGTCGCGGATTTTGTGCGATCGACCGGATGTTCATGTGTGCATCAGATTGGGGGATCTGTGTTTCTTTTAGTGGAGGGGTGTGTTCCACTGGGGCTTTATAGTTGTGATCCAGTCCTGCTTTTGATACTTATCACACCGGCGCGGTTATTGCCCGGTGATGCCTTCCTCGTGTGGGTCGCTCCCCTCGAGTTCCCCTCCGGAGGCCGGGGCCCAGGTAGTTATGGACAGTTTTGCTATCACATCGGCGCGGCTTATTTGCCCGATGATGAGGACGGCAGCTGGAGTTTAGCTATCACATCGGCGCGGCTTACTTGCCCGATGATGAGGGCGGTACAGATTGGGTCCATCTGGGACGGTTGGTTACTGTTGCATACGGTTACTCCAGTCTAGGACTGTATTTTAGAGGCATAGTAGTGGTAGTTTTTCTTTCTTCAGCAGTCATCATTGCTTACCACACTTCTTTCTTTTTTGCCTCTGGTAGACCTAGTGGTGTGTCAGAGTTTGAGGTTTTACCCACTAGGGGAGGCTACTGGTTTACTGGTAGTTCCACCCCCATTCTTCTTTCCTCGTTTTCTTCTCCCTTGTTTTGCAGTGTCTTCTGCGTGGTGCTGCTGGGCTTTCAGCGGCGGGTCGAGGAGAGAGGACAGCTGAGTAGATAGATCTCGAGGCAGGATGAGCGAGTTTGCTGGACTGTTGGTGTACCCATGTTTCCTCAGACGTTGTACTTTTACTTTGGGACTGGCTTTTGCCAGAAGGTTGTATTTATTTTTAGTGAGCTGGGAGAGACAGATGTATCATTTTTTAGATGTATTGCATTTTATTTCCAGCTTCAGTTTGAGATGTATTAGTTTAGTTCGGCTCTGTTTTTATTGCTCGTTCATTATTACTCTCTTATATCTGAGCAGGTTTGGCGCTTCGTGTACGCGGGAAATACCGTGTGCACGGCGGATCTGTAGACGGGCCCGGGTTCTGGTTTACACCCGGGGCGTGACACTCGAACTCTGTGGAGCGGCTTCTCCAACGACGGTCGGAGCTCTGTCCAGGTTGGAGCGTCTTTCCAATGACGCTCCGAGCTCTGTCCAGGTTCGAGCGTCTTCTCCAACGACATTAGAAGCTCGAAGCTTTGTGGAGCGTCTTCTTCAACATCTTCAGCAAAAGGTATTGCTTCTCTAATATCTCCAAAAGCTTTGATTGTTCTGTTTTTTTTTCGTTATTTTGTTTCAGATCTTGCTCACATTAAGAAAAGGCACCTTTTATTTTATATATTAGTAGTATAATAGAGCATATTAATGGAAATGGATAATTAATTAGCTTTACTCTCCCCCACCTCCCAGCCACTAATTGTGAGGCAACAATAATAAGAAGTACTTATCTATATATTAATCACTAGGGCTCTAATGACGAACTGATTCCTTGAACCCAAGTCATTAATTAATTAATCAAGTAATTATTTAAATTCGTTCCTCATATTGTACTATAATGGTTCTAATAATGGATGTATCGATCATTATTTAATTGTTTTTTCTTTTTATAAAGCTTAATTCTCTACCGAACAAACATAATCGCAGATCGAATCTGCCTTTGGCTAACGGTGGAAGCTTACATTATCTGTCACACCCCCTCTTTGTTGCGCCAAACTCGCTGACATGAAGTGGATCACAAGCTAGAAGCCATATATAGTGCCTTGTCTCAAGTGAGTAGTCCCGTGGAATCCAGCTACTCTATCTCTTCTCCAACATCTTGCTTTATCTCCATGCCCTGTACTATAACTAGCTACAACCTCAAACCAGATAATCAAATCAACTAGAGCTATACTTATGAATTCCTTCATGTGAAAATAGAAATACTTTCCAACTCATGATATTCTAATATGCCTACTAGCTGGGAATGTTTAACAATTTCACTAATTAACTCACCGATACCTTTTACAACTATATATTCAACTTAAGTTATATAATACATAGTAATAATTTGAATATCTAAAATTAAAATTAAATAAGTCCTTGTCACGCCCCGAGATTCGAAAGTGGGTCTAAAATTTTTTTTTTTTTAAATCAGAGTTTAAACTTATTTTCTCCAAGGCGTGAACAGACCGCCACACATATAGAAAAGTCTCTGTATCTCCAACAGAGTCTTCCTTATATGTGCTCGGCTAACAGATACAGTCAATCAGAGTAGATACAAGATAGATATACTAATTAAGTTCTACTCTATTACATCCACAAGGTTCCAGAGTTATTACAATCCAGTTTCTCAAAATGGAAATATCAGTTATAAGTTTTACTAAAACCAAAAGGGGTACAACCTACCAGGGTCAGTCTATCTCACGTCCTCACACAGAGCGTCCCAAAAGTCCCCCCACACCGAAGGACCTGAAAAAACAGTCACCCGAGGGGTGTGAGACACACCGGAGTGTATCCCAGTGGGCACGACGGGCCGGGAAATAGCAAGCCGTACCTACTGGATACAATAATAAGCGGATAGCAAAAGTAGGATATACTGCAACTGAAAGGTATAATTCAAACATGTACCATTAATCAACAGAGCAGTGTAATCATATATAAAGCTGATCATGCTATAACTGATAATCTGACAAGTAGGAATGAATATGTTATAGCTGACAAACAGGAAATAGTCATACTATCACTGATAATCTGGCGAGCAATAAATGATCATGCTATAACTGATAATCTGACAAGCAGGAAATAACAAATATCATGCGTCAAAGGTGTCACCACAAATATACCCAATCGAATGCCACTGTTGGCCACAAGGGCCTCAGGCTAAACTGCCATGGAGCATATGACCTCAGGCTAAACCACTTTTGGTCACACAATCAAGCTATCATAACCCCACTAGGCTCACGGGTCGATCAGACCTCTCTACCGGTAAGGAACACCCACACGGTGGCCAAACCGTCGGTGTGCGTGACGAAAAGCTTGGCTCGACGGCGATCATAATGCTGATGCTCAAACCATGGTCCACTGACCACATAGACGACAAGAAGCCGAGGAAAATCCCCACTGGGATACTAGTATAACATGCCACATGCTGAAGTAGTATCTCCTATTCTAAATATGCAGTGAAGAATAGAGACAGGTATAGAACTATGCTAGTGACCAATCAAGCATGGCATGTGTTCAGGAAATGCATATCAACCACTGAAAAGAACATGATATATCTCAATATGGTAAACAAGCAACTGCTGGAATATAAGCATGATGTATAACTACTGCTGAAAATCAAGGCATAATAAACTCATCTGTGGGCTCAAGGCTATGCAGATGTAAGGATTTGTGCTGATATATAAGCAAGTAGTAAGAACAGGTATAAACTCAATAGCAATCATACTGCTAAATCTCAGTCCACGGTCGGTAGACCGGACAGACGGCAAGAAGCCGAGGAAATCCCCACTAGGATATCTATACTGATGCAATTCATGCCAAGTACTGAGACTAGAACTCCTATTCTAAACATGCAGTGAAGAATAGAGAATCACGAAAGGCTCATATGTATAATCAGGCAATATAGCTGAAATAACTGAATGCTGGAATGAAAGCATATAATAAGGCTAAAGCATAGGTTCAGGGTTACACCAAGAACAGGGGTCCAACCTACCACGGCACCCAATAGGGCCAACCTGATAAAACGCGGACCGAAGATAACCCACCTGTATATAGGAGGAACAACGACTCCACCAGAAGGTAGACGGTCACGATAACCACAAGACGGATCACGGCTGGCTCCTGACGACTGCGCCCTACAATAATACCGGGTGACAACTCAGGATCTATCAATTCTCAAAGTGCAACTAGCGCGAATTGACTATTTCGTCGATTAACGCAATATTAAGCAATTTAGCTTTTCAAGAACCCCCGAGAAACCCACTGAAAGGTTAATACTGTTTTAGAACATTTATCTAGCTTTTCTATACTGCTACAATTGCAGCAAGGCCCTCGAGTTTACTCAGAATGAATTTAATACGATAAATAACCACTGTTTTGGCTCGTTCACTCAAACGGTAAATCATTTTTACGAGCCGTCACCTCCAGTAGATGACATTCGACTTGCTGAACGCCGTGCTCACCCATTTGTGGCAGCACGATGTCCGAGGAAAACTTCGGGCCATGAATTACTCCTCTAACCTAGCCGAAACGCATTTTCGCTTCTTCGGCTCACCAAAACCCAAAATAAACGCGAGCATCGCGTTCAGTGACCCCAAATTAGCCAGGAGTACACTGTTGCAATATTTTAAACAACCCTAATACTGTTATTAAGAATTTATTGTATTTAGGCTTGATTTTGATGCAACTTTGCTTCTATACCTCATATATCAAAACTTTGTATATACACATGCCTTTAAATATTGTAAGGACACTGGGGCTCACCATCTTGGCAGCCCATTCCTGCTGGTTCAACCAGAACCACATTCTTGCTCTCACACACACTCACAATGCACCATACACTTTCCCACACAGATCCAAGTTGATCTGAAGTGAGCATCAAGCTCAGGGGACCTTTCTGAGTAACTTTGATATACAACTTGAGAGCTAATTCCCATGTTTCCTTCATTGGGGCATTTCCACAAACACATGGTAGGCACAGTTTTATACAATATACACAAACCAATGTTGCAGGTTGTTCTCAGCAAATACTGGACCATTTTGCTTCCAACTTGGAAGGAAATGATCCACTTCACTTACTGATCACTTCCCCTCAACTTGGAGCAATCAAACTCCCCCAAACCGGCCGTGCACGAGGAAGAAGATGACCTCCTCGGCTTTGAAAATCGTGATGATCAACCCAGGACTTATGGGCTTCATCCAAATGCACCAGCAGGTTCACCTCATCCCACTGATGCTCTCCAAGTCCATGCCTGGCCGACGGGGTGAGGAGGCGCCGGCCGGGCTCCAAGCTCTATTTCGAGCTTCAAGCCTCTAATGGCGAAATTCAACAGAGCCCATGGGAAGCCCTCAAACTTGCAAGGTAGGTTCCCTAGACCCGTACGAAGCTTCCCGACCCACTCCGGGTTGCCGGAGATGGCCGGAGCGCCGGCGGCCAAGAATGGAGTCACTCTCGGGTTAAACATGGCCGCCACCATCCGATGCTGCATGGGCAGCATGCAAGTGCATGGATGCACTCCCCTTGGTCCCAGCAACCTTTCTGGACAAGTGCCCGGCGGCGAGGAGGCGCGCCGGCGCCGGAGCAGCAAGCTCGGCCATCATGCACTATTCCAAAAAGCTAGGGCATTCATTTTCTCTCAAACGGCTCGACCACAAATTCTCCAACTTTGCAGATTTGATCTAAATGTTCTACAGTCTCGGCACCCCAATTTTGGTGCGTATTGGTCAAGCGGTTCATGAGTTCTCTCGCAGCGGAGCTCGGCTAGGTTTCCGGCGAGACCTTGCTCCCGCCGGCCAACCCAGCAGCATGGGTGCTCGGGATTGTGCATGTAGCATCCCTAGGACATGGGAAATCTACTACTAAGGGTCTCGGGTGCTAGGAACCAGTGGTTAGGGTGCTCTCACCTTGGCCGGAGTTGGTGAAGGAGGAAGAAGCCGGTTCTCGGGTCCTTCTTCACGCGCGGCCTTGGGCACTCTCCAGCGAGGTCCTCCTTGCGCCAGGAACTCCTCAGGGTCACCAGATCAAGACTGGGAAGAGGTTGCTTCCAAGCTCCTCCTTCTCTCTCTTCCCCGAGTTCACAATAATGGGTTGTGACTCCTCGACCACCCTCCACTCAGGATTTATTCTGGGAGACATGGAACGGATGGAGCTTCGGATTCCACTCCAAACTCTTCGAGCTCTGGTCCAGGGTAGCTCAAGAGACAATTTGCAATTAATTCAAGATTCTTTGCATTAATCCCTTCAAACCGGGTTCACACTTAACCCCCAAGCTCCGAGCTCTGCTCAGCCACATTCGTGGGCTTCTTAGGTTGGCAGAGGCCCAATGAACAAGATCCCAAGAGCTTTGGCCCAAGAATACCCAAGATGCTTGAAGAAAAAGCGATAATTCGGCACTTTCCACGTATTTCGAGAAAATTTACTCGACGAAATGCGAAATGGACTTCGCCACGACGTCCGGCTCGTCGAGAGCTTCAAGATAGGCTGTTTATTTGCTCAATTTGGTGCACAAATGAATTCTCGGGCCATTTAGTTCAATGTGTCGTAATCCGACGCACGCACTTCGATGCACCCGGGTCGCCAAACGTGAAAACCGTCAGTGCCATTGCGCTCAGAACGTCGAAATTAGTTAGGATCCACTACTCATACCCCTATGTCAGGGTTTTAGACAGTGGTTCGGCCAACTGTCGCTCGCGAAGGGTCGAAAATCTCGAGTTACTATTCACACTTAAGTCGCGGGGCCCGTTTTTGATTTCTGATTTCTGGAAGATCCGACTGTCAGATCGAAAACATATGAATATGAAACTTCTATGTTTTGACGAGACGATCGCAATGGTGATCTCGGATTTTCCAGATCAGACCCCGATCAAAAGTCGACATTTCTGGGCCACTATTGACCCACTAATTGCCCATTTTTGCTATTTAAATAATTCTGAAAATTATTTTAACTTAAATTTGGATTTTAAAAATTATGGTTACTACATCACCCACCACTTATAAGAAGTTTCGTCCTCGAAACTTAAACTGAACTAAACCACTAGTATGCCTCTAACAGGTTCACGGTAGTGACAATCAGTCACAAAGTATCAACAACTCCAAAGCTACCAATTTAGACCCAATCAGGTACTTCCCCTTTACAGGGTAGAGTATTTCCTCAGTTCTTTTGACAGTACGTTGTCGGCCGCCAACGTGCTTACCAAAAGAAAAGTAAAATACCACAGATCTGTCGCCAACAAGTAGTTGGGGACACAACTCACATCTGAAGGTACATCACGTACCTTCCTACACAGTTTCTATGTCGATAATATAACCTCTACCAAAGGTCACTACCATCTTGTGATCATGAATATCACTCGGGCTACCACATTTCTACATTTACTAACACCTCTCTAGAACTGTCGCATAGGTCAAACTTTGACAAACTGCGAGGCTGGTGCAATACCAGCAATTATCTGCTATTGTGCCATTAATCCAACAACTACGGCAAAAACCGTGGTCAATCTTTGAACCACATATACTGATATGAGCCCTCTGGCTCCACTGGAACATCTCGCCCACGACCCGTATCACGATCGCGGCCAACACTGCACCCACTATCACCACCAAGCCCAGAGCGCGTGCGAACACCGCTCGTAGCCACAACAACAAGGTTAGGAAACAACTCGTTAGTAAATAATTCACCTGAGTTCCTAACCACAAGACAACACCCCGCGCTCTCACGTCAGACTCAAGTCATCCTAGGGTTTATCCTAACCCAAACCTAGGTACCGTGTACCTATTCTCTGATACCATCTAATCTGTCACGCCCCGAGATTCGAAAGTGGGTCTAAAATTTTTTTTTTTTTTAAATCAGAGTTTAAACTTATTTTCTCCAAGGCGTGAACAGACCGCCACACATATAGAAAAGTCTCTGTATCTCCAACAGAGTCTTCCCTATATGTGCTCGGCTAACAGATACAGTCAATCAGAGTAGATACAAGATAGATATACTAATTAAGTTCTACTCTATTACATCCACAAGGTTCCAGAGTTATTACAATCCAGTTTCTCAAAATGGAAATATCAGTTATAAGTTTTACTAAAACCAAAAGGGGTACATCCTACCAGGGTCAGTCTATCTCACGTCCTCACACAGAGCGTCCAAAAGTCCCCCCACCTGAAGGACCTGAAAAACAGTCACCCGAGGGTGTGAGACACACCGGAGTGTATCCCAGTGGGCACGACGGGCCGGGAAATAGCAAGCCGTACCTACTGGATACAATAATAAGCGGATAGCAAAAGTAGGATATACTGCAACTGAAAGGTATAATTCAAACATGTACCATTAATCAACAGAGCAGTGTAATCATATATAAAGCTGATCATGCTATAACTGATAATCTGACAAGTAGGAATGAATATGTTATAGCTGACAAACAGGAAATAGTCATACTATCACTGATAATCTGGCGAGCAATAAATGATCATGCTATAACTGATAATCTGACAAGCAGGAAATAACAAATATCATGCGTCAAAGGTGTCACCACAAATATACCCAATCGAATGCCACTGTTGGCCACAAGGGCCTCAGGCTAAACTGCCATGGAGCATATGACCTCAGGCTAAACCACTTTTGGTCACACAATCAAGCTATCATAACCCCACTAGGCTCACGGGTCGATCAGACCTCTCTACCGGTAAAGAACACCCACACGGTGGCCAAACCGTCGGTGTGCGTGACGAAAAGCTTGGCTCGACGGTGATCATAATGCTGATGCTCAAACCATGGTCCACTGACCACATAGACGACAAGAAGCCGAGGAAAATCCCCACTGGGATACTAGTATAACATGCCACATGCTGAAGTAGTATCTCCTATTCTAAATATGCAGTGAAGAATAGAGAAAGGTATAGAACTATGCTAGTGACCAATCAAGCATGGCATGTGTTCAGGAAATGCATATCAACCACTGAAAAGAACATGATATATCTCAATATGGTAAACAAGCAACTGCTGGAATATAAGCATGATGTATAACTACTGCTGAAAATCAAGGCATAATAAACTCATCTGTGGGCTCAAGGCTATGCAGATGTAAGGATTTGTGCTGATATATAAGCAAGTAGTAAGAACAGGTATAAACTCAATAGCAATCATACTGCTAAATCATAGTCCACGGTCGGTAGACCGGGCAGACGGCGAGAAGCCGAGGAAATCCCCACTAGGATATCGATACTGATGCAATTCATGCCAAGTACTGAGACTAGAACTCCTATTCTAAACATGCAGTGAAGAATAGAGTATCACGAAAGGCTCATATGTATAATCAGGCAATATAGCTGAAATAACTGAATGCTGGAATGAAAGCATATAATAAGCCTAAAGCATAGGTTCAGGGTTACACCAAGAACAGGGGTCCAACCTACCACGGCACCCAATAGGGCCAACCTGATAAAACGCGGACCGAAGATAACCCACCTGTATATAGGAGGAACAACGACTCCACCAGAAGGTAGACGGTCACGATAACCACAAGACAGATCACGGCTGGCTCCTGACGACTGGGCCCTACAATAATACCGGGTGACAACTCAGGATCTATTAATTCTCAAAGTGCAACTAGCGCGAATTGACTATTTCGTCGATTAACGCAATATTAAGCAATTTAGCTTTTCAAGAACCCCCGAGAAACCCACTGAAAGGTTAATACTGTTTTAGAACATTTATCTAGCTTTTCTATACTGCTACAATTGCAGCAAGGCCCTCGAGTTTACTCAGAATGAATTTTATACGATAAATAACCACTGTTTTGGCTCGTTCACTCAAACGGTAAATCATTTTTACGAGCCGTCACCTCCAGTAGATGACATTCGACTTGCTTAACGCCGTGCTCACCCATTTGTGGCAGCACGATGTCCGAGGAAAACTTCGGGCCATGAATTACTCATCTAACCTAGCCGAAACGTATTTTCGCTTCTTCGGCTCACCAAAACCCAAAATAAACGCGAGCATCGCGTTCAGTGACCCCAAATTAGCCAGGAGTACACTGTTGTAATATTTTAAACAACCCTAATACTGTTATTAAGAATTTATTGTATTTAGGCTTGATTTTGATGCAACTTTGCTTCTATACCTCATATATCAAAACTTTGTATATACACATGCCTTTAAATATTGTAAGGACACTGAGGCTCACCATCTTGGCAGCCCATTCCTGCTGGTTCAACCAGAACCACATTCTTGCTCTCACACACACTCACAATGCACCATACACTTTTCCACACAGATCCAAGTTGATCTGAAGTGAGCATCAAGCTCAGGGGACCTTCCTGAGTAACTTTGATATACAACTTGAGAGCTAATTCCCATGTTTCCTTCATTAGGGCATTTCCACAAACACATGGTAGGCACAGTTTTATACAATATACACAAACCATTGTTGCAGGTTGTTCTCAGCAAATACTGGACCATTTTGCTTCCAACTTGGAAGGAAATGATCCACTTCACTTACTGATCACTTCCCCTCAACTTGGAGCAATCAAACTCCCCCAAACCGGCCGGGCCCGAGGAAGAAGATGACCTCCTCGGCTTTGAAAATCGTGATGATCAACCCAGGACTTATGGGCTTCATCCAAATGCACCAGCAGGTGCACCTCATCCCACTGATGCTCTCCAAGTCCATGCCTGGCCGACGGGGTGAGGAGGCGCCGGCCGGGCTCCAAGCTCTATTTCGAGCTTCAAGCCTCTAATGGCGAAATTCAACAGAGCCCATGGGAAGCCCTCAAACTTGCAAGGTAGGTTCCCTAGACCCGTACGAAGCTTCCCGACCCACTCCGGGTTGCCGGAGATGGCCGGAGCGCCGGCGGCCAAGAATGGAGTCACTCTCGGGTTAAACATGGCCGCCACCATCCGATGCTGCATGGGCAGCATGCAAGTGCATGGATGCACTCCCCTTGGTCCCAGCAACCTTTCTGGACAAGTGCCCGGCGGCGAGGAGGCGCGCCGGCGCCGGAGCAGCAAGCTCGGCCATCATGCACTATTCCAAAAAGCTAGGGCATTCATTTTCTCTCAAACGGCTCGACCACAAATTCTCCAACTTTGCAGATTTGATCTAAATGTTCTACAGTCTCGGCACCCCAATTTTGGTGCGTATTGGTCAAGCGGTTCATGAGTTCTCTCGCGGCGGAGCTCGGCTAGGTTTCTGGCGAGACCTTGCTCCCGCCGGCCAACCCAGCAGCATGGGTGCTCGGGATTGTGCATGTAGCATCCCTAGGACATGGGAAATCTACTGCTAAGGGTCTCGGGTGCTAGGAACCAGTGGTTAGGGTGCTCTCACCTTGGCCGGAGTTGGTGAAGGAGGAAGAAGCCGGTTCTCGGGTCCTTCTTCACGCGCGGCCGTGGGCACTCTCCAGCGAGGTCCTCCTTGCGCCAGGAACTCCTCAGGGTCACCAGATCAAGACTGGGAAGAGGTTGCTTCCAAGCTCCTCCTTCTCTCTCTTCCCCGAGTTCACAATAATGGGTTGTGACTCCTCGGCCACCCTCCACTCAGGATTTATTCTGGGAGACATGGAACGGATGGAGCTTCGGATTCCACTCCAAACTCTTCGAGCTCTGGTCCAGGGTAGCTCAAGAGACAATTTGCAATTAATTCAAGATTCTTTGCATTAATCCCTTCAAACCGGGTTCACACTTAACCCCCAAGCTCCGAGCTCTGCTCAGCCACATTCGTGGGCTTCTTAGGTTGGCAGAGGCCCAATGAACAAGATCCCAAGAGCTTTGGCCCAAGAATACCCAAGATGCTTGAAGAAAAAGCAATAATTCGGCACTTTTCACGTATTTCGAGAAAATTTAGTCGACGAAATGCGAAATGGACTTCGCCACGACGTCCGGCTCGTCGAGAGCTTCAAGATAGGTTGTTTATTTGCTCAATTTGGTGCACAAATGAATTCTCGGGCCATTTAGTTCAATGCGTCGTAATCCGACGCACGCACTTCGATGCACCCGGGTCGCCAAACGCGAAAACCGTCAGTGCCATTGCGCTCAGAACGTCGAAATTAGTTAGGATCCACTACTCATACCCCTATGTCAGGGTTTTAGACAGTGGTTCGGCCAACTGTCGCTCGCGAAGGGTCGAAAATCTCGAGTTACTATTCACACTTAAGTCGCGGGGCCCGTTTTTGATTTCTGATTTCTGGAAGATCCGACTGTCAGATCGAAAACATATCAATATGAAAATTCTATGTTTTGACGAGACGATCGCAATGGTGATCTCGGATTTTCCAGATCAGACCTCGATCAAAAGTCGACATTTCTGGGCCACTATTGACCCACTAATTGCCCATTTTTACTATTTAAATAATTCTGAAAATTATTTTAACTTAAATTTGGATTTTAAAAATTATGGTTACTACAGTCCTTGAAAATAATTTATAGATTTTGACCTCTTATTCAAGTTGCTGGAATACAATTACAAACATACATAGTCAAAGGTACGACCCAATTTCTCCGATCTACTTGAATTTATAAATAATTAGCCGCGATACATATCAGATTCTCAAGCCTATTTGAACCCATCACACAACTAGTTCATCCACAAGTAGGCGAGGTGGCGCCTGGTATGAACTAATTTGGGGTATGAAATAATTAGCTGCACATGGTCTTTCTCACTATTTAAAAACTTTTTTTTTTCCTAAAGTTGGTTTGATTGTTTGAACGTAAAATACAATAGGGACAGATAGCATCAAGCTTCTCCATATTATATAATCTTTCATAAGAAAATGATTATTAATTTTTTACGGGCTTTTTCCGTAGTGTGGCGTGCATTATGTTCATCAATTTAAAAAAAAGTGACAAGTCCAATGCTTATAGAAAATTCGCATGTGAGACAGAAAGATGTAGGTCAAGTGAATGGCACATGGAAGTAATGACTCATAGTCTAATCTATACTCTAATAATCCTATACATGATCTTTTATGAACACAACTTACAATTAACCTATAACATAACTAAAGAGGCCTATAATTAATTGGAAATATATAGATAGGATATCTAAAACCGCAATATATAATTTTGACGGTTTACTTAATTGAACAAAATCGAGTGATTGGGTGGCAGTGACCTACTCAAGCAGCTGCTCAAGCTTGAGCAGCAGCTGCTCAAGCAGCTGCTTGATGCTGCAGCAGCAGAAGCTGCTGCTGCTCAAGCAGCAGCTAGCTGCTTGAGCAGCAGCTAGCTGCTTGAGCAGTAGCTGCAACTACTGCTTGAGCAGCAGCTGCAACTACTGCTCAAGCAGCTGCTGGCTGCTTGAGCAGCAGGAGCAGAAGCTACTGCTGCTCAAGCAACTGCTGGCTGCTTGCTTTACCACTAGCATTGTCACACATCCATAATGTCTTCCAAGTTTCAATGCTTACAAAAAAATATGAACCAAATCCATCCCCTATAAATCATAGATATTCAACCAATTCTAATTAGGGAAGACTTATCCTATTTATGTGGAAAAACCAACTAAAGAAAAGAAAAAGTCTTGTGATTGAATTTGCTTATAGATTTGTTTGAGTAAAAGGTAAGTCAATTTAGAGGACTCAATTTTGTTAAGGCGGTGAGGATGTAATACCCCAAGTCTTAGGTTAACATATCTCATAATATGTTCTATATCTAGTTGAATGATTGAATATGAACTAGTCATCACCCCTGTCGCATTAAATTAATTCTGCTACATAGTGACACTTGTATTGATGAATAGTTCTTAATGTTTGCCTTAAGTAGAGTAGAACTCATGCATTACTTTTAATTGATGCAAATGCATAATCACAATTTATTTCATAAGAAAATAGTGGCATAAAAATGATAGTCATAGTTTAACCAGCTAGAAAACTTTATACAAATACTAACTTTTATGCATATCCAGGTAATTATATTGTCAAGAATACCTAAATTACTTGTCTAGGATATGGATAAGACATGGATTCTTAAGCCAAGGTAATGTTCTAATATTTCTAAAGTTATGAATATTAAGTTATGTTAGTATATAAAATTAAGTAATATTTATTTGTACCATTCAATTAATGTATTTAGGTCAAGTGATGATTACCAACCAGGATTGAATCAATTCATTAAATTTGCATTTGACAATGCATCTAAAGAAAGTATGATCCTTTGCCCATGTAGAAAATGCACTAATTGCTTTTGGAAAGAAGAGGAAGTTGTCTATGAACATCTCTTATGTGATGGATTTATGCGAGGTTATACAAGATGGATATTTCATGGAGAGGATACTATCCAAACAAAACCTAATGAGAATGTCAACATTCAGAATGAACAAATCAGTGATGAAATGAACGATCTTTTACACGATGCATTTTTTAATCCAGAGTTAGATTTAGATGTGGGAGATTTAGATATTGAAGAATTGACAGCGGAGCCAAATGAAGAGACTAAAAAATTTTATAAATTAGTGAAAGATGCTAATCAAGAAATATATCCAGGTTGTAAGAAGTTCTCAAAACTCTTATTTATTGTGAGATTATTACAAATAAAATGCTTAGGGGGATGGAGCAATAAAAGCTTTGAAATGCTCTTAAAATTGTTAAAAGAAGTATTACCAGCAGGTGAAACTTTGCCAAGTACCTTTTATGAGACTGACAAAATCATTAAAGATTTGGGTCTAGGCTACGAGAAAATTGATGCATGCCCAAATAATTGTATGCTATATCGGAAGGAATTTGCTAGTGCATCTTTATGCCATGTCTGTGGTGTCTCACGGTGAAAAACTGTTGAAAGTAAAGTAAAAATAAAAAAAATCAAGAAAGAATCATGAACAAAAGATTTCTGCAAAAGTATTGAGGTACTTTCCACTAAAACCAAGACTACAAAGGTTATTTATGTCTTCAAAAACAGCAGCAGATATGAGATGGAATAACGACGGGCGTACAAAAGATGGAGTACTTAGACATCCTGCTGACTCTCCTGAATGGAAAGATTTTGACTACAAGCATCAATTGTTTTCATCGGACCCGAGGAATGTTAGGCTAGGGCTGGCAAGTGATGGCTTTAATCCATTTAGCACAATGAGTATTGCTCATAGCACATGACCTGTTGTTTTAATTCCTTATAATTTGCCCCCTTGGATGTGCATGAAGCAACCATACTTTATACTCTCATTACTTATTCCTGGTCCATCTACCCCTAGGAATGATATTGATGTGTACATGCAGCCATTAATAGATGAATTAAAGGAGTTATGGGATGAAGGCATCAAAACATACGATGTATCTTACAAACAAACATTTCAAATGCGTGCCGCAATTTTGTGGACCATTAGTGATTTTCCAGGCTATGTTTGTCTTTCGGGATGGAGCACAAAAGGGCGACTTGCTTGTCCTTATTGTAATAGTGAAACTTGCTCTGAATATTTAAAGCATGAAAGAAAATTCTGTTACATGGGGCATCGTAGATTCCTGGATAATGAACATAAATTTCGACGTGATGTCACATCTTTCAATGGTAAGCAGGAACATAGAGCTGCACCAACTCCACTTTCTGGTTGTGATGTTTTAGAGCAAGTCAAAGATATTAACATTATATTGGGAAAGCATAATTGTAATATAAGAAGTGGAAAACGTAAGCGAGCTGAAGATGTTCAACCTTCACATAATTGGAAGAAGCGGAGCATTTTTTTTGAATTACCGTATTGGGAAACTCTTCTAGTACGTCATAACTTTGATGTTATGCATATTGAAAAGAATTGTACTGATAATGTAGTTTATACATTACTAAATTCGGAAGGAAAATCAAAAGATACTTTCAAGTCTCGTCTTGACCTTCAAGAAATGGGAATAAGACAAGATCTTCGTCCAGTATCAAATGGAACCAAAACATATCTACCCCCGTCATGCTTCTCCATGAGTAGAAAGGAAAAGGAAATTTTTTGTAAATTATTAAAGGGAGTTAAATTTCTTGATGGTTATGCATCAAATATCTCAAATCGTGTATATATTAAGGAGCTAAAAATTTTGCGGCTCAAGAGTCATGATAGTCATGTGTTGATGCAGCATTTGCTCCCATTAGCTGTTAGAAGGATCTTGCCAGAAAATGTTAGCTTGGCCTTGATAGAGCTAAGTAGCTTTTTTAGGGAATTGTGTTGTAAATCTATTAAGGTGAAGGATATGCAACAATTAGAAGATCGAATAGCATTGACAATATGCCATCTTGAGAGAATATTTTCTCCATCCTTTTTCGACATCATGGTCCATTTGCCAATTCACCTTGCTAGTGAGGCCAAACTTGCTGGTCCAGTGCAATACCGTTGGATGTATCCAATTGAGAGGTATATTATGATATTAAGATTTGACTTGTAATTTAATAAATTACTCATTTTTTGTTGTTATTTATTCTATTTTGGTTCTTATTTTTATATATTTAGGTTTCTTTTGAGATTGAAGTCATATGTACGAAATAGAAGACATCCAGAAGGTTCGATTGCGGAAGGCTATTTAATTGAGGAGAGCCTAACATTTTGCTCTCGTTATTTACATGGTGTTGAAACTCGGTTCAACCGTCCAGTGAGAAATGATGATCCTAATGCTAGTGACTTGACTAAGAAAACCTTATTTTTCCATATTGGTCGTGCACTAGATAATGGCGAAACTATAAATTTGGATTATACAACGTGGGTACAAGCTCATCGATATGTGCTATTTAATTTCAATTCTATAAGCTCTTATCTTGAGTAAGTTCTTAAACTTGAATATTAATTATAAGTCAAAATGTTGTAGTTTTTAAATTTAATAGTGTATTTAGTTAGGCTTATTTATTTACAGAAAACATATTCAAGAAATCAAGGCACATAATCATCGAGCACGAAGGCGTGATGTCGAGCGTATTCATAATGAAACTTTTCATGAATGGTTTAGATCACATGTAAGTATACTTCACTTCGAACTTAATTTCTTAACTAATATATAGATAAAATTAAGACATTAATTAGCTTGTCTTTGTTTAATAGGTTCATAATTTGACAAGAGAAGAGAATGTGGAGTCACTAGAGGAAATTCGATGGTTGGCAGCAGGTCCTCTAATGACAGTAAGAAGATATAAAGAATATATTGTTAATGGATTTAGACTTCATACGAAAGATGTTGAGGAGAGACGAAGAACACAAAATAGTGGTGTTGTTGTCGTTGCAAGCACCTCAAGTTTTTCTAGTGCAAAGGATCAAAATCCTATCAAAGGAGACGTTGCTTACTATGGAGTTCTTAAAGAGATCATTGAACTATACTATAATGAAAAGGCAAAAGTTGTGTTGTTTAAATGTGATTGGGTAGATGTGCGTTCTGAAGGCAGAGGAATTAAGAAGGACAAATTTGGATTTACACTCGTTAACTTCAATCGATTATTATATAATAATGAGAATATAGCAAATGAATCATTTGTACTAGCATCACAAGTTGAACAGGTGTTTTATGTACAAGACCCCTTAGAGGAAGATTGGCATGTTGTAGTTGGTACAAAACCTAGAGACTTGTTTGACATGTCTGCAAAAGAGGAAGAGTGTGGAGATGATATGGAGATGTACTACCCAAATGGTTTAGAGAGTAATTTAAATGGAGATAACACCACTAGTGATGATATTGACACTGGTAATTGGGCGAGGACAGATATACCTGGAACAACTATTAATACACCTTTAGATATTACTCGCCCAAAAGATGCTATACAAAGTGACGACTTAGAGCCTGATGGAGCTGGTGATTGATTTTCAGTTATAAGGTTGATTCAATCCTTTGACTTCAATCTCTTGTAAATTGAATTCAATTTCAATGATTCTTACTTTAATAAGCAATTTTTGATTTAACAAAAAAGTATATATTGATTGCTTGTTAATTTGCTTTATATATAATTGAATAATGTCTCATTATTCATATTTCATGATAATTAGAGTGTTTGTTTATACATTCATAACAATTAGGACTTTGTTTATTCTATTGAATTCTAAATTCCTCAACTTTTTTCTTTATTGTTTAGATAACAAATTACTCAATGATATTGAAAATTCATGTGTAGGTGCTTATTTCTTAATGTTTTTATTTTTTTAATACTTCTATTAAATAGTACATAAGTATTTTACTGATTCTAAAAGATGATATAATATATCTCTTTTTAACTGCTTTGCAGGAGGCTTAGCATTTGACTATGGCGCGTACACGATTTCAGCCAGGACGTTCTATACTTGGTCCTCGAATAGCAACAAAAAACTTTCGTGATCCTAGTCAGAAAAATACACCATCAAGTAATCACTCGCTTAGGCAATCTGGAGGTGACCTTCAGGAGAATTATTTTGATTTGGGTATTGATAATGACAACCAGTTTATATCGGATGATGACCAACTTGAAGAAAATATGGGTATTCATTAATCCCTAAGATATGCATGCTCATCAAACTTTAGGAATTTAGTTTAGAAAATCAATTGATCACTATTGAATATTTATTTCTTAGCTATCTCTTATGATTATTTGAAAACAGATTCTTCAAAAAAGTCCAGTAATCGGAGAGGTCCTACTCGCATGCATAAAATATGGGCTAGGCATGATGGTGATATGTTGGCACTTACTTTTAATGAATTTGATCAGCCTATTGGTGATAAAGCTGCGCAATTCACAAACTTCTTAGGCACTGTTGCTAGAAGTGGAAAAGATGCACCATTAACATATAAGGATTGGAGGCACATGCCTTTGGATAATAAAAAGATAATGTGGAACATTATTAAGGTATCAATTTATTAGTTGATTTATCTTTATATTTTTAATACATAAACATCTATCAGTAAATTGATATTTGTGAATTTCTTATAGTTAAAGTATAATCTTGGAGATGATAATTGGTTATGGGTTATGAAAGCTCTTGGAAAAAAATGGAAGAACTTCAAATGTGAGCTTAAGAAAAAGCACTAGGATGCTCACAATACTTATGAAGAACGTCTTGTTGATCGCGATTCTAGAGTCCTCCCAGAGCAATGGAGACAATTGATTGAATTTTGGGATACTGAAAAAGGACAGGTGCTTTAAACAAATTTTCATTCTTTATCAATTTCACTCTTCATTTTTTCTTTTAACCAAGTGAATGTTTTCTAGTGTAGCTATATAGATGTTTCTTTTAACCAAGTTGATGTTGTATACAGACGCGTAGTTTAAGAAACAAAAGTAACTGCTCTAAGCAAATTACTACTCACACTGCTGGCTCAAGAAGTTTTGCTCGTATTCATGAAGAAAAGGTAAATCACTTAATTCACTTATTCTCTTCTAAATTCATATATATGCTATAACACGAATTCACTGAATTATAATCTTTTTTATTGTTAACAGCGAAAGGAAAATGGAGTAGTGCCAACTAGGGCCGAACTATTTAAGATTACTCATGTTCACAAAAATGGGGATCCGATGAATGAAGAATGTGCTAACTTTATTGTAAGTAGATTAATATTTTTTAAGTTTTTATTTGTAAAGATTTTAGCTTTATTGTAAGTAGATTAATGGCCGAACTATTTAAGTTCGGCCAAAGATGATTTTAATATGCTCAAAGCAACTGCAGCAAGCTCAAGCAGTTGCAGCTTGAGCTTTTCGATCTAACCTTTTTTTTTTTTAAGGATCACTTTTATGGCAGTTTATACATTTATGTTCAGTTTCCTCTCATGATCCACAAGATGAGGAAATTTCAAATTATTTGCATTTCTACCTACTCATTGTGATATGCATGACTTGTTATAGAGAGAGATTGATGTGTAGACCTATATATATATATATATATATATATATATATATATATATATATATATAGGTGCACCAAACGAAGAAAAGGAGGGTGCGATATGAACATGAAACCGAGGTAACATCTATTTTGATTAATATTAATTTTTAAAAGTTATCCAATAGTAAAATATATGTGCCTCTATATAGGATAATCCTAGACGGGATGAAAAAGAAGTGTTCTTGATGTCCCTTGGACAACCTCATCGCCCTGTAGCACGAGGACTTTTATTTAGTAAGGATCCTTCTACTATTGTAGGAGGCAAAAAATTGGGTGATCAATATTAGGAAATCTATGTTGAGATAGTAATGATTCCTACAGAGAGTCTGATTCGGAGCTATCATGATATGAAGATGATAGGTGATGCTACAAGACAATTTATTGCTTGGCCATCCTATCTTGTAAGTATAATACATATATACATAAACAATGACATGTATTAGTTTGGTAAATATTGAAAATTATTGATCTCAATACATTTTTTTTCCTCTAATGTAGGTTAAGCCAGTTAGAAGGTTAAAACAGTGAGAACGTTAAGCTAGGGAGAGAGATTTTGGGGAGGCTAGGTGGGTTCTCTTTTCTTCACCATTCTTACACATTTAGCATATTTTTTAATTGATGAGCATTTGAATATATGTCTTTGATTTGTGAGTTTATTTATCTTGTTTACAACTCAAATATATTGTGGATGGTGTCAGAGCAATTATTAGATTTTACATTTTTTTAGGTTTTGTTAGGTTAAGATTTTTTTTTTTTTTAATCCTTTGCTGGTATAATAAATTTGGCATAGTGTTCCTCAACTATAGGCTTAGGCATAGTGTTCTAATTTGACATAGTGTTCTAATATAAATTTGACGTAATGTAATTACAAGTTAGTTAGAAGCATTTCGAATCGATGTCAAAGCCGTCGAGTCGAAAAGTGGGTTGGAATTGAGAGTTTTTGAAGCTTTAAATTGCAAAGCTTAAGTCCCCGTTCGCCGAATTTGCAAAATGGCGAAATGCGGCGAAATGACCTGTAACATATTTTAAATATGATTACAGTCGAGTTCGGTGCATTTCGGACCGACGCGAAGTGCATCGGGTCGAAAAGTGAGTTGAAGTTCAAGGAATTAGCGAATTTCAGAAATTCTGATTTTTATTATCGACAAGCTTTTTCGAGGCCCTATTTCAAAATTGCAAAGCTGTTGAGCTGCGAAATGCGGCGAATTTCAAAATTGCAAAATTCTTGAGCAGCGAAATGCGGCGAAATGCGCCGAATTTGCAAAACAGCTTGAGCACAGCAGCTTGAGCACAGCTGCTTGAGCACAGCAGCTTGAGCAGCAGCTTCAAGCAGCAGCTCAAGCAGCAGCTTCAGCAGCAGCTGCTGCTGCTGCTGCTCAAGCAGAAGCAGCAGCTTGAGCAGCTGCTTGAGCTGCAGCTGCTGCTGCTGCTGCTCAAGCAGCTTGAGCAGCAGCAGCAGTAGCAGCTGCAGCTTAAGCTGCTTGACCAGCAACAGCAGCAGCTTAAGCTGCTTGACCAGCAACAGCAGCAGCTCAAGCAGCTGCTGCTCAAGCAGCTGCTCAAGCTGCAGCAGGTAGCTGCTTGACAAATTTTTTAGGTTGGAATTAGGTTGGAATTTAGAGTTTTTGAAGCTTTAAATTGCAAAGCTTAAGTCCCTGTTCGCTGAATTTGCAAAATGGCGAAATGCGGCGAAATGACCTGTAACATATTTTAAATATGATTACAGTCGAGTTCGGTGCGTTTCGGACCGACGCGAAGTGCAACGGGTCGAAAAGTGAGTTGAAGTTCAAGGAATTAGCGAATTTCAGAAATTCTGATTTTTGTTATTGGCAAGCTTTTTCGAGGCCCTATTTCAAAATTGCAAAGCTCTTGAGCAGCGAAATGCGGCGAATTTCAAAATTGCAAAATTCTTGAGCAGCGAAATGCGGCGAAATGTGCCGAATTTGCAAAACAGCTTGAGCACAGCTGCTTGAGCACGGCAGCTTGAGCAGCAGCTGCTGCTGTGAGGACCCGAATTTCCGCAAGAGAATTACTGTTGGACAAATAGAGCTTCTGCAGTGTGTTTAGTAGCTTTCGGAGGCCTTTGCTATGTGCTAGAGGTGTTTGCGCATGAATCGGACCTCAGAAATAGATCCAACACGAAATTTGGATTAAGAACACCTTTCCGGATGCCTTTGACAAATTTTAGAAGCGGAATTTGGCAAAACGGACTTCAAATTTGGACTCAGCGCGCGAAAACGATGAAAATAGGCTATTTATTTGTATTTTTCGAAGCCCGGATGCGCAAACACGGATTTCGAGGCAATGTTACTGTTCCGGCGGCCCGGGCGGCGGCGGCGGTGGCAGGCAGGCGGCGGAGCACGACGGCACAGGCGCGGGTGCGGCCGCGGGCAGGCGCGGGCAGGCGCAAGCGTGGGCGCGGGCAGGCGCGATGTACAGAGATGGGTGTGCCACATGGCGGCTCCCCATTGGATGTGCTGGAGACACGTGGCGGCTTCGGATTCGACGGGTGCATCAGGTTCGTGCACCGAGCGCAGCGAGTGTTGGCATTGACACGTGGCGCTCAGGGATTGGTCGGTCAACGCACGCGCGACAGGGGCGCGGGCGCGGCGCACGAAGGACCGACCGGGCCACGTGTCGCCCGCTCATTGACTAGCGCAGTGACCCGGCGGGTCCGGCGTGAACTGCGGCCCACGGTTCCCGCCGTGGACCGCGTCGCCACGCGGCGCGCCGCTGTAGGCGGGCGCGCGTGTAGTACTCTAAAAATTTAAAGACTTTGAATTACTTTTGGAATTTATTTAGTTAATAATTTTGGCAAAATAGGGACTTAGTGGATCAATAGTGGCCCAGAAAAATCGACTTTTGATCGGGGCCTGATCTCGAAAATCCGAGAGCACCATTGCGATCGTTTCGACGAAACATGAAAAGTTCATATTCACTTGTCGACGATCCAACAGTCGGATCTTTCGCAAAACAGCGAAGAAGAACGGGTCCCACAACTTAAGTTGTGAATAGTAACCCTATGTTTCAAATCCCCTTTCGACCACTATTGGCCGATTTACTATCCGGAACCTTGACATAGGGGTATGAGTAGTCGAACCTAGCTAATTTCGACGTTCTGAGCGCAATGGCACTAACGGTTTTCGCGTTTGGCGATCTGGGTGCATCGAGGTGCGTTCGTCGGTTTGTGACCTACAGAACTAGTTGGCCCGAGATTTTGTACGAGCGCCAAATCAAACAAATGAATACGCTACCTGACAGATCTCGTCGAGCCGGACGTCGTGGCGAAGTCGGTTTCGCAATTCGCTGAGCGGATTTTCTCAAATTGCGTGAAAGGTGTCGAAAAATTAATATTTTTCTATAGAATCTATATATTTTATGTAGCTAAGTTAATGGGATTAAAACATCAAGGTTCTAGATACATTTTGCACCTCCTGTGAAGATCTCGGAGGTTGAGGTTGAGTGTGAAATGAGTTTAGGGTTATTTGCTAAGGAATCTAACATTTAATATTAAGTTGGCCTTTGGTATCCTTGGCTCTATGCACGAGGAGTCAAGATGGAATCCTAGACATCACCTAGATCCTCTGCATCTCCCAGACCCAGCCCCGAATTCTGGACAAGCCAAGGAACACCACCCTTGAGTGCAATCCGAGAGAGAGAGAGGAGGAGGAAGGTTGGAACCAACTGCAATCAAAATTGGATTTGAAGTTCTCTGTGTGTTCCCTGGCATCTGTGGAGCATTCTAGAAGTTGGCCGAGGTCGTGCGAGGAAGAAGAAGAAGGAACCGACTTCTTCCCTCCTTCACCAACTCCGGCCAAGGTAAGGTCACAAAACCACGGTTTGTTTTAGCCCGAGACCCCTAGTAGTAGCCTAATTATGCCCTTAGGATGCTCCATGCACAACCCGAGCCCCCCATGCAAGTTGGTTGGCCGGCGGGAGCAAAGTCTCGCCGGAAACCTAACCTAGCTCCGCCTCGGGAGAACTCTGCAACTAGTGAACCAAATCGAAATCTAAAATCATGGGCTTGGACTGTAGGAGCCAGTGATCATCTCCACCAAAAATGGTGAAGATTGATCAAGTGTGGAAGTCGCAGATCCAAACCCTAAATTTCGGATTTTGTGCATTCGGCCGATCTTCTTGCTCCGGCGCCGGCGCGCTTCCCCGCCGCCGGCCACATGCCCAGAAATGCTGTTGGGGCCAAGAGGACTTCATCCATGCACTTGCATGGCTTCCATGCTGTCACGCCCCGGGGGTTTCACTCAGCGGAAAGAAAGAGTTGTTAGCTTGGCATTTAATATTTTTTATTTTTTTTGAAATTTGCCCCTCCCCGGCGCGTGCCCAGACCCGCCGCATATACAGATTTACTCGACAAACGGGCAGAGTCTCCTCTGTATATGTCACGCCCCCGGGGGTTTTTGAGTCTATCAAAGCGGAAATTGCGTGTATCATTTTTTTTTTCTTGCTTAACAAGGTATTTTAAACCTCATCCCCGGTGCGTGCCAGACCGCCAATACACAAATTTTCCCTGCCCACGGACAGAGTCTCCTTTGTATATGCACGACGTCTCATTTACAACAACATACATCAAACACCAACCATCAACCATACAATAGACATACATCATCAAGCGGAATATTAAAGCGGCAACAGTGTTTAGAAAGGATAAAGCCAGCGGTTGCAAAACCCGTGCCCACACGGCACTTCGTTTTGAGAAAACCTTTTCGAAGTCATTTGGTTTATCATGAAAACGTGCCGCATAAGAAAACATCACCAAAAGAACCGAAATATAAAAGTACACCTCATCCACAGCGCTAAGTAATACATGTCCACGAATATTACTACCCACAAGCAAATTAACTAAATTAAGCGTAAGAAAAATGAGATAATAAAAACCAAGTGTTCTGACTACGGCCCTCGCGACGCAGTCTCACCGCCCTCCCAGCTAACGCACCTCGTAACACCTGTCACGGAGTGGGTAATGTCAGTGACAAACAAAGTAGATGTCTAATAACAATAAGGAATAAGGAGCAAACCGAAAACACCGGAACCATTTCGCTAAAACCCTGCACATATTAAGCTGGGCCCCAACCCCAGATTTATCAATTTAACTGGGCACCAACCCCAGATTTATCATTTTAATTGGGCACCAACCCCAGATTATTTGTCGGAGAGACTAAAGTCTCCCCTCGTGCGCAAACACCTCTTTGATGCTTTTAACCTCTTCGCGGTGCTGGTGTGCTATTTTCAGCGGGCGCGAAGAGGTCCTCACGGCACCCACACCTTTGTGAGGAACACGGGTCATAAGAGACCACTCTTCCGGAAAAGTACACCCATGCGGAGGCCAATCCGCCTGTGTACGTGCAGCATCCGAAAACGGATTTGCCGAGATCGGCGTGTCATGAGCACCTTCAATTGTTAGATAAAAACACAATTATGCGAAAGGTTAAACTGTCCATCTACTTTGTTAGATAAATTAAGAGCACTTTAATGACGATAGATGCACTTACTGCACTTGTTGCACTTATCGCAACCGTACCCACCTATTTGAAGAGAGATCGGAACACCCGAAGCCTTTGCTCACCCCCGCTGCGCGTCTGGACCTAAAGAAAGTCCGCACGGATAACTATAGTCAAAAGCGTGTACTAACATCCGAAAACACAAGACCCAATTTACTCTTTTCGACGGAAAAGTCCAACAAAACTCAATCCTCAACCGGTAGCCCACTCGGGACGTCAATGGTTAGACCAAGGAGGCCCCGGCGGCGAAAATGATGAGAGAAGAGACCCGACGGCGCGCCCCCGACAATTTCGTCGAGGCGCGGAGCGTCGGCGAAATCGGCACCCAACAAAATAAAACAGTGACCAAAAAGATCCCAAGTTGCCATGCCAAGAAAACCGCGGAGATTGTGATCCCAACGGCGAAGACGACGCTCAAAACGGTGGAAAAACGGACCCAAACGGAGCAAATGAACTTCGGGCTGTCGGTTGGTGCACGGGGGCAACCGTGCACCGGGTTCACGGCGTCAGGCGGCGGCGGCATGCACCGGGTGCACGCAGGAGGCGTGCACCGCGCATCTCGGGCCGGGCCGGTGCACGACCCGAGCGTGCACCGGGTCCTTGCCCTTCGGCCGCAAGCGCTTGCGCCGGGTGCACGCATGAGGCGTGCACCGCGCGCCTTGGGCCGGGCCGGTGCACGAAACCGTGCACCGGGTCTGGTGCTTCCGACGGTGCGGGCATGCACCGGGTGCACGCCTGGACCCGTGGACCGTGCTGTACGGACAAGCACAGTAAACCCTAATTTCGCGGTTTTCTTCGCCGTTTTCGCTCCTGTTTCGCGATTTCTTCTCCGTTTTCGCTCCCGTGCGACTCCGGCGAAGACCCCGCGACCATGGTAACGACGGCGGCGGCCTCCCGTTTAACAACGGCGGCGGCGGCCTCCCGTTAACCCACTATGTTCCAACGAAACATCCCAAAAAATCTCTGAATAAATCCGCGGTAAATCTAACGGCTAAACCGTTGATCCACGAACAACCAAAACATAAATCGGAACCCCGATCGAATTTTTGACCAAGTCCGATAAAAAGAAACCGACTAAAAATCATCGATTAAACTCGATAAAAACCATCGATCACCCTCGATCAAGAACGAGAATAAAACATGGATCAAAACCCGACGAAAATCCGCGATCGATGTACTAATTAAAACGACCTTACGAGAACACGGAAAACCCCCGATTAATTCTACAAAAAGATTAACGACCACTAACCTCAATCTATCGGAATTAAAGAACCGATCTTGTTTCCTTTCGGCGTTGAAGACCCGGATCCGCTCCCCGTAGACGATGGCGTCTCGTTCTCCGATCTCCGGCACGTGAATCAGGGCGATCGGGTTCCTCCGCTTCCTCCTTCTTTTCCTCTTCTCACCGATTAGGGTTTTTATTTCTTTTCTTTTCTTTTCTTTAATCGGGATCCCTTATATAGCTCGTATTAAATCTTTAATTAATTTCCTTTAATTAATTCCCCTTTTAATTTGTACGTAAGAGAATTCTATTTTCCCACATGGATAATTAATTAACTAATTAATTATCCCCTACGAGATAACCCACCTTATCTCTAACGGGTGCAAGATATTTTGCACGGATTCCGATGCATGACTAATCACCGTATCACTTTGAATCCCGTTCCGGGGGATCCCGATATCGGATTTCAGATCCGATCGCACCGTCGGCTTTCTTTTTCCGCGCTCTATCGCAGAAAAATACTAGCACCCCACAATGGCCAACTTTTAAGAATTGAATAATTTTATTTCACTTAAGGGCTTAAATGACTACACGTAAGTCAAAAATACCCCGAAAGGCCGGATCACTACAGTATATGCACGGCGTCGCGGTTAATACAACAGTTAAACACAAGTATTCATTCAATCACAACAGTGTGGAACATAACTACGAATGCAAACTAGAAACAATGTCCGTGGCCGGTCAAGTTGAAAGGATAAACTCACAGTTTTGAAAACAGGTCCACACGACCCAAGGTTTTGAAAACAGTTTGGAAATCCCATAAATCCACATGGTTTGGAAAATGGGTCCACACGACCCAAGGTTTTGAAAACAGTTTGGAAATCCCATAAATCCACATGGTTTGGAAAACGGGTCCACACGACCCCAGATTTTTAAAATAGTTTTCACAATTCTTTTCTATTCTTTTCTTTTCCTTTTTGGGTTGCTTGAAAAACGGCCGAACGGAGATGATAAAAAGGATTAATATTCCATAACCAGGGTAAAAGCAATCAACATCCACACCGACCCCACGAGGGTATCGAGAACCACACCATAGCCTACAGTATCAAATGAAATGCAAGGAAAGGAAAGGAAATACACACTAGGGCTCCCCACAGCCCGACTACTCCTGCCTCGGCCTCACCGTCGTCTACCTCTCACCCCTGGAAGACCTGTCACGGAGTGGGTAGTCAGCGACACAATAATAATAATAATAAGCAAGAAAGAATACCAAACCCAACAGTAAGACTATCCGGAGCAACCACTCTGCTCAAGGGAAAAGTAACACGCGAACACCTGTAACACCTGTAATACCCGTAACACCTGTAACACCTATACACCGGACCTCGCCGGGCACCTACCCCGACGGATCGCACCGCTCACACCTTGGAGCACTTGACCTCGTCGGGCACCTATCCCGATGGATCGCACCGCTCCCACCTTGATGCCTCAAACCCCACACCTACGGGGGCCCCCACTACATCACCTCATGGGTTTACACGGGTCGGAGACCGCTTTCCCGGAAAAGAGCACCCTTTGCGGTGGCCAGACCGCGGGTGCGCGTGTCGCAACTACGAGCATAATGACCAATATTCAGGGTAATATCGCAAACCATAGAGACCGTCAGCATTAGTACCAATAACATGCAATTAGAATTCTTCCAACTATACCGATTCTATGCTAAGTCTCAAAGAAAACCCACCTTCCGTTGTCGCGCTCCTGATCGATGCTAGGTTCTTTCGCGTCTCGGTATGTCCGCCCGGACCTACACGAACCTGCCGTACAGGAGTCAGCATCTCACAACTCTGAACAGATAAAAGACAGCGAAACGCCCGACTCTTCCAGTCGATCGGGGGGGCACAACCTGCCGATTGGCGAAGACGGCGACGTCCCCGGGTGAGGTCAATGACGCGGACGGCGCACGGCTCCCGCGAAACACCCGGCCCCCACTCTCCCCGCGCCGCACGCATGCGGTGCTGCCCGCATGCGGTGCTGCCCGCACGCCCGGGTGCGCGCGCGCCCGGCCCCGCGCGGTTGTGCGGGCGCAATGCCCGCACGCGCGGGTGCGTGCGCGCCCGGCCCCGTGCGGGCTGCGCGGCCGCGCCGCCCGCATGCGGATGCTGCCCGCATGCGGGGGTGCACGCGCAGCCGGCCCCGTGCGGGCTCCGCGGCCGCGCCGCCCGCATGCGGGTGCTGCCCGCATGCGGGGGTGCACGCACGGCCGGCCCCGTGCGGGCTCCGCGTCGTGCCGCCCGTATGCGGGTGCCGCCTGCATTCGGGTTGCACGCGCGCGCGCGGGGCCCCGCGCGGCCCGTGCGGCCGCGCCGCCCGCATGCGGTGCTGCCCGCATGCGTGGCTCCGCCTGCACCGGACTCCGGCGACGCCGTCGCCCTCTCCCACTTCGTTTGCTAAGAACAAGAAACCAAGAGCATACAAAAACAAGAACCCTAAATTATGCTCACCTCGGTTTCGTCGGCTACGGTTGATCGAGGGGAGGATCGTCCCGTAGCCGACGAAACCGAGGTGAGCATAATTTAGGGTTCTTGTTTTTGTATGCTCTTGGTTTCTTGTTCTTAGCAAACGAGGTGGGAGAGGGCGACGGCGTCGTCGGAGTCCGGTGCAGGCGGAGCCACGCATGCGGGCAGCACCGCATGCGGGCGGCGCGGCCGAACGGGCCGTGCGGGGCCGCGCGCGCGCGCGTGCAACCCGCATGCAGGCGGCACCCGCTTGCGAGCGCCACGCCGCGGAGCCCGCATGGGACCGGCCGCGCGTGCACCCCCGCATGCGGGCGGCGCGGCCGTGGAGCCCGCACGGGGCCGGCCGCGCGTGCACCCCCGCTTGCGGGCAGCACCCGCATGCGGGCGGCGCGGCCGCGCATCCTGCACGGGGCCGGGCGCGCACGCACCCGCGCGTGCGGGCAGCGCGCCCGCACAACCGCGCAGGGCCGGGCGCGCGCGCACCCGCGTGTGCGGGCAGCACCGCATACGGGCGGCGCGGGGAGAGTGGGGGCCGGGTGTTCCACGGGAGCCGTGGGCCGTCCGCGTCATTGACCTCACCCGGGGACGTCGCCGTCTTCGCCAATCGGCAGGTTGTGCCCCCCGATCGACCGGAAGAGTCGGGCGTTCCGCTGTCTTTTATCTGTTCAGAGTTGTGAGATACTGACTCCTGTACGACAGGTTCGTGTAGGTCCGGGCAGACATACCGAGACGCGAAAGAACCTAGCATCGATCAGGAGCGCGACAACGGAAGGTGGGTTTTCTTTGAGACTTAGCATAGAATTGGTATAGTTGGAAGAATTCTAATTGCATGTTATTGGTACTAATGCTAACGGTCTCTATGGTTTGCGATATTACCCTGTATATTGGTCATTATGCTCATAGTTGCGACACGCGCACCCGCGGTCTGGCCATCGCAAAGGGTGCTCTTTTTCGGGAAAGCGGTCTCCGACCCGTGTAAACCCACGAGGTGATGTAGTGGGGGCCCCCGTAGGTGTGGGGTTTGAGGCATCAAGGTGGGAGCGGTGCGATCTGTCGGGATAGGTGCCCGACGAGGTCAGGTGCTCCAAGGTGTGAGCGGTGCGATCCGTCGGGGTAGGTGCCCGGCGAGGTCCGGTGTATAGGTGTTACAGGTGTTACGGGTATTACAGGTGTTACAGGTGTTCGCGTGTTACTTTTCCCTTGAGCAGAGTGGTTGCTCCGGATAGTCTTAC
This sequence comes from Tillandsia leiboldiana, assembly GCA_029204045.2. NCBI lineage: Eukaryota > Viridiplantae > Streptophyta > Magnoliopsida > Poales > Bromeliaceae > Tillandsia > Tillandsia leiboldiana. The sequence continues at coordinate 45,929,074 of CM055066.1, read as the reverse complement.
TGTTGGGTTTGGTATTCTTTCTTGCTTATTATTATTATTATTGTGTCGCTGACTACCTACTCCATGACAGGTCCTTCCAGGGGTGAGAGGTAGACGACGGTGAGGCCGAGGCAGGAGTAGTCGGGCTGTGGGGAGCCCTAGCGTGTATTTCCTTTCCTTTCCTTGCATTTCATTTGATACTGTAGGCTACGGTGTGGTTCTCGATACCCTCGTGGGGTCGGTGTGGATGTTGATTGCTTTTACCCTGGTTATGGAATATTAATCCTTTTTATCATCTCCGTTCGGCCGTTTTTCAAGCAACCCAAAAAGGAAAAGAAAAGAATAGAAAAGAATTATGAAAACTATTTTAAAAATCTGGGGTCGTGTGGACCCGTTTTCCAAACCATGTGGATTTATGGGATTTCCAAACTGTTTTCAAAACCTTGGGTCGTGTGGACCCGTTTTCCAAACCATGTGGATTTATGGGATTTCCAAACTGTTTTCAAAACCTTGGGTCGTGTGGACCTGTTTTCAAAACTGTGAGTTTATCCTTTCAACTTGACCGGCCACGGACATTGTTTCTAGTTTGCATTCGTAGTTATGTTCCGCACTGTTGTGATTGAATGAATGCTTGTGTTTAACTGTTGTATTAACCGCGACGCCGTGCATATACAGAGGAGACTCTGCCCGTTTGTCGAGTAAATCTGTATATGCGGCGGGTCTGGGCACGCGCCGGGGAGGGGCAAATTTCAAAAAAAATAAAAAATATTAAACGCCAAGCTAACAACTCTTTCTTTCCGCTGAGCGAAACCCCCGGGGCGTAACAGATTAAGATGGTATCAGAGCGGTTTTCTTTTAATCACAACAGTGAAGGTCCAACATCCACGGTAATACCACACGTAGCTTCGAATAAATGAAATGTGTAGGACATAGGGGTGTAGGACGTGAGTGATCGGGGGGGGGGGGGGGGGGGGGGGGGGGGGGGGGGAAGTGTAGTTTCTTTCTCTCTCGATGTAGAGCTGTTGTTCTAGCAGAGACTAGGACTAATGTTTTGGTTGCATGTGTGTACAGACGATGGTCCGAACTAGAGCGTCGGCCGGGGACGAGGGGGCAGATGCGACGGCATCGACGGCCGAGGAGAACCAACTCCTGCGGCAGCAACTATGAGAGATGGCGGGGCAGCTGGCGACCCTCACAGATCATGTGCGTCAGTTGACGCAACGGCTCCCAGCCGCGACGATGACGGTCGCTCCGGCCCCTCCACAGGGGCCAACCGCGCCAGCAGCAGTACCGCAAGTGACGGGGACCGGGGCAGGAATGGCCCCTCCACCGGTAGCGGCGGCCGGGACAGCATCAGCCCAGACTTCGACGCCGGTAGCAGCACCCCCAACAGCGTCCATGGGGCCGGCTCCGGGGGCCCTCGACGGGGGTACCTCGGGGGAGACCATGGTGGCACCCGTTCCTACTGTGGCCGCCGCCGCTGCGGGAGAGGGGACAGCTTCACTGACGGAGCGGGAGCGGGTACGAGCCAACCTGGCGGATTTCAAGAAATACGATCCACCCGTTTTCGAGGGAGAAATGACCGACCCTTGGGTCGTTGAGGACTGGGTGGGATCGATGGAAAAGCTATTTGAAGACTTGCTCATGGAGGACTGTGAGCGGGTTCCCCTAGCGGTCCACTGTTTGGGGGGAAACGCCCGCTTATGGTGGAAGACGGTGCGCCCCGACCCCACCAAGAGCACCGTGCTTCCATCATGGACGACGTTCAAGCAGGAGCTATTTGGGGCTTTCTTCACCAACAGCGTCAAAAATAAACTGGAGGACGACTTGAACCATATCCAGCAGGGGAGCAAGACAGTCATGGAATATCAGTGCGAATTCGTGCGATTGGCGAATTGCGTCCCTTTCGTCATAAGGGACGAAGCCCACAAGGCGCAACTTTTTGTGGATGGATTGCGAAGTGATATCTTCCAAGTGGTACAGGCAGCCGACTTGCACACGTTCCAGAAAGTGGTCGACCGGGCCACTGTGGTCGAGCGCGGGTTCGCAGTTACACGCGCCAAGAGGGAGGCCCCGGCGCGCCACGAGGATAAGAAGCGACAACAACAGTACTACGGGGAGGGTTCTTCCAGTGGAAGCCGACCCCCCAAGCGGTGGAGACCACAGTCAGGATCCCGGAGCGCACCTGCAGGAGGACCGAGGCCGGGGGACAGGCCTTGTGTAATCTGCGGGGGGGCACACCAGGTGCTAGACTGCCCCCAGAGAGTCGATCATTGCTTTCGCTGCGGCAAGCAGGGGCACTTCCGCCGCAACTGCCCCCTAGCCGTGGGACCAGCCTCCTCTGCCGCATCCACGCCTTCGCCACAGTTCTCCGGGTGGGGGAAAGCTCCTTTGGGGTCGACCTCTAGGCCCCCGGCATCGCGGCGCGAGGAGACAAGGCAGCCTCAACCGGGCGGACGAGTTTATTCAATGACCCACCAAGAGACGGACAGGCCGGAGGACGTGCTTGCAGGTATTACTTCTGTTTCAAATTCCCGTGCTAGAACCCTCTTTGATACTGGAGCAACACACTCGTTCATTTCTTGTGACTACGTGTTTATGCATGACCTCGGGGAGACACCTCTCCAAAACCGATTGACGGTCCAGACGGCGGGTGGGACACTGGAGGCGACCAGTTTGGTGGCCACCTGCCCAATTAAACTAGGGCGACTGCCTTGTCCTTGGGATTTGGTGGTAATTCCCCTGAAGGAGTACGACGTGATGTTGGGCATGGATTGGCTCTCAAGGTACCAAGTGCTTATCGACTGCGAGAAGCGGATGGTGCAACTACAAAAACCAAGTTTCCCTAAAAATGTGTATCTGGCGTGCAAGAGCACCTCCTTCCCAGCGGTCATCTCAGCGGCACGAGCCCGGAGACTGGTAGAGGGTGGGTGTGTGGCCTATTTGGCGTCTGTGGACTTAATCGCCCGACCCTCGGGGACACCGGCAGACATCCCAGTAGTAAGGGATTTTCCCGATGTTTTCCCGACGGAGCTGCCCGGGATGCCCCCTGAGCGGGAGGTAGTGTTCCCTATCGAACTTCTACCGGGCACGCAACCTATTACGAAGGCGCCGTACCGAATGGCCTTCGCGGAATTGAAGAAGCTTAAGGCGCAACTGGAGGACCTCTTGGACAAAGGGTTCATCAGGCCGAGTGTGTCGCCCTGGGGCGCACCGGTGCTCTTTGTGCGGAGGAAAGATGGAAGTCTGCGACTCTGCATCGACTACGGAGGAATAAACAAGGTGACGGTGAAGAACAAGTACCCCCTGCCCAGAATCGACGACCTCTTCGACCAACTACGAGGAGCGACTGTCTTCTCAAAGATTGATCTGCAGTCGGGCTACCACCAGCTCTGGGTTCGGAACGAGAATATTCCAAGGACCGCCTTCCGGACCCGGTATGGCCACTACGAATTTACGGTTATGCCCTTCGGGCTTACGAACGCCCCCGCAGTCTTCATGGATATGATGAACCGAATCTTTAGGCCTTTCCTAGACCGGTTCGTGGTGGTCTTCATCGACGACATATTGATCTATTCACCCACTGACGGGGAGCACGAGCTAAACGGGGCATATATGCTGTGTGTGTGTTTGAGCTGACGAGCTAAACGGGGCATATATGAGACATGAGACATCGGATGTGGATGGAATTGTGGGTTTATATGAGACATGGACACTAGTACTAATAACTGGGTTTAAGCATTTTGGGTTGTGGTTCGGGCCCAACGAGTTATTATTATTAGTGGGTCGGGTCGTTACATTTGGTATCAGAGCAAATAACCAGCCGGAAGTGTGCGGCGAGTCTCGGCTGAGTCTGGGTCTAGATGGCAGAACTAGCTAGACGAGTCTCACATCGCCTGGTGATCTTGGGCTGCTGTGTGTGTGTTGGGCTGACGAGGACGTCAGGCCTAAACGGGGGGAGAAAGTGACGCTCCCAATAGTCCCACATAGGATGTGGATGGAATTGTGATTGGGTTTATATGAGACATGGACACTAGTAATAATAACTGGGCTTAAGCATTTTGGGCTGTGGTTTGGGCCCAACAAGTTATTATTGCTAGTGGGTCGGGTCGTTACACATGCATCTTGAAAATCAAGATGCCATGGTTGACCCGAATTCAAGCTCAATCGCGGCCGCCGGCGCTCCGGCCATCTCTGGCCAGAGTGGGATGGTCCAGAAGCTTCCTATGATTCACACAAGAGTTTCCATCCATGATAAAAGACTTCATGAAGCCTCTGTAAGAATTCATCATTAGAGGTGAAAAGCTCAAACCGAGCTCTTCTTCTCCGCCGCCGCAGCCGTGTCCTGTTGCCGGGCACAGGCACATGAAGCTTCACTAAAGGATTTAGCACTTGTTGGTCAAGATGTTGAGCTCCAGAGTCTTTGGTTGAGTGGTCACGGTTTTCAAGGTGAAGAACTTCATCTTCAACCTTGGGCTCCGGTAATCCGAGGTTGCAAGGTTGAAACTAAATTGCTGGGAATGTTGCCTGAGCTCTGTAGAGCAATTCCCTCCAAGTTTCAAAGTAAATGGCCCAGTAATTGCAGAGAACCAAGCCTGGGAAGGTGTTGTATGGTTGTGTGTGAATTGTGCACACCACCTGTTTGCCTAAATGCCACAGAGAAGTTTTAAATAGAATTAGACTTTGATTTAAATATGAAACTTGCTCTAAATAGTCCCCTGAGCTTGATGCTCACTTCAGATCAAACAAGATCTGTGAGGATTGATGTTTGGAGCATGGTGCTTTATGGTAGAGAGCTAAGGTGTTGGATCATTTGATCCAGCAACTTCTGTGCTGCACTAGGGCAAGCACAGTGATTCTTGAGGTATTTTAAGCATGTGGTTCATGCAGAATTGGTTCTGGTTAAGTAGAAGTTGAGTTCTAATGTAATCAAGCTCTAGAAGAAATGTTTGGCCAAAGTCCTATTTTTGGACTGTTTGAAAAACTATAACAGTGAGCTCCTGGCTAATTTGGGGTCACTGGACGCGATGCTCGCGTTAGATTTAGGTTTCGATGATCCGGAGAAACAAAAATGCAAAATGGCTATGTTAGAGGAGTGTTTTATGGCCAGAAGTTTTCCTTGGGATGCGTGCTGCCACAAATGTGTGAGCACGGAGTTCAGCAAGTTAAAAGTCACCTGCTGGAAGTGACGGCTCGTTAAAATGAGTTTTCAGTAGAAAGAACGAGCGAAAACAGTGCTAAAAAGACATTAAACATGCGATTTTCGGAAACCCTAAGGGTCTAAACGCAAAAGTGACAGCGTGTACTGTTTAGGACAGTGTGTTGGTGATTCCTAAGCTTTTCGTTAGGATTCTAATAGCTCTCGTTGAGCGGAAATCGGATAACGATCCGAGAATCGACAAAATCGTCGATTTTACGGTATCCGGGTGGCAATCACGTAATTTGAGAAATTACGGCGGTTTCACCAAGCCGACTGTTGAGTCTCAGTAGAATCTGGTTGAGCCAGCGGCAAGATTAAGCCCGAGTTTTTCCGAAAATTCAAAAAGGGAATTTCCGGAGGGGCAATTTGGTAATTTTACCAAAGAATAAACTTAAGATCAAGTTGGGCAAGTTGTGTTGACAAACACTGATGTTTAAATAATTAGAGGTTTTAAAATTGATCTGGGTTTTAAGTTATGGTTAGTGAGTTCAAGGTTGATTATTATGTTTGATCCAGGTTGGCTCGATTTGTCTCTGGTCCTTGAGCATACAGTGGATTACAGTTAGTCGCCTGCTATTTGACAGGTGGGTTTATCTTCGGTCCGGGCTTTATCATTTCGGCCCTCTGGGTATAGTATTGGTTGGACCCCTGTTCTTGTAGCCTAGTTGATAATTGAGCCTGTTCTTCCTTTTGATCAGTTTTGGTTTGCTATAAACATGTTTTTAGTCAACCAATGTTTTGTCTCCAAGCATCGCAGAGTCGCCGGAGTCTGTTCTTGTTTGATAGGACGAAGGCATAGCTCTTCGAGGTTTGGATATAAAACATGTTTTCAAAATTGTTTTCCTAAAAAGATTTTTAGTTTTGCATGATTGATTCTGAGTTGCTTCCAGATATTATGACTTTATTTCTGGACATTTGCCATGCCTGATTGGTCATTTGCTAGGTTAAATACCTGATTATCAGTACTTCCTGATTATATCTGATCCATGATATATAATTGCTGCTTATTCTTGCATATGAGTTGAGACTCAGTTGGTTTCTGATATTGCATTCTTGTTATCCTGATTATATCTGATCCATGATATATAGTTGCTGATTATTCCTGCATGTGAGTTGAGATTCAGTTGATTCTGATATTGCATCCCAGTGGGGATTTCCCGGCTTGTTGCCGATTACCGGTCAGTGGACCGAGAGCTTGAGCATTTGCATTATGATCGAGCCTGCTTTCCTGTTGATCAAATGCTACACTGCTAAACACATAGTTTTATTCAACTTATGTTTTTACTGAACATCGTAGGGTCGCCTGAGTCTGTTCTTGTTTGATAGGACAAAGGCAAAGCTCTTCGAGGTTTGGACCTAAAACCTGTTTTCAAAATAGTTTTCTCAAAAATATGTGTTTAGTTTTGTATGGTTGGTTAGTCTGCATGATTGATGTTTAGTTGCTTCCTAGCACAATGATTTGATTCCTGGATATTTACTATACCTGATTATCAGCACTTCTGATCCATGTTATATTATTGTTGCTTCTTCATATGAGTTGAGATTTGTTGTTGATCTTGCATTGGGTTGAGATGTTGTTATCATATCACTGTTGCATCCCAGAGGGGATTGTTCCGGCTTCTTGCCGATTACCCGGTCTGTGGACCGTGAGCTTGAGCATTCGCATTGATCGCCCGCACCGTTGTACTTCACGAACATCAGCGGAGTCATGACCCATGTAGATGTTCTTTACCGGTAAAGTGGTTAGCAATAGCGACCCGTGACCCCTTGTGGGGGGAAATGTCAACCAGGTGGTGCCAAGTGGGCAAATTTGCCTGAGATCTTGTGGGACCAATATGGTGGCTTGTAATTGGGTAATTTGATATATCATTTATTTGATGCATTTGTTGCTTTTAGTCTGCTTTTGTCTTATCTCATGATTCCTGATTTCGGTTTGAAGATATTCATTTGTTTGATACCTGTCTATACAATTATTCAGCATGCTTGGTTCATTATATTCCTGTCAAGATTATACATATTCCGTTGGTTATTCATTCGCTTCATAAATGCTTACCTAATGTGATCTTTACTATCCGCTAGTATTGTATACCAGTAGGTGCGATCTGCTATTTCTCGGCTCGTCGTGCCCACTAGGATACATGTACAGTGTATCTCACACCCCCTGGGTGACCATTTTTCAGGTCGAGCGGGTGCTGGGATGTCGGGACGTGTTGGTGAGATTCCGAGATAGAGATTGACCTTGGACAGCCGTGTATTTAGAAATAGTTAATTCGAGTGGTATTCAGATGTAATATATTTGTAAAGAAATCTGTAATATTGTTGTTGTTGTTGTTATTTGTAGTACATACTTAGTACTCTGATGTTTGTTGCCAAGCTAGCCGTGCATATATAGAAAAGGCCCAATCCCAAAGGGAATTGGGACTCTTCTATATGTATGGCGGTCTGTTGCGCCCTGGCTGGTTTTGCAACTCTGATAAAAAAAAAAAAAAAAAAAAAAAAAAAAAAAAAAAAAAAAAAAAAAAAAATTATACACTGGTTTTTGAACTCGGGGCGTGACAGCGCGTGCACCGGGCGCGCGGAGCGCGGGGCGCGGTGACGTGGCGCGCTGATGACGATTCGGGCTTGCACAGTGTTGGATTTTGGGCCCGATTCGGGCGCCCGAATCCAGCGCCCGAATCCGGAAGCCCATGTGCGCTGGGCTGGCCTATAAATACCCCTCCTCTCTCTTTTTTTCTGCTTTTTCTGAGTCTTAGAGAGTGATTGAGAGGGAGAGACCTTTACGGAACTTGTTCCTTGTGATGTTTTTGATCTTATGGTGGATACCCTGGATTTTTGGAGGCTCGGCAGCGGCGATCTTGGTTTTACAGTGCGTCTCGACGTTTCCCTTTTTCGGCCCGTTTCCGTTGCAGTTCAGTCGGAAATTTCCTGTGCGCAAACCAGGAGGAATTTTTGGGCGATTTCTTTAGCAGTGTGTTCCTAAGAGGTAAGCCTTCGATTTCCCTGTTGATCACTTTGCCTAATTTTGGATTTTTGGCATGGTTCCCGAGATATCTTCTGACCCCTTGTACCGCTGTGAGGAATTGGACAGCGGAGGAGTATTGTTGTGATTTCGCGGTCTACGTGCATCGGAATGAGGCGTATGAGGACTCGATTGATATCTACGCTTCGTGAGGAATGCATCCGTATTTTTATCGAAATTTTTGGAGGACTCTTTGAAGGTGATAATTAAGCTTCTTTAAGACTGAGTGTCTGCAGGCTTGTGTTCGTGAAGGTTTTGACATACAGCGATGTTCAAATTATTTCTTGACCTACAGGTATCGGATTTGGATGTGCAAGTACTCGTTTCGATCGGCTCGCCATGAGGATCGGAACGGTTATTTTTCTGGAATTTTCTGAGGGCACCTCGTAGGTGAAAATTGACCATCTTGTGGACTGTTGTGCGGACATCGGCATTGTATTAATTGTAGGATTAATTTGTGCACCGTGTTGGTTGTTGTTGCAGTGTTCGCAGTGAGCCGGGATTTTCTTTGAGAGAGGGCGAGTTTGAAGTGGTGTTTCATGTACTTCGCGATCGAGGTGGGTGGTTGCTATATCCCTCTATTCTGACATACCCACAAGGAATATTGGAGAGAGAACCTCCATATTGGACATACTGAATGATCACATAATAGACATGCATGCTTAAATCAAAATAATAGTTGAGAGCCTATCATATGGAAAATACTATTGTGGAAATCTGATAGTGGTTGGAACTTATACATGTTTGTATGGACAAAATATTAGCACTTAACCTTGCATGTGGAATTTACCTTCATGTTGGGATAATATGAAATGTCTTGTGGGAGGGTACCACTTGAGGATCTTTTGGACATGCATTGGTGGATGATTTATGTGAGGGTAATTAGTGGATTATAGACATGTGTGGTTGGATAATGATTTTAGCATGATGGTTACATCCATGCGGAGCTATTAATTGTTACACATGTGGAACCACTATTTGTCACACTTTCTTTATCTTTCATGAGGACATAAGCATGCTTGTATGGTCACCTAGATAGGCCACTATTTGTTGCTACACTATTATATTGAACTTGACTTAGGAGAAACCAAGCTTGCTTCTTTCTCCTTATTCTTTAGTCAGGTGGTTCTTGTTGCTCGGGTTTGAGCAGGGGTACGGGATAGTGTAGCCGGGACCTTGGGGTCGGGGACAGGTGGTATTTGATTATGGATTAGGGGTTATTGCGGCTACCGCGGATAATAGGCGGTTGACCGGATACAGATTATTTTACCTGATTATGGATTGGGGGATTATTGCGGCTACCGCGGATAATAGGCGGTTGACCGGATATAGATTATTTTACCCAATTATGGATTAGGGGTTATTGCGGCTACCGCGGATATTAGGCGGTTGACCGGATGGTTACTTATGCATCTGATTGGGGATTGGCTTTTCCCTTTAGTTGATGGGTTTTCTCACTTTGATCAGAGTCGTGATCAAGTCCTGCTATAGTGAGATATCTAGTTCCCCTCTAGAGCGTTGGGAAGTTCCCCTCTAGAGCGTGGGGGTCAGACAGTGATTGAGTTTATTATCACACCGGCGTGGCTTTATATGCCCGGTGATGCTTTCCTCGTGTGGGTCGCTCCCCTCGAGTTCCCCTCCGGAGTGTCGGGGTCGGATAGAGTTCCCCTCTAGAGCGTTGGGGAGTTCCCCTCTAAAGCGTGGGGGTCAGACAGTTGTTGATAGGTTTTGCCATCACATCGGCGCGGTTATTGCCCGATGATGAGGGCGACAGCAAGCAGTACCAGTTTTTACTGGTGGATAGATTGGGTTACCGGGACAGTTTCGTTACTGATGCATTTAGAGGCATAGTAGTGGTAGTTTCCTCTTTCAGCAGTTTTGTTGTTTACCATTCTTCTTCTTCCTTTTCCCTCTGGTAGACCTCGTGGGTGCGTCGGAGTTTGAGGCTTTACCCACTAGGGGAGGTTACTGGTTTACTAGTAGTTCTCACCCCCATTTTCCTTTCCTCTTTGTCTTCTCCTTTGTTTTGCAGTGTCTTCTGCGGATGCTGCTGGGTTTTCAGCGGCGGGTCGAGGTGAGAGGACGACTGAGTAGATAGATCTCGAGGCAGGATGAGCGAGTTAGCTGGACTATTGGTGTACCCTTTTTCCTCAGACGGTAGTACTTTACTTTTGGGTCTGGCTGTCACGCCTCGGGGTCGGAACTGTACCCCGGGCTCGCCAACAGATCCGCCGTCCCTACAGGAAGCCCCGTAGAGACGTAGCGTCTATCCTGCAAATAAGCATCTATACTAACAGATATCAGAGCTGTAAAATAAAAACTAACTATGAACAGAAAGTAAAAAGTCTCTCGAAAATATAATACATAAAATCCTCACTAGAAATACAGAAGTCTCTCAAAAGAAAACAAAAGAGTACAACTCGATCCCTCACTACATGATCTCTCAAACATGACACCACCAAAAGTAGCCACCAGGGGGTACCTCTATCATACACTGAAGCTGAAAAGGGGGAAGGGATCTATCTCGCGATTCCCTTACCTCGGTCTGAAGGAGCTAGCTCAGCAACTGGTGCAGCAGGAACTGGAGCTGAAGTCCCTGGGGAAAAAGACACCACGACGGGTGTGAGAACTACCTCCCACAGTAGTTCTCAGTGGGTGCCGCCAACAAGCCCGACGGTCTGCCCACTAAGTCCACTAGAGGCATAAAGTAACAAAAGAGATGGAGTATAGAAAAGCTGGAAAGTAAACATCTACTGCTACTATGCCTCTATCTAAAATGCTCAAGGAATAAGACAGAAGGACGATATGCCACTATTGATACTCAACTCAAATCACCCAATCCAAATTGGCTTCTACAACGGGTCCAATCAAACCTGCGCCTACCTACTACTGTAGGTATGTCCGTAGCTGCCAAAACTGGCTCAGCCAAAGGGACGGTGTCCATGACTACCAAAACTGGCTTAGCCAGAGGGACACCCGCATCGACAAGCCGCGATAGAAGTATCAGGCCCAACTCCGGAGTGGCACTCGTGGGTAGCGACGCCACCGAGCAAAGAATCCGCGCATCTCTGTCGAGCTCAAATGTGGCTCCTGCAGGCTATGATCCAACACTGTCTGACTACCAGAAAGTCCACACTGTCACTAAGACAATCCCCCATGATCCCAGATCCATCATGCCACTATCACTATCTCAAGGACAAATAATCTACAGACTGCTACCAGCTCTACTCGGTCCCCAGACGCGAGTACAATGCATCCATAGCTACTAGACCTCCCAACCCACGACTCGGGGAAACTACTATGTCCAGAATGACAAGAGTAACAAGCAATGTGGGAGACCTAAAGTAATGCATATATCTAAACCAGACTAAATATTTACTGTAGTTGCCTGAGCATGATATATAAATAATAGATGTGCTAAGTTGGGTTCTCAGATTGAAATAGTGCATATATTGCAAGAGTTTCAATAAGATCATCAGAATTAGCAACTATTAATTGTGGGTACCAACATACAGTTTGCACAGATTATATAGCTCATATTCTAACATGCATGCTCTTATATTCGTAGAATTAGAGTGCAGTCCATAGATATTGAAAGCAGAGTCACCCACCTGAACACGCTAACTGTCCGGGACGGTACAGATAAGAAACCCAGAAATTGACAAAACTCCGAATCCACTAAGCACGAAACCCAATAATGGTGCTCTCAAGGTCCTGGGTACAACCACAATCCAAGTTACACTATATTCCATACACACATTTAAGTCCCAAACATCTTCATGAACAGTCCCCATTCACACAAAATTTTCACCTGAAAATAGTCCTCTAAAAATTCTGATAAAAATCTCACGACGATCCTCGTGAAGTGTAGATGTCGATAGGCTCTTGAATCGTCAAAACCCGATGTCTGGAAGTGAAGATAAAAATCCGCGAAGTAGCAGCTGTCCAGAATCCCAAACAGTCACAAAGGGGTGTTAAAATGTACCCCAAACCCCAGGAAAAGCTCACTTTCAGGAAAAATGCCCAACACGGAAAACGTAGGTTTATCTCTTGTGAAACCACTGTCAAAGAAAACGTCCAAAAATAGCATCGGGGTAGCCCGGTAGACCTCCCAGACTAAACAGCGACGAAGATGGGCCTCCAACAGTAAAACGTCGCTCCGCACCACGATGCAGGAAACGCTGTCGTTGCGGCCTTCAAAAATCCTGAAACTTCGCCAGAGGATGCTCAAGAGGGAGAGGAAGAAATCTTATGCTGGGGTCAAGGGCTGAATCTCCCGGGAAAAGGCTAAAAAATGCGGCCCCAAAAGGCCTATTTATAGGCTCCAAAGAAAACAGCCCAAAAAAACAAGTTGACCAAAAATTCGGGCCCACTTTCGGGCGCCCGAAAACTTTCGGGCGCCTACAGTGTTGGGCCCGGCCCAACACTGTTCACGCCCGAAAGTCCCTCGTGCTGCCACGTGTCCCCCCGAACAGGCAACATCGGTGCAAGGCCAGCCAATGAGCGCCACGTGTCCCGCCCAACAGGGAACAGCGGTGCAAGGCCGCTCGGTAACCGCCATGTGTCCACACTCCGCCCACAGTAAGGCGGTGGCGCCCGCCAATGAGCGGGCGCCACGTGTCCCCGGTTGACCCGCCGACCGCGCGACGTGCGCGCTGGTCGCGCGACGTGGGTCGCACGTGCGCACGCTTCCCGAGGCACCTACCGCGCGCCCCGTGCACCGCGCGCGCTGCACCCACCAATCAGGGAGTGACACGTGTCCCCTGCACCCGGTCCATGCCTTCCGCAGGAATTCCGTGGACCGCGCCGTGTGCACCGACCAACCAGAGGCTGCCACCTGTCCCCCGCCTGGTCCATGCACCGCCGCGCTCACCCGGTAGACCGCGCGCCCTGGGCCGGCCAATCAGGTGGTGCCACGTGTCCCTGCGCCGGGTCTGTGCACCCCGCCGCGCTGCTCTGTGGACCGCGCATCATGAACCAGCCAATGACAGGCCACCACGTGGCATCCCGGCGGTCTACGGCCCCTCCCATGCACCAAAACCCACTAAAAACTTCCGGGTGTCCGTTTTTGGGCATCCGGACTCCAAATTAAACAAACAAAGAGTCGTTTTCAAGCGTTTTTCCGCGCTGAATCCATTTACGACCTCTGTTGGGCCTAAATCTTTCCAGAAATTTCGGCAAACCCAGCCGAAGGCCACACAGCAAGTAAAAACACACAGGGTCCATCAGTTGCATCCAATTGATGCACCGTGGGCCAGATACACCAATACTAGGTGTTCTACAGTGGATTCATCGGAAGAACTCTGCATGGGAACTAGGGCCACTACACTGGCTATAGCCAGCTGTTTGTATTTTAGTTGGTGAGCTGGGAGAGACAGATGTATTATTTTTACAGATGTACTGTATTTTATTTCCAGCTTCAGTCTGAGATGTATTAGTTTTTAGTTCAGCTCTGTTTTATGCTCATTTTATTATCCCTTATATCTGAGCAGGTTACTAGCGCTTCGTGTACGAGGGAAATACCGTGTGCACGGCGGATCTGTAGACGGGCCCGGGTTCTGGTTTACACCCAGGGCGTGACAGATTAGGTGGTATCAGAGCTTAGGAATAGGTCAGTTGGGACTTAGGAAACCCTAGGCTTTTGGCGGACCCTAGGATGTTTGGGCGTGAGAGACGTGACATTTTGCGAAAGTCGGTGATTTATTTATTTGACTCTTCCTATGAGTGAAGAGGGATCGACATATCTTATTTCTGTGGGACAGTTATGTTGGCTGCAGACAACATAAAGTTACAGAAATAGGGGGATGTCTTTGACTTTCGCTAGATTGGGTCGTGTGTTTGGGGTGTGCTGATTTGCAGTTTTGTCGTGGTGAGCGGTGTCTCCCCGACGCTGGGTTTTGACCCGTGTGCATCCTTTAGCAGCTGTTGAGCATGAGCGGTTGGATTTGGGCCGGATACCCAGATTGAGGTCTGAGAGTTCCGGACCCAGATGGCAGGATTGTTAGAGGCATATCAGCATCGGATTGAGCAGCTGGTTTAGGTGACACAGTTGTCGGAGCAACGGGCAGCCCGACAGTGCTTTCCTCCCGAGACCACCCGGGTGCAGTATCCTCGGTGGTAATGATTTCTGTGGCGCTGATGGAACGAGTAGCCCCCTCCGTGCCAATGTTTAGTGCCCAGGCACCGAGGCAGGGTAGATAGTTGACGGCAGATAAGCTGTGGGTCATGATCAATCTTTTGTGCCAGTTTTGGCAGATAAACCACCCCGATTCGTAGGACCGAGCTTGGAGCCTTTGGAGGCGGAATCGTGGTTGGTAGGATGGAGAGACTGTTTGAGAGCCCCCTTGTGCCGAGAGTTTAGGCAGTTGTTGAACTGCGCGCTCCATGTTAGAGGGACGAGGCACATAAGATTTGTGTATCTGGGAGTGTTTTGCGCCAGGATACCTTACATTTTATTCGGTCCCTTCGTTATAAATTTTGGATGCTTTGATGGAGTAGGCGTTGTGTGTGGAGTGTGGCACTGCAGTTCCCTGGATAGGGATCTACCGCCAGAGGCGAAGTCTAGATAGAAGCGCTTGGCGCCGAGTGTTGGAGGACAGATCGGCCGGCAGAGGCATTCCCGTTTTTCTTTCCCAGGGAAGTGGATTTTGAGATGCCCGGGGATCGGGTGGACCCCGATGGCAGCTTCATTATTGGTATCAGCAATAGCGATAGCATGGATATGTTATCTGCTGAGGGCCGCATTCGTCGCCCCAGTGTGGGCAGAGGCAGGGGTCGTGCTCCCTATGTGGTTAATCAAGATGTGTTTTGGCAGACTGAGCGTCGACCACTTGCATCGAGCGGATGAGTCTGTGCCGCCCGGTTGGAGGACGCCACGGTAGTGGATCGAGTTGTCGCAGGTGTGATTTCATCACAGTAGTCGGAGTTAGAGCGTTGTGCATTCCTGCATGGACTAGAGGCAGAGTTGTTGCCACGTGCACTAGAGGTTCAGATTCCTGTTGGTGTGGTGCACGAGGAGGAGACTGTGGATCATGTCTAGTGCAATTGAGACCGTGAGTTATACCGGCAGACTTAGTGGTAATTGTGGCAGTTCGGTGTTTTGACTTTGTGCCTGAGATTGGTTGGCACAGTGCCCAGGATGTTTGACTGCGGACAGAGGAGACTTTGATTTTCTACGAGGCAGACAAGAGGAGGCTTGCGGGATGAGACTGTTAGAGCGCACTGGTTGCAGCGATAGTGCGAGAGGTGCTTACGGCGACACCGGGACTCAAGGATATCCCTGTTGACCGTGAGATCCCGGGTGTGAGTCCCCCTGAGTTGATGTTGATGCCACTGGTTAGGGAGATTGAGATTGAGATTTACGTGGTTTTGGGAACCGCGCCAACCTCGATAACATCTCATTGGATATTGCCAATAGAGTTGAGAGAGCTGATGGCACAGATGCGGGATCTGATGGATCGAGGGGTCTGTTGGACCTAGTGCCACGCCGTTGATATATGGTGGTGATGCCACGTCGTGGATGCACGACGGTGAGGGTTCTACTGTGGTTTGACCGCAAGCATGTCCGGGTTTTATTTAGGACCGTTTGATTGAGTTATGCTCCAGCAGTTGTTCTTCTTTGAGGCATGTATTTATTGGAATCATACAGCCGAGGATTTTGCCAAGACGGCGTTCAGGACACGGTAGGGGCATTATGAGCTCATAGTGAGGCCAATTGGATTGACTAATGCCCTGCCGCCTTTAGGATTTGAGGAGTTGGGTGTTCCAACTGTACTTGGACGAATTAGTAGCAGTATTTTCCAAGGATATTTTGATTTACTCCCAGAGTGACTTAGAGCATATTAAGGACTTGTGGATGGTGCTACAACGCCTGTGTGGGAGAAGCTGTGTGCCGAGTTGTCGAGGTGCAACTTTTAACTTCGGAAGCTTACCTTCTTGGGCCACATTATTCTAGCCGTAGTAGCGGCGGTGGAAATCCGGCCAAAGTGGATGATATTCGGGATTGGCCGAGACCGATACTGATTGTTGAGGCTTGGAGCTTCTTGGACTGGGCAGTGCCAGCAGAGCTTGATGAATGAATGATTAGACTGATACCAGTGCTGATTTTAGCATCGCCAGTGATGGGAGATGGATTGCGAGTTATAGTGATGCCTCCCATAGTGGCTGTGGAATTACCGTTGGGTTATTGTTGAGCATTTTATATCTCCCCGACAAAGCCACTGAAGTGGCTGATATCTTGTGCGGGAGAGCTGTCTGGAGTTGAGTTTGATGATTCCACAGCTGGCGCTGTGTGGGACCGTTGAGGCGATCAGGGCTTGAGGGTGTGTCCCTGGGGGTCCCTTTTGATTGTAGCCTGCGGTGGTGCTGTCCAATCGGAAGGTCTGGATCCGAGAATGACCGAGTGAGGACACCAGCTTGTTAGGGCCCCTTTCCTTCTTGGATGAAGTGACCATCCAGAACTAGTACCCTTTTGTTGAGCATGGAGTATTTGATTTACCAGCTGCAAGGGTACTGGGTCTTCTCGAAGATTGATTTGCATTCTGGTTTTCTCGACCGTGTATGGCTGCGTGTTGATGCAGGAGAGTTGGGGAATTGCTTTTGCATCCCGACGGTTTAAGGATTAGAGATCAAAGTTTGCGCGATCAGTCGAGGGACTTTTATTGGATACCACGGGAGTATAGAGGTACTTGGATCGAGCTTTTGTGCCGATGGACATGTGGTTGGATTACCGGAGGCCCTGGGAGGAGCGGATGCTTGTGCCGATGCAGACTACTTGGTAGCTCGAGCGGTTAGCCCAGCTGTACTTGGATGAGGTGGTGCGGTTTTCTGGAGTGCCCGCCTCTATTTTTGTATCAGATAGAGACCCGAGGATTGCTTCGCGTCTCTGGAGGAGGTATTAGACAGCCTTGGGAGCTTGAGTCGTGGATGATTGGATATCTACCCCCCCTACCTGGTTGAGGTTACAGGTTGAGGAATGACTTTAGTTTCGAGGATGAAACTTTCTTTTAGTGGGGGAGGATGTGAGGACCCGAATTTCCGTAAGAGAATTACTGTTGGATAAACAGAGCTTCTGCAGTGTGTTTAGTAGCTTTCGGAGGCCTTTGCTGTGTGCTGGAGGTGTTTGCGCACGAATCGGACCACAGAAATGGATCCAGCGTGAAATTTGGAATAAGAACACCTTTCCGGATGCCTTTGACAAATTTTAGAAGCGGAATATGGCACAACGGACTTCAAATTTGGACTCAGAGCGCGAAAACGATGAAAATGGGCCATTTACTTGTATTTTTCGGAGCCCGGATGCGCAAACACGAATTTCGAGGCAATGTTACTGTTCTGGCGGCCGTGGCGGCGCCGGCGGCGGCTGACAGGAGGCGGAGCACGGCGGCACAGGCGCGGGCGCGGCCGCGGGCAGGCGCGGGCGCGGCCGCGGGCAGGAGCGGGCGCGGGCGCGGCGTACAGAGATGGGTGTGCCACGTGGGGCTCCCCATTGGATGCGCTGGAGACACGTGGCGGCTTCGGATTCGACGGGTGCATCAGGTTCGTGCACCGGGCGCAGCGAGTGTTGGTATTGACACGTGGCGCTCAGGGATTGGTCGGTCAACGCACGCGCGACAGGTGCGCGGGCGCGGCGCACGATGGACCGACCGGTCCACGTGTCGCCCGCTCATTGGCGGGCGCAGTGACCCGGCGTGTCCGGTGTGAACCGCGGCCCACGGTTCCCGCCGTGGACCGCGTCGCCACGCAGCGCCCCGCGATAGGCGGGCCCCGTGCACCGGGCGCGCTGAGCGCAGGGCGCAGTGAGTGGCGCGCTGAGGACGATTCGGGCTTGCGCAGTGTTGGATTTTGGGCACGATTCGGGCGCCCGATTCGGGCGCCCGAATTCGGCGCCCGAATCCGGAAGCCCATGTGGGCTGGGCTGGCCTATAAATACCCCTCCTCTCTCTCTTTTTCTGCTTTTTCCGAGTCTTAGAGAGGGATTGAGAGGGAGAGACCTTTAGGGAACTTGTTCCTTGTGATGTTTTTGATCTTGTGGTGGATACCCTGGATTTTTGGAGGCTCGGCAGCGGCGATCTTGGTTTTACAATGCGCCTCGACGTTTCCCTTTTTCGGCCCGTTTTCGTCGTAGTTCAGTCGGAAATTTCCTGTGTGCAAACCAGGAGAAATTTTTGGGCGATTTCTTCGGCAGTGTGTTCCTAGGAGGTAAGCCTTCGATTTCCGTGTTGATCACGTTGCCTCATTTTGGATTTTTGGCATGGTTCCCGAGATATCTTCTGACCCCTTGTACTGTTATGAGGATTTGGACAGCGGAGGAGTATTGTTGTGATTTCTCGGTCTACGGGCATCGGAATGAGGCGTATGAGGACTCGATTGATATCTACGCTTCGTGAGGAATGCATCCGTATTTTTATCGGAATTTTTGGAGGACTCTTTGAAGGTGATAATTAAGCTTCTTTAAGACTGAGTGTCTGCAGGCTTGTGTTCGTGAAGGTTTTGACATACCGCGATGTTCTAATTATTTCTTGACCTATAGATGTCGGATTTGGACGTACAAGTACTCGTTTCGATCGGCTCGCCGCGAGGATCGCAACGGTTATTTTTTCGGAATTCTCTGAGGGCATCTCGCAGGTGAAAATTGACCATCTTGTGGACTGTTGTGCGGACAGCGGCATTGTATTAATTGTAGGATTAATTTGTGCACCGTGTTGGTTGTTGTTGCAGTGTTCGCAGTGAGTCGGGATTTTCTTTGAGAGAGGGCGAGTTTGAAGTGGTGTTTCATGTACTTCGCGATCGAGGTGGGTGGTTGCTATATCCCTCTATTCTGACATACCCACTAGGAATATTAGAGAGAGAACCTCCATATTGGACATACTGAATGATCACATAATAGACATGCATGCTTAAATCAAAATAATAGTTCAGAGCCTATCATATGGAAAATACTATTGTGGAAATCTAATAGTGGTTGGAACTTATACATGTTGGTATGGATAAAATATTAGCACTTAACCTTGCATGTGGAATTTACCTTCATGTTGGGATAATATGAAATGTCTTGTGGGAGGGTACCACTTGAGGATCTTTTGGACATGCATAGGTGGATAATTTATGTGAGGGTAATTAGTGGATTATAGACATGTGTGGTTGGATAATGATTTTAGCATGATGGTTACATCCATGCGGAGCTATTAATTGTTACACATGTGGAACCACTATTTGTCACACTTTCTTTATCTTTCATGAGGACATAAGCATGCTTGTATGGTCACCTAGATAGGCCACTATTTGTTGCTACACTATTATATTGGAACTTGACTTAGGAGAAACCGTGCTTGCTTCTTTCTCCTTATTCTTTTGTCAGGTGGTTCTTGTTGCTCGGGTTTGAGCAGGGGTACGGGATAGTGTAGCCGGGACCTTGGGGTCGGGGACAGGTGGTATTTGATTATGGATTAGGGGTTATTGCGGCTACCGCGGATAATAGGCGGTTGACCGGATACAGATTATTTTACCTGATTATGGATTGGGGGATTATTGCGGCTACCGCAGATAATAGGCGGTTGACCGGATACAGATTATTTTACCCAATTATGGATTAGGGGTTATTGCGGCTACCACGGATATTAGGCGGTTGACCGGATGGTTACTTATGCATCAGATTGGGGATCGGGTTTCCCTTTAGTGGATGGGTTTTCTCACTTTGATCAGAGTCATGATCCAGTCCTGCTATAGTGAGATATCCAGTTCCCCTCTAGAGCGTTTCGGAGTTCCCCTCTAGAGCGTGGGGGTCAGATAGTGATTGAGTTTATTATCACACCGGCACGACTTTATATGCCCGGTGATGCTTTCCTCGTGTGGGTCGCTCCCCTCGAATTCCCCTCCGGAGTGTCGGGGTCAGATAGTGTTCCCCTCTAGAGCGTTGGGGAGTTCCCCTCTAGAGCGTGGGGGTCAGACAGTTATTGACAGTTTTTGCCATCACATCGGCGCGGTTATTGCCCGATGATGAGGGCGACAGCAAGAAGTACCAGTTTTTACTGGTGGATAGATTGGGTTACCAGGACAGTTTCGTTACTGATGCATTTAGAGGCATAGTAGTGGTAGTTTCCTCTTTCAGCAGTTTTGTTGTTTACCACTTTTCTTCTCCCTTTTGCCTCTGGTAGACTTAGTGGGTGCGTCGGAGTTTGAGGATTTACCCACTAGGGGAGGCTACTGGTTTACTAGTAGTTCTCACCCCCATTTTCCTTTCCTCTTTGTCTTCTCCTTTGTTTTGCAGTGTCTTCTGCGGATGCTACTGGGTTTTCAGCGGCGGGTCGAGGTGAGAGGACGACTGAGTAGATAGATCTCGAGGCAGGATGAGCGAGTTAGCTGAACTATTGGTGTACCATTTTTCCTCAGATGGTTGTACTTTACTTTTGGGTCTGGTTATTGCCGGCTGTTTGTATTTTATTTGGCGAGCTGGGAGAGACAGATGTATTATTTTTACAGATGTACTGTATTTTATTTCCAGCTTCAGTCTGAGATGTATTAGTTTTTAGTTCAGCTCTGTTTATGCTCATTTTATTATCCCTTATATCTGAGCAGGTTACTAGCGCTTCGTGTACGCGGGAAATACCGTGTGCACGGCGGATCTGTAGATGGGCCTGGGTTCTGGTTTACACCCGGGGCGTGACAGTTGCTGCTGCTGCTCAAGCAGCTGCTGCTTGAGCAGCAGCAGCAGCTCAAGCAGCTGGTGCTCAAGCAGCTACTAAAGCTGCTGCTTGAGCAGCAGAAGGTAGCTGCTTGACAATTTTTTTAGGTTGGAATTAGGTTGGAATTCAGAGTTTTTGAAGCTTTAAATTGCAAAGCTTAAGTCCCCGCTCGCCGAATTTGCAAAATGGCGAAATGCGGCGAAATGACCTGTAACATATTTTAAATATAATTACAGTCGAGTTCGGTGCGTTTCGGACCAACGCGAAGTGCATCAGGTCGAAAAGTGAGTTGAAGTTCAAGGAATTAGCGAATTTCAGAAATTCTGATTTTTGTTATCGGCAAGCTCTTTTCATCTGCGTTTTGCTGCCAACTGGAAATTGAAATTGTAATTTTTCTTCTTCCCTTTATTCTACAAATTTTTCTTAAACTCCCCACAATTTATTTTAAATTTTTGGGCTGCTCTAAGCCCTCGGAATTGGGCTCCGAAAAAGCTTGGTGATAAACTGCATCAGCAAAAACTGCAGTTTCAGAATTCTTAAAGCATTTTGCTTCGCTTCGTTCTCCTATTTTCTTTCAATCTCTCACCTCGGCACTTCATCTCTTTTAAGCAGCAGACTTTTCTGATACACCTCACAATTTCTTTTTAATTTTTTGACTACTCTAAGTCTTCAAAATAGTGCCTCGAAAAAGCTTGCCGATAAAAAAAATCAGAATTTCTGAAATTCGCTAAGTCCTTGAACTTCAACTCACTTTTCAACCCGATGCACTTCGCGTCGGTCCGAAACGCACCGAACTCGACTGTAATCATATTTAAAATATGTTATAGGTCATTTCGCCGCATTTCGCCATTTTGCAAATTCGGCGAACGGGGACTTAAACTTTGCAATTTAAAGCTTCAAAAACTCTCAATTCCAACTCACTTTTCGACTCGACGGCTTTTGCATCGATTCGAAATTTCTTCTTTTCTCAAGCAGCCAGCAGCAAAGGATTAAAAAAAGAGGACAAGGGATCAATTGTGTGCAATCTACACATAAGGTTATGTTTGGAAACAAAGAGGACAAGGGATCTAGTAGTAGTGCGGCTTTTTGATTCCTTGTTTGCTTCTTCCTAATAAAGATGAGTTTCTTCACAAGCGACTCAACATTAACAAGAGCAGAGATGCCTATCTTTTCGACTGACAATCCCTTTAACTTAACTTTTGATTTTCTTGAATCAAAGTGATTCCAATCAATAAAATTTGGGACTTTACCAAATTTATCGATCGATGATTCCATCAAATCTCACCACTTTAATCACTTTTCAGCAAATAAAACTGATCTAACAAATGGTTAATATGTAAAAGAGCCATTAAATCAAACAAAATGTTCAACTTTACTAAATAGAAGTACTTAAATTACTTACATTTAAAAAAAAAATTACAAGGTAAAATTGAGGTGCCTAAGCCTATAGTTGAGGAACACTATGTCAAATTTATTATACCAGCAAAGGATTAAAAAAAAAAAATCTTGTTAGAAATTGGCCATAAAAGACGAAACTTGATTGAGTCTTTGATAAAAAATAAAATATAGTATCGAAAGTAATGACCTTTTTTTTTATAAGTGTTGTCGATCTAAACCTTTTTTTTTATGGGTTCTTTTCATTATTTGTAAAAAGTAAAAATATATAATGATTCGATATTTATTTGTTTTGTGTGTTGAATGTGGAAATGATTAGGTTCTTTTCTTAGAATTTTATCTTCTCATATAGATTGAAAATAGTATGCTAATTAAATCTTTTTGTTGTTTCACAGTCGCTTAATAGATTTTTTTCTTTTTCTAATGCAGGTTTGATTAAGTTAAGGAGAAGTAATCTGGTGACTAATTGCAATGTCGATCTCCTCCTTTCCTTCATTTTGTATATGACTCAAAAATGTATTTGAAGTATATGTGCCGATATAATTTTGTTGTTGCAATTAATTAAATTGATGGTATTTTTTATCTATTATGGATGTTGATTAGATGATATATATACTTGAAATTTTATAAATTGATGGTATTTTTTGTCTATTATGGATGTTGATTAGATGATATATACTTAAAATTTTATAAATTGATGGTATTTTGCCTATGACTAAAATTTATTGTGCTTAATTGTAATCATTTGCATGTTTTTAAATATCTTTTCAAAATCTTCTGTGTTGGTATGAAATAATTATTTTACCTAATTAAACTATTATTTTATTGCTAATTATAAAAATGAATAAAAAATTCTCTTTTTGCCGGCATTTCTTTTTGTTAGGATATAAATTTATTTGCCGACACTTTTAATTCTATTTGCCGACACTTTTTTGTTGGGATAATTAATTCAAAAAACTATACTTTTAAAATTATTTTGGCACTTATGAGTGCCATTAAAAATAATAGAGGCTGGCGGTTTTGAGTGCCGGGAAATGATTGTTTTCCTGGCACTTTTGAGTGCCACTAAAAAGGGATATGCTGGCGGTTTGGAGTGCCGATACAGATTGTTTTCCTGGCACTTATGAGTGCCACTAAAAAGGGGTATGCTGGCGGTTTGAAGTGCCGATACAGATCATTTTCCTGGCACTTTTGAGTGCCACTAAAAAAGGATATGCTGGCGGTTTGGAGTGCCGGAACAGATTGTTTTCCTGGCACTTGTAAGTGCCACTAAAATGGGATATGCTGGCGGTTTGGAGTGCCGGAATAGATCATTTTGCTGGCACTTGTAAATGCCACTAAAATGGGATATGCTGGCGGTTGAAAGCGCCGGCTTTACCTTCTATGCTGGCGGTTTGATATAAGTGCCGGTAAAAGAAATGCCGACGGAGTTTTAGCCTGCACTTTTGACTGCCACGAAAAAATGCTGGGAAAAATAATTACCGGCACTTTTTTTATGTTTCCCGGCAGTTTAAAGTGCCGCTAAAAGCCAGTATTGGTGTGGTGTCTCTTGATATTTCTAGCACAATTTGAGAATTAATTCTTCTCCACATTAATACAAGAAATCACGAAAGGAGTTTCGAGATTATATTGTGTGAAGCACAGATCCCGAAGCAGTCTTAAGTGGATATTCATAGAGGCCGGACAATTGCGCGGCTCAAAGGACCAGAAGTTCAGATCCAATATCAACTGACATACAATTTTGGTAATCAGCAAAGGTTGAAATTCTAACCCTTCTTTTAATTAGATTAGAATAATAATTCTTGTGTATTACACGAGATGATCTTGATACATGCATATATATATATACTAATATCATAAATGTTATGATGTTAAGGTATATATGATTAGATCATATTTATAAATAAAATTTATTTTCGCTGCATTAAATGCGCATGCACGCGCATCCGCTTTCCTTACAGTGGTATCAGAGCCACCCTCGTGCAGCCACAAAAATTATTCCTATTATTGATTTAGATTTAGGGTTATATGAGTTAACCCTAATGCGATTGCATATGCAGGATTTTTGAAAATGTCATATTTCATACATATTATGTATGAAAATAATTTGTGATGATAATAATTGGAACCACACATGTATATAATTGATATACTATTATTATTATTATTATTATTATTATTATTATTATTATTATTATGGTTAATTAATTAAGTTAATATGCAATTAATAGAAGGGTTTTAATTGCATAAAACTTAATCAATTAAAGTTATATTCACATATTAAATGAAATTACATATGATAGGGCATGAGATGCACTATATGATTAGATTTCATCATGTGATTTGGGTTAATTTTATCATCATCTTTTAATATAAATTTACATTAGATGAAAAATATAATTGCATTGGTTGTAATTTGAAAATAAGATCTGATGAGATTAGAATAATAAAAAATAATATTAAGTTGTAAAAAAGAGTGTTGTGAACACTCTATCGTGGCCTTCTACTGTTGTAAGGTGTGGGCGTTTTTCTTAGGGTTGGGTGGTACGCATGGTTACATAGGCTACTTGCACAAAGAAAGCGTAACCACCTTATTAATATTTGATGTTGTATGGTAAAATTAGTATTGTACCCGATAACTGTTAGTTGAGGGTTTAATATTAATTTTATTCATATATTGAACAGTAGGCCAAACTTAACTAGGATGTGAGGCCAATAACTGTTAGGTGAGAGTTTTTATGTCCTAGAGGCCAAAGAATGATTGCAATATGTTTATGAAACATTGGGCAAGAGTTGTCCACTTATCGAATTACTAATTACCAATAACTGTTAGGTGAGGTAATTTACAAAAATCGGTGAGAGCGCAATTCCCACTAGAAACCAATTTAAGAGGTTTCTGTTTCTTCACTAAAGGAGTGTGAAAATTAATAAAATTTAGTGGGAGATACCATTTGATTAAAAGTCCATAATCAAATGGAATAATGAAAGATACATAACAAATTGAATATCTTTACCTTTTGTAGAATATGGCTGCCTCTAACCCTCTCACTAAAATTCTTGATGCCAACCGCTTGACCGGTCCTAATTTTTCGGATTAGCTACGGTACTTGAGAATTGTTCTCAACTCCGAAAAAATTGCCTATATTTTGACCACTCCTGCTCCTGAACTTACAGCTGATGATAATGAGCAGCAGAGAGCTGCCTATGAAAAATGGATAGATGACGAAAATAGAGTCAGGTGCTACATGTTGGCATCGATGAGCAACGAGTTGCAACGCCAACATGAGCACATGGACAGTGCATCAGCCATTCTACTTCACCTACAGGAACTGTATATTGAACAAAGCTGCTCTACTCGATATGAGATATCAAAGCAGTTATTTCGAGCAAGAATGTCGGAAGGCCAATCAGTTAATCATCATTGTTTGAAAATGATTGAAGATATTGAGGAGCTTGAGAAGCTCGGCCTACGGATGGATGCAGACTTGCAGACAGATTTAATTCTGCAATCCTTACCTGACTCACTTTCGCAGTTCGTCATGAACTTTCAAATGAATAAGATTCAGTGCACTCTCTCAGAGCTCTTGAATATGCTAGTGACAGCAGAGGGAACAATAAAAGGTAACAAGGGGACAATGTTGGCTATGGAACGGGCTTCTTCCTCCAAAAGAAAGTCTAAATGGAGAAACAAGAAACCTAGCAAGAAGCCAAAAGATAATATCAAAAGACAAGTTTCTAAGAAGGCCATTATAGGAAAATGTTTCCACTGTAATAGAGATGGCCATTGGAAAAGGAACTGCCCCGATTACCTTGCTAGCCTAAAGAACAAGGAAAAGGACAATCCTTCTGAAGGTAAGTCTGACCTACTCATTATTGAAACTAGTCTGTCGGTATGTTCTACTACCACTTGGATAATTGATTCTGCATGCGCTTCTCACTTGTGCACCTCGATGCTGGGTTTAAAACAAAGTAGAAGGCTGAAGGAAGGAGAAATCACCCTACGAGTGGGTAATGGAGCAAAAGTTGCTGCATTACCCGTATGGACCTATCCTATACTTTACCGTCAGGCATAGTTTTAGAATTAAAAGATTGTCTTTACGTTCCTAATGCTAGTAGAAACTTAATTTCTGTTTCTTCATTAGCAATGATTGGTTGCAAATTTGTTTTAAAAATAAATACTTGCTCAATTTATTTGAGAAATAAATTGATAGGCTATGGAACAATGATTGACAAGTTATATCACTTACATATGGATGCAAGTGTAAATACAGTTGAGCAGAAAATGAATGTCGTAGGGTCTAAAATACCTAGAGAAGAGGTAGATCACAAGTATATGTGGCATCTTAGATTAGGTCATATCAGTGAAGATAGGATTAACAAATTAGTGAAAGATGGGCTCTTGAGCTCATTGGCTTGCGAGCTATATCCGACTTGTGAATCATGTCTTCAAGGAAAGATGACCAAATTACCCTTTATTGGACAAGGAAAAAGAGCCACTAATATACTTGCCCTGGTGCATACTGATGTATGCGGACCATTTGATGTGCAAGCCAGGGGTGGTTATGTTTAATTCATCACCTTTACTGATAATTATTCACGGTATGGGTATGTCTACTTGATGAGACAAAAATCTTAAGCCTTTGAAAAGTTCAAAGAGTTTAGACATGAAGTTGAAAAACAAACTAGAAAGTTTATAAAAATTCTTCGACCAGATCGAGGAGGGGAGTACTTAAGTACAGACTTTCTAAACTACCTCAAGAAAAATGGCATTATCTCTCAATGGACTCCTCCCGGCACTCCGGAACTTAATGGAGTATCTGAACGGAGGAATCGCACTTTATTAGATATGGTGCGATCCATGATGAGTTTCACTGATTTGCCAATGTCACTTTGAGGGTATGCTCTCCTCACTGCTGCATATATCTTAAATAGAGTACCTTCCAAATCTGTTTCTACCACTCTATATGAGATTTGGTATAGTAGAAAGCCAACTCTTGGTCACCTCAAGATTTGGGGATGTCCGGCTTTTGTTAAGAAGCTGAAGACAGACAAATTGGAAGCAAGGTCAGATAAAGGTAGATTCATTGGTTATCCCAAAGAATCATTGTGATACTATTTCTATTTTTCCCAAGATCAAAATATTATTGTGAGCCGGCACACCTCTTTTCTTGAGAAACTATTCATGAAAGAAAGAGGTAGTGGGAGAAAAATAGAGCTCAATGAGAATGTCTCTGATGAGCAACAAATCCATAATGATCGACCAAAAATCTCTATTCAATCAGAACCACTGTACATACAACCACTTCGAAGATCTAGTAGAGTTTCCCAACCTCCAGACAGATATTTAGGATTTGTCGTTGAGAAGGTAAAAGAAATGTTCTTAATGGGAGATAAAGATCATAGACATGATCCTACTAGCTATAAAGAGGCGATGTTAGACATCGACTCCGAGAGATGGAAGAAAGCTATGAAGTCTGAAATGGACTCCACGTATTCCAACAAGGTTTGGACTCTAGATGATTTACCAGTGGGTATAGTGCCCGCCCATTGGATGTAAATGGATCTTCAAGAGAAAAATTGGTTCAGATGGAAAGGTAGAGACTTATAAAGCAAGGCTTGTGGCGAAAGGTCATAGTCAACGAGAAGGTATTGATTATCAAGAGACCTTCTCGCTAATGGCCATGTTAAAATCCATTTGAACCTTACTCGCTATAGCTGCACATTATGATTATGAAATATGGCAGATGGATGTGAAAACTGCCTTCCTTAATGGATATCTTGAGGAAGACATATATATGGAACAACCTCAAGGTTTCACCTCTAGCAATGATAATCATAAAGTGTGCAACCTTCAGAGATCCATATATGGATTAAAGCAAGCATCTCTGAGTTGGAACACTCGTTTTAATGATGCAATCAAATCGTTTGATTTCACTAAAAACGAGGAAGAACCATATGTGTACAAAAAGACTAGTGGGAGTGTTGTCACATTTCTCATATTGTATGTGGATAATATACTTTTAATTGGGAATGACATTGGGATGATGTCATCGGTCAAATTGTGGTTGTCTCAAAATTTCTCCATGAAAGACTTAGGCGATGCATCCTATATTTTAGGTATAAAGGTCTATAGAGACAGGTCTAGACGGTTGCTTGGCCTATCCCAATGAATGTACATAGAGGAAGTACTGAAGAGATTCGGTATGGAAAATTCCAAAAGAGATCTATTACCTCTCAGATGTGGAATCTATCTTTCTAAGAAGATGTGCCCTAAAACACCTGAGGAAAGAGAATGTATGAATAGAATTCCATATGCTTCAGCTATTGGGAGTCTAATGTATGCAATGCTATGTACGAGACCTGATATCGCACAAGCTGTGAGTGTCACAAGTAGATATCAATCTAACCCGAGTATGGAACACTGGGTTGCAGTTAAAAATATCCTTAAGTATTTAAGAAGAACTAAGGATATGTGCTTAGTCTTTGGAGTTGGTGAGTTGAAGCTAGAAGGCTTCACAGATTCTGATTTCATGTCGGATGTTGATGATAGAAAGTCTACATCAGGGTATTTATTCATATGTAATGGAGGATCCATTATTTGGAAAAGTTCCAAACAAGCAACAACTGCCGATTCCACCATGGAGGCAGAATATATTGCTGCATCAGAAGCCTCAAAGGAATGTGTTTGGATCAGAAAGTTTGTTGCAGAACTCGGTGTGTTCCAGCTATTAAGGAACCAACGCCGCTTTTCTGTGACAATAATAGCGCCATAGCGTTAGCTAAGGAGCCAAGATCTCATCAGAAATCCAAGCATATTGAACGACGATATCATATAATCAGAGATTATATTGAAATGAATGAAATACTCGTGCAAAAGGTTGCTTCTGTTGATAATGTAGCAGACCCACTAACCAAAGCACTCACTCAACAAAAGTTGGAAGGCCATCTTGAGAAAATGGGTCTACGCTATATAGGTGATTGGCTTTAGTGCAAGTGGGAGATTGTTAGTTATATGCCCTATTAGCCAATCGGTGACACAACTATAGGGTTAGTATCTTTGTAACTTTCATTAAATTAATAAATTGGCATTTATTCATTCATATTATTGTCAAATTATATATAAATGAATCGTCCTTAGAATTAATGGTAAAAGAATCATATTCCTAAGATGTTAGGAATTTGAGACATGTATTCTTTTGTAATTAATTAATAAATGTTCCTGATCATAGGATTATCACGAGGGCAGTGATAAATCCGGTTAGGTCAGTGTATATTGTGCTTTCCTTATGGGATGACGAGTCTTAACTCATAAGTGTGATGACACTAGAGCAAGTATACAGGTGAATGTTGGAGAACATTTTCTGAGCGTGACCAATCATGAACAATCATATAGATGTCTACTCATTCGTCAGTGAATTGTTCCATGTTGTTGTCACGCCCCGAGTTTCAAAAAGCAGGCTTAAATTTTTTTTTAAAAAAAATATCAAAGTATAAAGCAATCCAGGACATGAACAGACCGCCACATGTATAGAAAATTCTCAATCCCCTTGGACTGAACCTTTTCTATACATGCACAGCTAAGCACTTACAGCCACTATCAGAGTAGTCTAAACTACGCATTTAACTACATAAACAGTTAGCCAAAATAAAACATTATTACATTTATCCTTTACATAAATCATGCGGAAAATAAATTAAACAGCGACACAAGGGTCATTGCTATCACGATAGCCTCACCAACACGTCTCGACATCTCAGCACCCGAATGACCTGAAAAATGGTCACCCAGGGGGTGTGAGATACATCGACAGTGTATCCTAGTGGGCACGACGGGCCGTGAAATAGCTAATCGTACCTACTGGCATACAATAATAAGCGGATAGTAAAAGATCAGTAGGTAAGGCAGGTATAACCAACAGATAACTGTAAACAAGGCCAAGCATGTATATGGGTACAACAATACAGGGTTAAGTGTGACGCCCCACTTCCCAGGGGGTCACCTATCCTAGAACTACTCTAGCTCTAGCACGCTTAACTCTCACAACCTCTTGGATCTTGCTACCATCCAAAATGCTATAGCCGGGTTAAGAGATTTAGTCCTATTATATCATTTATATATAGGACTAATCCAAATTCCGGGGGTGTCACATTCTTCCACCCTTTAAGCCCTGACGTCCACGTCAGGCTCAAGCACACTCACAAGCACCAGGCGATGTGAGACTCGTCTCGCTAGCCTTAGCCGACCTTGTGAGGAGTTGCACTCCACTCACAACGGTCATTAGCCGGGGAGCCTCGCTCTACCCGCTATATAACCCTGGCTCAGCCGAGACTCATCTCACATTTTCGGCTGGTGAATGGCTCCGATACCAACTGTGACGCCCCACTTCCCAGGGGGTCACCCATCCTAGAACTACTCTAGATATAGCACGCTTAACTCTCACAACCTCTTGGATCTTGCTACCATCCAAAATGCTATAGCCGGTTTAAGAGATTTAGTCCTATTATATCATTTATATATAGGACTAATCCAAATTTCGGGGGTGTCACATTAAGCATGTTGAATGAGATCTAGTCATGATACTAAACATGTATGCAAAACATATTTGTAAATAAATACCAATGTACCCAACCGTTGCTGCCGTTTTGGTCGCTGGACCTCAGGCGAAGATATCAAAGCAGAACCAACCACATGCTGCCGTTTTGGTCGCTGGACCTCAGGCGAAGATATCATAACAAATCCAACCTCGAGCTGCCGTTTTGGTCGCTGGACCTCAGGCGATGATATCATAGCAGAACCAACCACAACCATACTAGATTCCACCTGGCAGAACTGACAGCAACCCCGTACTATTGATATAGCTGCGAGGATCCCCGTACCTATAGGTACAGCTAAGAGTTTCCCCATATCAGTACAGCCGCGGGGCTCCCCGTACCCAGTGATACGACAAGAGGGGATTGCTCACGGGTCAACCAGACCCTCTACCGGTAAAGAACACCATGATGGTGGCCAAATCATCGGTGTACGCGAGAGATCAGCAAGTGCACGATGACGACGATGCTAATGCTCCAGACCCACGGTCCACAGACCGGAAAGTCGGCACTAAGCCGGAAATCCCAATGGGGATGTAATAACCCAAACCTGTGTAATACTATATGCAAGATATACTAGCTATCTGAATATGTGAATGGCTAATCATACACATGGCATATGTGTAATAACCGTAATTTTTAAAATTCAAAATTTAAGTTTAAATAATTTTCAGAATTATTAAAGTAGCAAAAATGGGCAATTAGTGGGTCAATAGTGGCCCAGAAATGTCGACTTTTGATCGGGGTCTGATCTGGAAAATCCGAGATCACCATTGCGATCGTCTCGTCGAAACATAGAAGTTTCATATTCATATGTTTTCGATCCGACGGTCGGATCTTCCAGAAATCAGAAATAAAAAACGGGCCCCGCGACTTAAGTGTGAATAGTAACTCGCGATTTTCGACCCTTCGCGAGCGACAGTTGGCCGAACCACTGTCTAAAACCCTGACATAGGGGTATGAGTAATGGATCCTAACTAATTTCGACGTTCTGAGCGCAATGGCACTGACGGATTTCGCGTTTGGCGATCCGGGTGCATCGGAGTGCGTGCAATATACCGCAAATCGTCGAATTAAATGGCCCGAGATTTTATCCGAGCATCAAACGAACCAAACAAATATGCTACCTGACAGGTCTCGGCGAGCCGGACGTCGTGGCGAAGTCCATTTCGGATTTTGTCGAGCAGATTTTCTCGAAATGCGTGAAAAGGGCCAAATTATCGCTTTTTCTTCGAATAACTTAAATATGCTTGGGCCAAGGCTTTGGGACCTTGTTCACTGGGCTTCTGTAGACCTAAGTGGCCCACGAATGAGGTTGAGCAGAGCTTGGAGCTAGGGGTTGTGTGTGAACCCGGATTAAGGTTAATGGCATAAAGAATCTTGCATTAAAGAGGAGTTGGCTTTTGGGCTTCCTCGTGGGAGGTTACACGAGGCTCTTGGGATTTCTAACTCCCAAGAGTTAAAACTCATAAGGCCTTGGTGTAGGGTGGCCGAGGAGTCACAACCTATTGTTGTGAACTCGGGGAAGAGAGAGAAGGAGGAGCTTGGAAGCAACCTCTTCCCAGTCTTGATTTGGTGACCCTAAGGAGTTCCTGGCGCAAGGAGGACCTTGCTGGAGAGTGCCCAAGGCCGCGCGTGAAGAAGGACCCGAGAACCGGCTTCTTCCTCCTTCACCAACTCCGGCCAAGGTGAGAACTTCTAAACCTTTGATGGTTAGCCCCGAGACCTTTAGCAGTGGACTTCCCATGTCCTAGGGATGCTCCAGACACAAGCCCAAGCCCCCATGCAGCCCGGGTTGCCGGCAAGGACAAAGATGGCCGGAACCCTAGTTATAGCTCCGCCTCGGGAGAACTCGGCAACCAGTGGACCAAACGGGCTGAAACTTGGGGTGCTTGGACTGTAGGTGGAAGGGACCAACTCCACCAAATTTAGTGGAGTA
Source organism: Tillandsia leiboldiana (assembly GCA_029204045.2). Taxonomy (NCBI): domain Eukaryota; kingdom Viridiplantae; phylum Streptophyta; class Magnoliopsida; order Poales; family Bromeliaceae; genus Tillandsia; species Tillandsia leiboldiana. The sequence goes on along the minus strand of CM055066.1, from coordinate 45,896,270 downwards.
TGGTTAACCCAGTGAGTGGCAGTTTTATACCCTAGATTTCGGGGTTATTACAAGTTGGCCGAGGATGCAACTCCGGCGCCGGCGAGCCTCTCCGACGCCGTCCATCTACCCAGAAGAGATTATGGGACCCAAGGGGGTCCATCCATGCCATTGCATGGCTCCCATGCATCATGAAAAATCATGATGTCATGGATGACCCGAAAGTGCCCATGTTGCGGCCGCCGGCGCTCCGGCCACTTCCGGCCGGGGGGAGATGGACAGTAAGCTTCGTGGTGACCTAAGGAGCAACTCCCTCCAAGTTTTAGAGCTCCACGTTGCCTCGATCAAAAGATGCCATTAGTGGGCATGAGCTCGGAATGGAGCTTTGGCCCAGCCGCGCCGCCGCCGTGCCCTGTCGCCGGGCACGGGCATGGAAAGCATCAGTGATGTGTTTGGCACCTGTTGGTGCAAGAAATTGGGACCCAGACCCCTTGGTTGCTTAGTCACGAATTTCAATGCAAACCCCATCATCTTCAACCTTGGAGCTCGGCCAACCCGAGGCTTTGGGTCTGCTCCAAGTTGATGGAAAGGTCCCTGCTGCTTGGAGGAGCAATTCCCTCCAAGAAATTCTCGAGCTGGGGCTGTCATTGCAGAGAATCCAACTTCAAATTCTCTTATGTGTGTGTGTAAGATAAGGTGCACATAAGGTGTTTGAGGAAATGCCTCAATAAGAATTTATTTGGAATTAGGCTTCAAGTTGAATACGAAAGTTACTCAGAATTGTCCCCTGAGCTTGATGCTCACTTCAGATCAACTTGGATCTGTGTGGACAAGTGTAATGGTGCATTGTGAATGTGTGTGAGAGCAAGAATATGGTTCTGGTTGAACCAGCAGGAATGGGCTGCCAAGATGGTGAGCCCCAGTGTCCTTGCAATATTTAAAGGCATGTTTATATACAAAGTTTTGATGAATGAGGTACAGATGCAAAGTTAAGTCATAATCAAGCCTTAATGTAATAATTCCTTAAAAACTGTAGTAGGGGCTGTTTGAAAAATTGTAACGGTGTACTCCTGGCTATTTTGGGATCACTGAACGCGATGCTCGCGTTTGTTTTGGGTTTTGGTGAGCCGAAGAAGCGAAAATGCGTTTCGGCTAGGTTAGAGGAGTAATTCATGGCCCGAAGTTTTCCTCGGGCATCGTTCTGCCACAAATGGGTGAGCACGGCGTTCAGCAAGTTGAATTTCACCTGCTGGAGGTGACGGATCATAAAAATGATTTACCGTTTGAGAGAACGAGCCAAAACAGTGGTTATTTAGTGTATAAAGCCCAGTCTGAGTGAACCTAGGGGCCCTGCTGCAATTGTTACACCCTGGAAAGGTTAGATAAATGTTCTAAAGTAATGTTGGCCTATTAGTGGAGTTCCCTGGGGTTTCTGAAAAGCTAAATTGCTTTATGTAGCACAAATCGACGAACTGGTCGGTTCGCGCTAGTTGCGTCTTGAGCATTGATAGACCCTGAGTTGTCATCTGGTATTATTGTAGGGCCCAGTCGTCAGGAGCCAGCAGTGATCCGTCTTGTGGTTATCGCGACCGTCTACCTTCTGGTAGAGTCGTTATTCCCCCTATATACAGGTGGGTTATCTTCGGTCCGCGTTTTATCAGGTCGGCCCTATTGGGTGCCGTGGTAGGTTGGACCCCTGTTCTTGGTGTAGCCCTGAACCTATGCTTTAGCCTTACTATATGCTTTCATTCCAGCATTCAGTTATTTCAGCTATATTGCCTGATTATACATATGAGCCTTTCGTTATACTCTATTCTTCACTGCATGTTTAGAATAGGAGTTCTAGTCTCAGTACTTGGCATGAATTGCATCAGTATCGATATCCTAGTGGGGATTTCCTCGGCTTCTCGCCGTCTGTCCGGTCTACCGACCGTGGACTGAGATTAGCAGTATGATTGCTATTGAGTTCATACCTGCTCTTACTACTTGCTTATATATATCAGCACAAATCTTTACATCTGCATAGCCTTGATCCCACAGATGAGTTTATTATGCCTTGATTTCCAGCAGTAGTTATACATCATGCTTACATTTCAGCAGTGTTTGCTTATTATCATATTGAGTTATCTCATGCCTCTATTTCCAGTAGTTGCTTGTTATTCATGTTGAGATATATCATGTTCTTTTCAGTGGTTGATATGCATTTCTTGGACACATGCCATGCTTGATTGGTCACTAGCATAGTCTATACCTGTCTCTATTCTTCACTGCATGATTAGAATAGGAGATACTACTTCAGTATGTGGCATGTTATACTAGTATCCCAGTGGGGATTTTCCTCGGCTTCTTGCCGTCTTGTGGTCAGTGTACCATGGTTTGAGCATCAGCACAGTGTACCATGGTTTGAGCATCAGCATTATGATCGCCGTCGAGCCAAGCTATCAGTCGCGCACACCGACGGTTTGGCCACCGTCACGGTGTTCTTTACCGGTAGAGAGGTCTGATCGACCCGTGAGCCTAGTGGGGTTATGATAGCTTGATTGGGTGTCCAAAAGGGGCTTTAGCCTGAGGCCCCAATGACCAAAAGGGGCTTTAGCCTGAGGTCCATTTGCTCCATGGCAAATTTAGCCTGAGGCCCTTGTGGCCAAAAGTGGCAGTGATTGGGTATATTTGTGGTGACACCTTTGACGCATGATCTTTGTTATTTCCTGCTTATCATATTATCATTCTCTGCTTGTCAGATTATCAGTTATATCATGATCATTTATTGCTCGCCAGATTATCAGTGATAGCATGATTGTTTCCTGCTTATCAGTACAGTATATTCATTCTTGCTTGTCAGTTATAGCATGATCATTCATTCCTAATTGTAGTCTTATCAGTGATAGCATGATCAGCTCTATATATGATTACACTGCTCAGTTGATTAATCCATGATTGATGATACTCTGCTGAGATTATATACCTGTTTTCTATCTTTCAGCTTATCCTACTCTTGCTATCCGCTTATTATTGTACCCAGTAGGTACGGCTTGCTATTTCCCGGCCCGTCGTGCCCACTGGGATACACTCCGGTGTGTCTCACACCCTCGGGTGACTGTTTTTCAGGTCGAGCGGGTGCTGGGATGTCGGGACGAGTTGGTGAGCTTCCGAGTTAGCAATCGACCCTGGACAGCCGTTTATGGTTTAGCAAGTTGTCAAAATTGTAAATAATTGTTTAAATGTTGTAACATCTTTTAGTAGTACGTAGTTTAGACTACTCTGATGTTGTTGTGAAAGCTAGCCGTGCATATATAGAAAAGGCTCAATTCCATAGGGGATTGGGACTCTTCTATATATGTGGCGGTCTGTCATTGCCCTGGCTTGGTTTTGAAACTCTGATATAAAAAAAAAAAAAAAATTTACCCACTTTTGAATCTCGGGGCGTGACAATATGTCCAGATAAAAGCAGAGCATGATGAATGACTAGGTATAAACTGATAGCTACCTAATGTCCAATCAAGCATGGCAAATGTCCATATGCAACAGGTATACTAAAAGCATGAGTATAAGCCGGAAATAAATAAATAATGGCAAAGGCTCAGTGTATAATCTGGGCTACCACAAGAACAGGGGTCCGACCAATTAAGGTACCCCAAAGGGCCGAAGAGATAAAGCCCGAACCGAAGGTAAACCAACCTGTGTGTAGGCGGACCAACGACTCCAACAGAAGGCTCGTGGGCCGGAGTCAGACTGTAAAAACCTGAATCATGAACATAGATCAAGAATGACTCACACATACCCAAATCCTCAGACTCACTATGCACATAAGGCTTAAACCTGGATCTTTTCCAGATTCCCGCTCAACGAAAGCCGTCGGATTCTCAACAAAGGTTTAGAGATCATGGGCACACAGCCCGAGATAGCACGTGAGGTAACAATTGCATTTAGACCCCTACGGTTACATAAAATTGCATAATTACATGCATTTTTTAGCCTTTTTCGCTCGTAATAATTTTCGGAGCATCTTTAAATTGAACCGAAACCACCAGCAGGTGGGTCTCGACATTCGAAATGCCGTGCTCACCATTTGGAAGCAGCGCGAAACCCGAGAAAAACTTCGGGCCATCCTTTACTTAGGTATTTTGATTTATTTTGCATTTTAAATATATCTACTCGACCAACAACCAATCTTAGGTGAGCATCATGCTCAGCAGGTCCAAGAAACCCGAGGCTCACTGTCGCGAAGCCGCAAAGCTGCTGGAACAGCTTAAAGACCAACAATGGCCATTCTAGAGCATGCCACTCAAGATCTTACAATCCCATCAGTCCAAGTTTGGTCTTAGGTGAGCATCAAGCTCAGGGGATGTCACAGAGGCTAGGGCTCTCACTGGTGCAGCACCAAAGCTGCTGGTTCATTCTGAAAACCAACCTAACTCATCCTAGAGCTCAACATGGGACATCTTCGCATTCACTCAGTCATTTTGCAAAATGAGATGAGCATCATGCTCCTGAGACTAAAAGAAGGTGAATTCTCACAACCAGAGGGTTGCAGGTTGGCCAGAGGAGCCGCCGGAGCAAGCTCGGCCATGGCTTGAGCACCCACAATGGCCACCCAACAAAGCTTTTGCTCTGGAGGCCAACTGAGGCAAGCACCAGCCTCTAGAGCACGAGGGCATCACACTGCATGCAGCTGAGTCAAGGAAAAGGCATGCGGTGGCCGGAGCTAGGCCGCGCGGCATTACTTGGAGCTCCACTAATGGTAACTTCTTGTATACGGGTTCATTGATGAATTGGATAGCACCTGAATCTTTCTAGCAAGGATTTAGGAAGGTCTGGGCTTATCCCCGCCGTCAGCGACCGCTGGATGGCCGTCCGCCATTAACGAGCTCAAGCTCGGCCGTTAATGGTGGATCCTCATCCGCTCTGCATGGCTTGCATGCAAGGGCATGGATGGGTTGCCCCCGGCCATAGGAAGCTTCGCAAAAATACCCTCTTTTTGGCATATTTCACGCATTTTGAGGCACCGAGTCGTCGAAACGAAAAACGGACTTCGCCACGACGTCTGACTCATCGAAATCTATAAAGTAGCATACTTGGTTTCTCAACTTGGTGCCCCTAAAAATATTCGGTCCATTAAATACAGTAAATTTATACTGTATGTCACACATCCCAATGCCTCAGAGTCGTCAAACGCGAATTTCGTCAGCGCCATTACGCTCAGAACGACGAAGCGGTTACAATCGACTATCTGGACCGATAGGTTCGGACTCCAAACAGTGAATCGACCAACGTCAGTCGGTGGGGGAATTAAGTCAGGGGTTACTATTCACAACTTAAGTTGTGGACCCCACTCGCTTTTTGCTGTTTTATAGACAACCCGACCGTCGGATTGAAAATTGGTTTATATCATTTTCAATCGATTCGGCGAGACGGTCACACTGGTGATTTTAGATTTTCGAGATCAGACTCGGATCTGAAAGGCAGAAAATTAGTGCTATGAAAACTGTGCAAAGTTACACTTTTTGGCTTATAAATATTCCGAAAAATATATTTAAATTAAAACTTCAGTTTTCAAAATTTACGGTTACTACATTACCCACACCTTATAAGAAGTTTCGTCCCCGAAACTTAAACTTAACTAAGATTCAAACGCTCCTACATGTCAGATTCGCGTTTCCAGACGACTTCGTGTTTCCCAAGATTCTCTCACAGTATCTTTACAAGGGATCGTCTTATTCCTCAGTTTCATGTCAGACGGTTCTCAGGGTGGCAATGTTAGGAAACCCCACAGACAATTGCCGACTCTAGCTAGCCAGACCAAGAAAATAATGAACTTGGTCAATTTCTTTAACTCCCCATACATTTGGATTTGGTTTTGTCTTGCATAAACTTAACAGATCTGGTTTGGATATGTAATCCATTTTTTTTTTATAGCTTATAAGGGCATCGAACTTTTTCGAATACTCAGAATTTGGTCAGTATGCCTGACAGATCACCAAGCTAGGCTGCGGGTCCACAATATTTATAGTGACAATTAGTCATAAGGTATCAACAACTTCCTCAAACTTCTGGGCTAGCGGTGGGGCCGGTGCAATAATGGCAGTCATCTATTGCTGTGCCATCTGCTAGACGATTACGGCAAAAGCGGCGATCTGACCTTTCAACCGCTGTAATCGATCCGAACCCTCTGGCTCCACTGAAACATCAAGCCCACGGCCCGTACCACGACCGCGGCTAACTCTGCACCAACAGTGACCCCAAAGCCCAGAGCGCGTGCGAACACCGCTCATAACCACAACAACGAGACTCAACTGTGCGTGAACACACTTGAGCTCCGATCTACTATACAAATACCCCACGCTCTCTCGTTAACACAAGTCATCCTAGGGTTCGATCCTAACCAAGTCTAGGTATCGTATACCTATTTCTCTGATACCATAAAATCTGTCACGCCCCAAGTTTCGAAAAGCAGGCTTAATTTTTCTTTTAAAAAAAAATATCATAATATAAAGCAATCCAGGGCATGAACATACCACCACATGTATAGAAAATTCTCAATTCCCTTGGACTGAGCCTTTTCTATACATGCTCTATCAGAGTAGTCTAAACTACGCATTTAACTACATAAACAGTTAGCCAAAATAAAATATTATTACATTTATCCTTTACATAAATCATGCGGAAAATAAATTAAACGGCGACACAAGTGTCATTGCTATCATGACAGCCTCACCAACACGTCCCGACATCTCAACACCCAAACGACCTGAAAACTGGTCACCCAGGGGGTGTGAGATACATCAATAGTGTATCCCAGTGGGCACGACGGGCCGAGAAATAGCTAATCGTACCTACTGGCATATAATAATAAACGGATAGTAAAAGATCAGTAGGTAAGGCAGGTATAACCAACAAATAACTGTAAACAAGGACAAACATGTATATGGGTACAACAATACAGGGTTAAGCATGCTGAATGAGATCTAGTCATGATACTAAACATGTATGCAAAACAGATATGTAAATAAATACCAATGTACCCAACCGTTGCTACCGTTTTGGTCGCTGGACCTCAGGCGAAGATATCAAAGCAGAACCAACCACATGCTGCCGTTTTGGTCGCTGGACCTCAGGCGAAGATATCATAGCAAATCCAATCTCAAGCTGCCATTTTGGTCGCTGGACCTCAGGCGATGATATCATAGCAGAACCAACCACAACCATACTGGATTCCACCTTGCAGAACTGACAGCAACCCCGTATTATTGATATAGCCGCGAGGATCCCCGTACCTAAAGGTACAGCCGAGAGTTTCCCTATATCAGTACAGCCGCGGGGCTCCCCGTACCCAGTGATACGATAAGAGAGGATTGCTCACGGGTCAACCAGACCCTCTACTGGTAAAGAACACCATGATGGTGGCCAAACCATCGGTATACGCGAGAGATCAGCAGGTGCACGATGACGACGATGCTATTAAGCTTCTTCAGATGGATGAAGGTGTTGAAGAAACTGATGCCGAGGTTGAAGGCCAAAGATGTGATAGAGAGAGGATGTGCTGAAGCGGATGCAAGAAACTGATGCCGAGGTTGAAGGCCAAAGATGTGATTGAGAGAGGATGTGTTGAAGCAGACACAGCTGAGCGCCAAGCTCATGTTGTCGAGCTCGTCAATCTAGATCGCCACGAGTCGAGCTCGTCTACCTTGATCGCCGTAGATTTTGGTGGTGGCGCTCGTCGTAGATCCCCCCAACGGCGGTTGCCGGAGATCTCAGTAGCAACGATGTATAGAGATCAAACAGGGAAGGTTTTGGAAAAAAGGGTTGGGCTCTAGGAAAGGGTTTGGAAAAAAATGTGGGGTTGTAAAATATCCCATGTACTATAGAATATATAAAGGAAGTGTTGACAATTTTTAAAATTATTTGTTGTAGTATAGTCGTTAAGAAGTTTTGAAAAATTCTAAAAGTTGTGAGTTCAAATCCTCTTTGCTTATATATATATATATATATATATATATATATATATATATATATATATAGTATTTTTGTGACAAATTAATCTTTTGTTTAGAAACTAAAGACTTTTTGGGTGACGTGAAATTTAACTCTGTAGCAAATGCACTATTTTTATTGTAGTGGGAGTTTTCGAACAATTTTTGGGAGGCCAAATGAAGTGGATCGGGATGCTCGAAAAATTGGTTATCCATATATAGCCATCTCAAAACTCTAGGACATATAATGGTTATTCTTAGCTTTCGCTATATATAAATAGAAAGGAGAGACAACTGTTGATAAGGTACGTATACGACTATGCCACGTGACAACTCCCGTAAAAGAGAGGAGTGGGAGAGCAAATAAAGGATCGACTCTTTTCCATTCTTTTTTTTTTTTTTTTTTTGTTTAATAACAACTTTAATATAACTAGGAAGGTGAAACAATAAGAGAGAGATAAAAAAAAAGACATTAAGGAAGTAGTCATACGTGCATGGCAAATATCAGAGACTACAAGAATGGTGGTGGGAGGGAGCCGCTCATCGACGGCAGGCTCCCGCACAGCGGGGAGTCCATTTCCATGGTTTTGTTCAGCACTGTCGTCGCCGTCTGTGGTTCTTTCGTCTTCGGCGTTGCTGTAAGTTTTTTTTCTTTCTTGTTTTGCTATGGGATAATTATTTTTTCTAAATTCTTATTCTATTAGAGAATGTATCATTTGTATCTGTGGCATGAAAAAAAAGTCTAAGAAGATAGCTCATATTAAGACTTCTGCTCTGATGCGCATCTTGGAAAATAAGATTTATCACTAAAAACTTAAATTATAAATATAATATTTTAATATTTTACATCTAACACTTATTTATTTATTTTTTTTCTACTCTTCTGATCGATGAGGAAGAAGTTTTAAGAATGAAAGTTATATATGTTCTCATCGTTGTGGAGCTCACCTTCTATTAAACAACCATTGAGAAACGTTGATCTCTCGTAGAAACAGGTCCACGTATGGATCTTAGGATAACAATTTAATATTTAAAGAGTTCATTTTGATATATGAATAATTTTTCAATATATTTTTTAATTTACTTAAAATATTATACATTTAATTGATAAGGAATGTGATTAAATATTTTGAATTAGATATGATATTTTTTCTTTATTTTTTTTTATAATAAAATAAATTATCTCATAACTAAATAAATATACTATCCTATCAAATCATAGACATCACTAGAAAGAAGTAAAAAGTGAACTTCTTACTTATAGTCATACAAAACAAGTCTTGTACAGAATAAATTATTTTTGGATAATTTATTCTGACATCAAAATGAGACTTAAAAATTTGTGTTCTATTATCCCATTTTTTAATTGTTTACATTAAGCTGTTGCATGATAATTTTTAATCTAAAATTTAAGATTAATTATTATTGACTTTAGCTAGATTATATTCATGTGAATCATATAAAATAAAATAGTCTTTTAAAATAAAAGACGCAGTCCAACATTGTGTCAAGACAGAGTTATTACATGGTTTGCTCTAAATCAAAACTTGGATTGTTAGGTACTAAAACGAAAAACTTTCAATAGTTGGATATATAATTATTCCAAATTAGACAAGAGTTTAAGTTGTTTCAATTCATTTTAATTTTTTCTAACAAGTAGGAACACAAATCTAATTGTCTAAACCATCTAGCTCTGAATATTAATAATCTCTAAGGGACGATCATAACTATTATAATTGGTTAAGAATTTGATGATTGATGTTCGAAATTTTAAATTCAAAAGCAAGTTTCTTCATATTTCTAGCGGAGCTTATTTCTAAAAAAATAAACAAAACGGATAGCTGGCTATCTTTTTAAAAATAAAAATTCCTTAGGGGTCTTTGGTTTTTAGAAAAAGCATAGAAAATTTTTTCCTGTACATTTTTTTTTTTATAATAATTTTTTTTTGAAAAATTTCTGATCATTTGTTTCTATAAAAAATTGTTTTCTTTAAAAAAATTTAAATTTTATGAAAAACTAATATTTTTATTTTCTAAATTTTTTATTCAGAAAAGGAACAAACTAGCATGCATTTTATGAACTCTAATAGAAACTTTTTCAGGAAAGTATAACCACGGGATCTGAGGATGGTCTAGGGCAAGGAGGGGGAAAGACAGGGGAGGGAAGTAAACTAGAGAAAAAGACCTGAAGTAGTTAAATGTGTAATAACGGGTTGGGTTGTCGGAAGCACCATCCACTTGGCTAGGCAATTGGACCACAGGTTGCTGTCAACCAGCCCTCCATTGTGGCCCAAAATATCGACCCATCGAAAGATGTCGGTCCACCAAGCCCGAATGGATAATTAGTTTTCCTTATCACCACTTCATAGTTATCAATTTACAATTAAGCCCTCAGGCAATAGCCATATATAGTAGGAGTCAACTATAAAGGTGTGAATGAAATCAATAGTTTCTTCTCCTCCAATTCTCTCATCTTTCTTCTATCTCTCCTTGTCTATCCTCTCTTCTCTCCTCTTCCCTACTTCTAATCCCTCCTCAAGCCCCATACTTGTAATTGAGAATAGACTCCGCAATAATTCATCATCTCCCCTCGGCAGATTTAGATTAATCTCATCATCATCACGCTAAGAGGATCAGGATTGTTACAAATTGGTATCAGAGCTCGTTTCGGTCCCAAGGATAATAGGTAGAAACTCCAAGTTGGATCTGGACTGAGATGTTTGTAGAGACAAAATATGAGTGAATAACCCACGATCGGATTCCAGCCCTGCATTGTGAATCAAAGTCATAAGGGTTAGCTACCTGACATTGAAGATCAGAGCTTTGAGGCCTCAGCTGAGCATCATCGGCTGCGGATTCCGGGCAACACAGCGGGTAATTGAGCTTTCCATCTAAATTCAAGCCATCATTGGGTCTAGTAGGGGAAATCGAATTAAATTCCTCAGCAAGATTGCCATGGCCATGGCAGAGGGCAACAGGCTCAGGGTGCGTGATGAGCACGTGCAGTCCTTGGAACAACAATTACAAGAATTAACGACATGAAGTAACAAAAGGTTTGAGGAACTTCATTCTCGGATGGAGATGATGCAAGCGGAGGGGCTAAGCCATTACGAAGCCTTGCGCAAGGATTCTGCCCACACCACTAAGAAACTCGAGCAACTAATGGAGCTCCTAGCTAATCAACAACCATCACCCTCATCCAAGGTGACTACAGGGTTCACTTCACAAGAAGAGAGAGGTATCTTACCCACACCCCCGATTGCATTAAACAAAGATGACATGAATCCATACCCGATACATAGTAGGGGTAACAACCCTTTTCCCCTCCTGAGATTAGAGTTCCCAGCGTTTAGCGGAGATAATCCTAGGAGTTGGGTTAGAAAATATGAACGATACTATGAGATTTTGGGGGTTAAGGAGAATTAGATGGTAGAATTAGCCACTATGCATATGGAACCCAGAGCCGACACCTGGTTCCATGGTTACCTTGCGGATAAGGGAGTAGTGAGATGGGAAGTATTCACAAGATGTATACAAGCGATTCGACTCCACTGGATTGAAGGACGTAGTTGAAGAATTCAATAAACTAACACAGACCGTCGAAGAGTATCAAGAGCAATTTGAGAACCTTAGATCGAGGTTACTCAGCACCCATTCCCGATTTGTTATCTAGCTTTCTGAATGGATTGAAGGAGGAGGTACAAACTGCTGCCAAAATGATGCAACCCAACTCTCTCGCTCAAGCATTTGAATTGGCTAGGCTACAAGAACATATTGTAGCTGCCATGATGAGAAGAGACAGGTTGTCGTTTAAAAATCAAGGGGGTCCAATCTCAACCAGTAACTACAAGGGTAACAGTTCGGCAACGCCAGCTAGACCAACTAACACCAGCAGGAACTATACCAACAGAGCCATTGCGGAGAGATCACCACCCAATAGGCAACTTATAGAGAACAGGAGAGCGGCAGAATTGTTCTTCAAATGCGGCGACAAATACTCGTTTGGGCATCAATGCAAACAACAGACAGTGAATACTGTGAACGCGTGTCACACCCCGAGTTCGAAAACCAGCGTCTAATTTTTTTTTTTTTTTCATCAGAGTTTTAAACCAAGCCAGAGCATGACAGACCACCACATATATAGAAGAGTCCCAATCTCCCTTGAGATTGAGCCTTTTCTATCTATGCACGGCTAAGCTTTTACAACAATATCAGAGTAGACTAACTACGTACTACCAAAAGATGTTACAACATTTAAACAATTATTTACAATTTTGACAACTTGCTAATCCGTAAACGGCTGTCCAGGGTCGATTGCTAACTCGGAACCTCACCAACTCGTCCCGACATCCCAGCACCCGATGGACCTGAAAAACAGTCACCCGAGAGTGTGAGACACACCGGAGTGTATCCCAGTGGGCACGACGAGCCGAGAAATAGCAGATCGTACCTACTGGCATACAATACTAGCGGATAGTAATGATCATTAGGCATGGTAGATATATATATCATGGTGCTGTAAAAAAATTACGAATATAGTGCTGAGTACATCAAAGTTACTTAACTGTTATAATAAAAGCATGCTGATGTATTCTAAACAGGAACTGAGCAATTATAAGGAATAGCTAATCATGCATCAACTGATAGAAACCACAAGTACCCAATCCAATGCCACTATCGATCTCACAGAACCTCAGGCAATGCCATTATTGGTCACACAGAACCTCAGGCTAAATACCACTTTCGGTCTCACAGAACCTAGCCAAATGCCACTATTGGTCACACAGAACCTCAGGCAATGCCACTATTGGTCACACAGAACCTCAGGCAAAACATGCTATCATAACCCATGCACTCACAGATGCTGGGCTCACGGGTCGATGTGACCCTTTACCGGCAAAGAACACCATGACGGTGGCCAAACCGTCGGTGTACGTGACTGAAAGCTGGCGCAGTGGTGATCACAATGCTGATGCTGAAATTTACTGTCAAAACCAGGTAATTGGCAGAAAGTGAGAACAATTCCAACAGGAATGCAATAACAGAATCAACTGAATCTTAACTCATATACAGGAATAATCATCAACTAATCCAATCAAGGATGCAATATCAGAATCAACTGAATCTCAACTCATATACAGGAATAATCATCAACTACTATAGCATGGATCAGAATATACTGATGTGCAAGCTAGCTAATGACCAATCAGGCATGGCAAATGTCCAGGAATAGAATCATAATATCTGGAAGCAACTAAAGATCAGTCATGCAAGGTATCATATAATCAATTTTGCAGATAAGGATCATAACTCAGCATATAGCAAAATGAAACTGATCAAAAGGAAGGCATGCTCAAATATCAACTAGGCTACAAGAACAGGGGTCCAACCAATACTATACCCCAGAGGGCCGAAATGATAAAGCCCGGACCGAAGATAAACCCACCTGTCGTTTCACAGGCGATCTTTCGACTCCAAAAGGAAGCTCGAAACTGTGCCAACCTAATTCAAAAATGCTGATCAGGGAACAACTCAAAACCTCAAACTACTTAAACATCAGTGTTTGACAACAACACTTAGACCAACACACTGTTCTAAACAGTACTCATTGCCATTTTGCATTGAGACCCCCAGAGTTTCCGAAAATCACACTTTTAGTGTCGTTTGAACACTGTTTTCGCTCATTCTTTCAATTGGAACTCATTTTCATGAACCGTCACTTCCAGCAGGTGACATTTAACTTGCTGAATACCGTGCTCACCATATTGCAGCAGCACGGAACCCGAGGAATACTTCGGGCCATAAAATACTCCTCTAACATAGACCAAATGCATTTTTATTTCTCCGGCTCATCGAAACTTAATTCCGACGCGAGCATCGCGTCCAGTGACCCCAAATTAGCCAAGAGCTCACTGCCTCATCTTTTCAAACGGTCCAGAACAGGGTTTGGGCCAAACATTTACTTGAGAGCTAGTTTATACTATATCTTTTAACCTATTCATCGTATGTTAAAACTTTGTATATCAAAATGTCTCTGGACAGTGCCAGGATACCATTGCTAACCCTGGTTGAAACTCAGGCGTGCTGGTTCAAGCAGAACCAAAGCCAAGTTTCACATAAAGGTTTTCATTGCTCAAATCTTAATTCACACAGAATCTTTTTGATCTGAAGTGAGCATCAAGCTCATGGGATGATATTAAACAATTTTCATATTTATATCTTTGTCAAATTCCAATTAAAAGTTCACTGTGGCATTTTATCAAACAACTGGTGGGCATAAAACATACAATATAAACATAGCTCAACCTTGAGTTGGTTCTCAGCCCATACTGCACCAAAACCAGATTTTCTTGGAGAGAAATGCTCAACTAAGTTTTCTAAGTAATTCCCCCCATCTTGGAGCAAGCTAAACACTTCGGGTTGGCCGGGCTTAAGGAAGAAGATGATGGCTTCCACCTTGAAATTCGTGATGCTTCAACCAGAAGCTCTGGGATCAAACCAAAAGCACTAATAGTTGTTAAATACTTTACTAAAGCTTCCTGTGCTCATGCCCGGTCGACGGGGTGCGGCGGCGGCGGCGGGGAGCAAAGCTCCATTTCGAGCTCAACCCCCCCCAATGGCGGAATTTACAAGAGGCTATATGAAGCCTTCCAACTTGGATAGAATTGTCTGAAAGGTCCATAGGAAGCTTCCCGGCCCAGCCGGAGATGGCCGGAGCGCCGGCGGCGACGTTGGGGTTCATTTTCGGGTCATCCATGGCCGGCCCTTATTCGGGCAGCATGGTAGCCATGCAACAGCATGGATGGGATCCTCTTGGTCCCAGCAACACTTCTGGGTTGATGGCCGGCGGCGGGGAAACGCGCCGGCGCCGGAGCAAGAAGCTCGGCCGAAGTGCAAAACCCCGAAATCTAGGGTTCTGATCTGCGACTTCGTTACTTGACCAAACTTCACCAATTTTGGTGGAGATGGTCACTGGCTCCTACAGTCCAAGCCCACCATTTTATTTTCCGATTTGGTTCACTGGTTGCGGAGTTCTCTCGAGGCGGAGCTGGGTTAGGTTTCCGGCGAGACTTTGCTCCCGCCGGCCAACCAGTGTGCAAGGGGAGCTCGGGCTTGGCAGGGGAAAAGCTTAGGTCCTAACTAAGCTACTGCTATGGGTCAGGGGTGCAAAACAACCATTGGTTTAAGATCCTTACCTTGGCCGGAGTTGTGGAAGATGGAGGAAGCCGGTTCTCACTTCCTCTTCTTCGCGCAGCCACGGCAAGCTTCCGGGATGGTCCAAGGATGCAGAGATCACCCCAGGAGCCCCAGAACCAGCTTTGATTTTTTACCTGGTTCCCACCTTCTCTCCTTGCTCTCTCTCTCTCTCTCTCTCTCTCTCTCTCTCTCTCTCTCTCTCTCGGTTTACTGCCTTCGGGAGCCTACTCCGGCCACAACTGAGCCATGGGATTTATTCTCGGTTGCTGGGGAAATGGTGGAGACCCTGGGGACCAGCTGTGGCCCCTCGGATACCACCCCCCAACCTTCCAAAGAACCAAGCACATTAATGGGTTATTACTTCTCTTCTCTGACCACCCCCTTCTGCAGCCTTCCCAGCTTCCCCAGCTGTGCCCGTGGGTTCCAACCACCAGCAGAAGCCCAAGCCCGAAAGCCCAGAAGCTCAGGCCCAAGGGTTTCCAAGTTAAATAATCCAGAAAATTATTTAAACCTGAATTTTGAATTTTAAAAATTACGGTTACTACATCACCCACCACTTATAAGAAGTTTCGTCCCCGAAACTTAAACTTAACTATAGTACTACTAAAGTTTTAATAAGACTCAATTATCACAAAATAGTTCCAAACCACCAATAATTCCTCATTTGTCAATTATGAGAACTCCTGTCGGGTCCTCCATTGGTGGATCGCTCTGAGTCAATGCATAGACTCGCCCGCCAGCAGGTTGGCGCGCTCCCTCAGTCTGTCGAGGAAAGGAGGGACGCCCTGCGGAAGCAGAACTTGGTGCTGGTTCTTGACGACGAGAGGGTGCAGCTGTTGAAGAAGAAATGGACAAAGTTGGAGATGATTTCTGTGAACAATTTGCAATACTATGCCCGGCCTGGCCACAACCGTAGCAACGGCCATGTCGCTGATCGCAGGTACTTGCATGATGTAAGTTCCCGCAAAAGATACAGGGTCGCTGGTTCTGAGACCGGCTAACAGCGGATGCACTCTCGGTGGGTTTCTGGGATCGGGGGTACTTGGGTGGCTTCCAACTATTCGAGGATTTTTCCCCGCCCCCAGAAAATTGTCGCTTCTTTTCTAAACCCCTTTCTGAAGCCTGTCGTTCAGCACGTGCAACAGTGATATCAGCTTGAACAGCAAGTGCACGCTTGACACAGTTCCGATACAAACTGATGTCCAAAGGGGAGAGAAGTCGCCTGATGTCGGGTCGCAACCCTTGGGTAAACAGTCTAATCTTGCGCCCTTCGTCTCGCACCGCCTGCGGAATTAGAGCGCTTATACGGGAGAATTCCCGCTCATAATCCCGAACCGTGCGATCACACTGACGCATGGTTTCCAACTCCCTTTCCAATTCTTGCTTCGTGATGTCACTCAGGTAGCGGTCATAAATTGCCTCCTTGAAGTCATGCCACGGGGGTTCATGTATACCCCCGTACTGTTCCCTCAGTATTTCTGACCACCATTGGTCCGCCTCACCCTCAAGACAATGAGCGGCCAAATGTACACGGTCTCGGTCCTCCGTATACATGTCTCGGAACAGCTTTTCAATATGCAGCACCCACTTCTCAATCGCCCAATTATCAGGATCCGTACCATCGAAAGTGGGCGGCTGGAACTTCTTGAATTCCAACAACACTGCCTTTGCTCGGGCCCGCCCTGCCTGAGCAGCACCCTCTGTATCAACAGGTGTCGTCGGCCGCGAAGAAGTCCCGACTGCAGCAATCAGTAGATCTATGGCGGCTGCAGCCCCAGAAGTGGTGGCAGTTGCCGGGGCCATCGCTACAGGTGGTACAGGGGCGGCAGGAGGTATGATTGGTTCCTCCACCACTGGCACAGGAGGTGGTACTGGTGGCGGGGTTGGTGGGGCAGTAAAAGCAGCGACCTGCTGCACAAGCTGCTGAACCACCGCCGACAGTGCGGTGATCTGATCTTGCATTTGCTGGAACCGATCGGTGTCCGCCGGCTCCACTGGTGCTCTGGGCGGTCGGCCGACACCTCGGCCATTGTCCGCCCCACGCTGAGACCTTCTACCACGAAGACGGGCCATAATCTGCAGCCCAACAACGAAGTCAGGCCAGACTCAATTAACCGTACTATTGTTAAAGTGTCTACCCATATGCCCACGCTCTCGCGTCACAAGTCATCCTAGGGTTCAATCCTAACCAGATCCTAATCAACTTTCCTACGTACCGTGCACCTTTGCTCTATTACTATTTAATCTGTCACGCCCCGAGTTCGAAAACCAGCGTCTAATTTTTTTTTTTTTTTTTTCATCAGAGTTTTAAACCAAGCCAGAGCATGACAGACCGCCACATATATAGAAGAGTCCCAATCCCCCTTGAGATTGAGCCTTTTCTATCTATGCACGGCTAAGCTTTTACAACAACATCAGAGTAGACTAACTACGTACTACCAAAAGATGTTACAATATTTAAACAATTATTTACAATTTTGACAACTTGCTAATCCGTAAACGGCTGTCCAGGGTCGATTGCTAACTCGGAACCTCACCAACTCGTCCCGACATCCCAGCACCCGATGGACCTGAAAAACAGTCACCCGAGGGTGTGAGACACACCGGAGTGTATCCCAGTGGGCACGACGAGCCGAGAAATAGCAGATCGTACCTACTGGCATACAATACTAGCGGATAGTAATGATCATTAGGCATGGTAGATATATATATCATGGTGCTGTAATAAAATTACGAATATAGTGCTGAGTACATCAAAGTTACTTAACTGTTATAATAAAAGCATGCTGGTGTATTCTAAACAGGAACTGAGCAATTATAAGGAATAGCTAATCATGCATCAACTGATAGAAACCACAAGTACCCAATCCAATGCCACTATCGGTCTCACAGAACCTCAGGCAATGCCATTATTGGTCACACAGAACCTCAGGCTAAATACCACTTTCGGTCTCACAGAACCTAGCCAAATGCCACTATTGGTCACACAGAACCTCAGGCAATGCCACTATTGGTCACACAGAACCTCAGGCAATGCCACTATTGGTCACACAGAACCTCAGGCAAAACATGCTATCATAACCCATGCACTCACAGATGCTGGGCTCACGGGTCGATGCGACCCTTTACCGGCAAAGAACACCATGACGGTGGCCAAACCGTCGGTGTACGTGACTGAAAGCTGGCGCAGTGGTGATCACAATGCTGATGCTGAAATTTACTGTCAAAACCAGGTAATTGGCAGAAAGCCAGAACAATTCCAACAGGAATGCAATAACAGAATCAACTGAATCTTAACTCATATACAGGAATAATCATCAACTAATCCAATCAAGGATGCAATATCAGAATCAACTGAATCTCAACTCATATACAGGAATAATCATCAACTACTATAGCATGGATCAGAATATACTGATGTGCAAGCTAGCTAATGACCAATCAGGCATGGCAAATGTCCAGGAATAGAATCATAATATCTGGAAGCAACTAAAGATCAGTCATGCAAGGTATCATATAATCAATTTTGCAGATAAGGATCATAACTCGGCATATAGCAAAATGAAACTGATCAAAAGGAAGGAATGCTCAAATATCAACTAGGCTACAAGAACAGGGGTCCAACCAATACTATACCCTAGAGGGCCGAAATGATAAAGCCCGGACCGAAGATAAACCCACCTGTCGTTTCGCAGGCGATCTTTCGACTCCAAAAGGAAGCTCGAAACAGTGCCAACCTAATTCAAAAATGCTGATCAGGGAACAACTCAAAACCTCAAACTACTTAAACATCAGTGTTTGACAACAACACTTAGACCAACACACTGTTCTAAACAGTACTCATTGCCATTTTGCATTGAGACCCCCAGAGTTTTCGAAAATCACACTTTTAGTGTCGTTTCAACACTGTTTTCGCTCATTCTTTCAATTGGAACTCATTTTCATGAACCGTCACTTCCAGCAGGTGACATTTAACTTGCTGAACACCAAGCTCACCATATTGCAGCAGCACGGAACCCGAGGAATACTTCGGTCCATAAAATACTCCTCTAACATAGACCAAATGCATTTTTATTTCTCCGGCTCATCGAAACTTAATTCCGACGCGAGCATCGCGTCCAGTGACCCCAAATTAGCCAAGAGCTCACTGTCTCATCTTTTCAAACGGTCCAGAACAGGGTTTGGGCCAAACATTTACTTGAGAGCTAGTTTATACTATATCTTTTAACCTATTCATCGTATGTTAAAACTTTGTATATCAAAATGTCTCTGGACAGTGCCAGGATACCAGTGCTCACCCTGGTTGAAACCCAGGCGTGCTGGTTCAAGCAGGACCAAAGCCAAGTTTCACATAATGGTTTTCATTGCTCAAATCATAATTCACACAGAATCTTTTTGATCTGAAGTGAGCATCAAGCTCAAGGGATGATTTGAAACAAGTTTCATATTTATATCTTTGTCAAATTCCAATTAAAAGTTCACTGTGGCATTTTATCAAACAACTGGTGGGCATAAAACATACAATATTAACATAGCCCAACCTTGAGTTGGTTCTCAGCCCATACTGCACCAAAACCAGATTTTCTTGGAGAGAAATGCTCAACTAACTTTTCTAAGTAATTCCCCCCATCTTGGAGCAAGCTAAACACTTCGGGTTGGCCGGGCTCAAGGAAGAAGATGATGGCTTCAACCTTGAAATTCGTGATGCTTCAACTAGAAGCTCTAGGATCAAACCAAAAGCACTAATAGTTGTTAAATACTTTACTAAAGCTTCTTGTGCTCATGCCCGGTCGACGGGGTGCGGCGGCGGCGGCGGCGGGGAGCAAAGCTCCATTTCGAGCTCAACCCCCCCCCAATGGCGGAATTTACAAGAGGCTATATGAAGCCTTCCAACTTGGATAGAATTGTCCTAAAGGTCCATAGGAAGCTTCCCGGCCCAGCCGGAGATGGCCGGAGCGCCGGCGGCGACGTTGGGGTTCATTTTCGGGTCATCCATGGCCGGCCCTTATTCGGGCAGCATGGTAGCCATGCAACAGCATGGATGGGATCCTCTTGGTCCCAGCAACACTTCTGGGTTGATGGCCGGCGGCGGGGAAACGCGCCGGCGTCGGAGCAAGAAGCTCGGCCGAAGTGCAAAACCCCGAAATCTAGGGTTCCGATCTACGACTTCGTTACTTGACCAAACTTCACCAATTTTGGTGGAGATGGTCACTGGCTCCTACAGTCCAAGCCCACCATTTTATTTTTCGATTTGGTTCACTGGTTGCGGAGTTCTCCCGAGGCGGAGCTGGGTTAGGTTTCCGGCGAGACTTTGCTCCCGCCGGCCAACCAGTGTGCAAGGGGAGCTCGGGCTTGGCAGGGGAAAAGCTTAGGTCCTAACTAAGCTACTGCTATGGGTCAGGGGTGCAAAACAACCATTGGTTTAAGATCCTTACCTTGGCCGGAGTTGTGGAAGATGGAGGAAGCCGGTTCTCACTTCCTCTTCTTCGCGCAGCCACGGCAAGCTTCCGGGATGGTCCAAGGATGCAGGAGATCACCCCAGGAGCCCCAGAACCAGCTTTGATTTTTTACCTGGTTCCCACCTTCTCTCCTTGCTCTCTCTCTCTCTCTCTCTCTCTCTCTCTCTCTCTTGGTTTACTGCCTTCGGGAGCCTACTCCGGCCACAACCGAGGCATGGGATTTATTCCCGGTTGCTGGGGAAATGGTGGAGACCCTGGGGACCAGCTGTGGCCCCTCGGATACCACCCCCCAACCTTCCAAAGAACCAAGCACATTAATGGGTTATTACTTCTCTTCTTTGACCACCCCCTTCTGCAGCCTTCCCAGCTTCCCCAGTTGTGCCCGTGGGTTCCAACCACCAGCAGAAGCCCAAGCCCGAAAGCCCAGAAGCTCAGGCCCAAGGGTTTCCAAGTTAAATAATCCAGAAAATTATTTAAACCTGAATTTCGAATTTTAAAAATTACGGTTACTACATCACCGCCACTTATAAGAAGTTTCGTCCCCGAAACTTAAACTTAACTATAGTACTACTAAAGTTTTAATAAGACTCAATTATCACAAAATAGTTCCAAACCACCAATAATTCCTCATTTGTCAATTATGAGAACTCCTGTCGGGTCCTCCATTGGTGGATCGCTCTGAGTCAATGCATAGACTCGCCCGCCAGCAGGTTGGCGCGCTCCCTCAGTCTGTCGAGGAAAGGAGGGACGCCCTGCGGAAGCAGAACTTGGTGCTGGTTCTTGACGGCGAGAGGGTGCAGCTGGTGAAGAAGAAGTGGACAAAGTTGGAGATGATTTCTGTGAACAATTTGCAATACTATGCCCGGCCTGGCCACAACCGTAGCAACGGCCATGTCACTGATCGCAGGTACTTGCATGATGTAAGTTCCCGCAAAAGATACAGGGTCGCTGGTTCTGAGACCGGCTAACAGCGGATGCACTCTCGGTGGGTTTCTGGGATCGGGGGTACTTAGGTGGCTTCCAACTATTCGAGGATTTTTCCCCGCCCCCAGAAAATTGTCGCTTCTTTTCTAAACCCCTTTCTGAAGCCTGTCGTTCAGCACGTGCAACAGTGATATCAGCTTGAACAGCAAGTGCATGCTTGACACAGTTCCGATACAAACTGATGTCCAAAGGGGAGAGAAGTCGCCTGATGTCGGGTCGCAACCCTTGGGTAAACAGTCTAATCTTGCGCCCTTCGTCTCGCACCGCCTGCGGAATTAGAGCGCTTATACGGGAGAATTCCCGCTCATAATCTCGAACCGTGCGATCACCCTGACGCATGGTTTCCAACTCCCTTTCCAATTCTTGCTTCGTGATGTCACTCAGGTAGCGGTCATAAATTGCCTCCTTGAAGTCATGCCACGGGGGTTCATGTATACCCCCATACTGTTCCCTCAGTATTTCTGACCACCATTGGTCCGCCTCACCCTCAAGACAGTGAGCGGCCAAATGCATGTACACGGTCTTGGTCCTCCGTATACATGTCTCGGAACAGCTTTTCAATATGCAGCACCCACTTCTCA
Organism: Tillandsia leiboldiana; assembly: GCA_029204045.2. Classification (NCBI taxonomy): domain Eukaryota; kingdom Viridiplantae; phylum Streptophyta; class Magnoliopsida; order Poales; family Bromeliaceae; genus Tillandsia; species Tillandsia leiboldiana. Next base: position 45,874,101 of record CM055066.1, on the reverse strand, counting down.
ATCGCCCAATTATCAGGATCCGTACCATCGAAAGTGGGCGGCTGGAACTTCTTGAATTCCAACAACACTGCCTTTGCTCGGGCCCGCCCTGCCTGAGCAGCATCCTCTGTAGCAACAGGCGTCGTCGGCCGCGAAGAAGTCCCGACTGCAGCAATCAGTGGATCTATGGCGGCTGCAGCCCCAGAAGTGGTGGCAGTTGCCGGGGCCATCGCTACAGGTGGTACAGGGGCGGCAGGAGGTACGATTGGTTCCTCCACCACTGGCACAGGAGGTGGTACTGGTGGCGGGGTTGGTGGGGCAGTAAAAGCAGCGACCTGCTGCACAAGCTGCTGAACCACCGCCGACAGTGCGGTGATCTGATCTTGCATTTGCTGGAACCGATCGGTGTCCGCCGGCTCCACTGGTGCTCTGGGCGGTCGGCCGACACCTCGGCCACTGTCGGCCCCACGCTGAGACCTTCTACCACGAAGACGGGCCATAATCTGCAGCCCAACAACCAAGTCAGGCCGGACTCAATTAACCGTACTATTGTTAAAGTGTCTACCCATATGCCCACGCTCTCGCGTCACAAGTCATCCTAGGGTTCAATCCTAACCAGATCCTAATCGACTTTCCTATGTACCGTGTACCTTTGCTCTGATACCATTTAATCTGTCACGCCCCGAGTTCGAAAAGCAGCGTCTAATTTTTTTTTTTTTTCATCAGAGTTTTAAACCAAGCCAGAGCACACTACAAAAAAAATGTGATTTAGCGGCATTCTGTAATTGCCGCCTAAAGGTCAAAAAGTGTCGTAAAAATAATTAGTGGCATTTAGCAATTAGTGCCGCCTAAAGTCGTGTTGCTGATTCTTCTACCGGCATTTAATTAAATTACCGTTAAAATTAAATAATTAGTAGCATTAAATAAATGCCGTTATAGATATGGTTATTAGCGATATTATTAAATGCCAGTATTTTTTAATTATCTACAACACTAATAAATGCCGGTAATTATTAGTTTATTTGCAATATTATACAAATATTGGTAATCTATTGTTAATAAATGCCGGTAATTATTAGTTTATTTGCAATATTATACAAATATTGGTAATCTATTGTTAATAAATGCCGATAATTATTAGTTTATTTGCAATATTATACAAATATTGGTAATCTGTTGTTAATTCTGGCATTAATAAATGCCGCTAATTCTAAATATTTTTAAATTATATTTTTAAATAAATAAAAATAATATAAATTATTATTTGCACTATCATAAAATAATTAAATGTTATCAATTTTAAAAAATACAAATTCAATGGATAATATGAGATTTCAATATTTTTAATATTTATGCATAAATCGTACATAACAAAATAACAAAAAGAATTTACTAAGCTCATTTTCAATTAAACAAACAATAAGTTAAAATCTTCAGTACATTCAACATCCAAAAAAATAACAAACGACCACAAAATATTTCTAAACACAAAAGTACCAATACGTACATAAATAACGCATCCAAATAGGTCAGTACACGATATAAAGTTGTTTGCAAATATAACAATACAGCTTAAAATTGTTTAAATTGTCTTGAATTCCAAAGGTAGCATTACCTGCGTTGAACCTGTCAAAAAAAGAACACGTTAAAAGTTAGTTTTAACGAGTCAAAAGTCTATATATTAAATAATTAAATTGACAAAAGGATAAAAATATAGGTCTTATACAAATGTAAAGGGCCAAGCCACAGATGCTCCAACAGCATCTCCAATTATTTGAAAACCTCCATATGATCTTAATAATGGCTCGTTATGCTCTATTGGAACATTTATTTGCACCTCCCAGCATGTGATCCTAACTCGACACCACTTAATTTCGTTGTTGGATTTGTACTCAACAAAAAACCTTGCGCAACATGCTTGTGAGGTTTTCTCAAGCTCTTCAAATATACTTCAATTCCGCCCTAATATTGAGTAAAAATAAGTAAATACAGTTAAACTTTTAAAGTGCAATAAGTAATTTGTACTAGTTTTTATATTGAAATAATATTAAATAATAACTAAAAAATAAAATAAAACTGGTGATTTATATATATTAGAAATAAGTAATAAGAAATTCAGAATAAGAAATAGAAGGTACCCCATTATCTAAAGTATGGACATCTTTTCCAACAACTTTTGCTCGATAACCTGCATTCAAATATAGTATATATTGGATATCTATATTGATCTTAAGTACATATAAATTTATACAAAATAATTAAGATAAATTAATTACAAAAAAATTACCTGATTTCGTGGTACTTCAAAGCTAGATTCAGAAGATTGTATTTCATTACTCGGCGGTTCTTCAAAGGGAATGTTATTATTATTACCATTTTGCAAAAAAAAAAAAAAAAAGATTAGATGATTTATCACCGGGCTCTCTGGAACAGCACCGGGAACAGTCACGGATATTTGGCATCACAAATTAATCACCGCAATTTCTTGAATTGCATGATTACCGCCGAATCGCCGTTAAACCGACGATTTTGCCGATTTACGGTTCGATATCCAAAGCCCGCTCAACGAAAGCCGTTGGACCTCTAACGAAAGGTTTAGAGACCACGTGCGCGCTGTCTACAGCAGCCTACCAGGCTACATTTACAAAATGACCCCTAGGGTTTTACCAAATTGCATAAAAGCATGCAATTTCATGCCTTTTTCTCTTGTATTTAATTTTGGAGTGCTATTTTAACGAACCGACACCACCAGCAGGTGGCCCTCGACTTGCTGGACACCGTGCTCACCTTTTGGAAGCAATGCTAAACCCGAGTAAAACTTCGGGCCAACAATTTCTTGACATAAAGGCTCACATTGCTACATTTAATATCTACACTCGACCAAACCAATTTTAAATGCAAGCATCATGATCAGGGACTCCCAAATGTTCAGAGGCTCACCAACTAGGTGCTGCGGGGTAACCGGAGACATTGCCGGAGCAACATGGCTCAAAACACAAACTTATAGAGCTCAATTTGCAAGATCTCTCCATCTACCCAGTCAATTGCTGAAGTACAGTGAGCATCAAGCTCAGGAGTCTTGCAGGAGTCGAATGCTCACTTGCTGGATGACCAGAACCAATTTGGCTCACTCGGGCATTTCTTCGAACACAAGGTGGGCATCAAGCTTAACACATAACCCTTGAAGACAACAATGGTGGATCCCTATACCTAGGCTCTGGGTCTCAAGCACAAGCACCAGTAGGTGCTAACTGACTCCACGAATCTCGCCGGACACATGGCCGGCGGCGAGGAGCATCAGCAACGGCGGCGGCGCAAACTCGGCCGGAGCAACACCATTAATGGTGGAATCATCACAGGCCAGCATGGGTTGCCCGCAAGGGTACCAATGGCTCTGTCGTGACATGATGAAGCAAACTGGGCAGGTGACCGGCGGCAACAAGCGGCGGCGGCAGCGTACGGCCATACAAGAACTGCCCAAAACTAGGGCATCAAACTGCGACGCGCATCCTAAACGGAAAGCCCTAAAACTTCATGGAGAGTTTCACAGAGACCAAAGGAAGGTCCCCATGCATTTAGATCCGATCCCAAGACCCCGGGTGCATCACTTGCCCGAGGCGGGGCAAAAATGGACTCCGGTGGGTGCAACTCCCCCGCCGGCGACCGGGTGCATCTCGGGCGCTGGGATTCGGTAGAGGTGATCTCCAGGATGTAAGGAAGGTGCACCAAGGGTTTAGGTAGCAAGAAAACAAAGAACAAACGAACCTCACCTTCGCCGGATCCGAGGAAGAAGGAGATGATCTCCCCGGCGTCGCGCGGCCACGGCGGTGCACCGGCCTCCACGGCTTGTCTTCTGGATGAATATCACCACCACAGAAGGGTCCAGGCACAGTTTACAAGGTTTTAGTGCTCTCCTTCTCCAACAACCTCGGGAACAAGAATGCTCCAAGAATGTCCTTGCTTTTCCGGCGATCTGGGGAGGCGGCCGGCGGCGCAGGTGCTCGGAAAAGGTAGCAGAGGAAGACGAGGAGTCGTGGGTGGCTGCGGTTACCAGGTGGGCTGCGACTAGGGTTTGCTGAAGCATCACCAAGTTGCAATAAAACTTGACAACAAATGCAAATAAGTCCCTCTACAATAAATATTTAGGTCTGGGTCCCTGACTGTAGAACCAAAACACAGAGAAGTCCCTCTCCAAAAAGTTTGGATCAACTTGACACATAAAATATAGCTCTTTGATGCAAAATACTATGATTTTTTTCAAATTTCACGCTTTTCGAGACAACCAGACTGTCAAACTGAAAAATGGACACCACCACGACGTCCGGCTCGACGAAACCTATTAGGTAGCGATTTTGGTTCGCTTAAATTTAGCTCCATAATTTTTAAATTCCATCTTATACTGTAAATTATACAGTTTGGCACGTTTTACGATGCTTTAGGCTCGTCAAATGCAAATTTCGTCAGCGCCACTGCGCTTAGAATGACAAAGCCGTTAAAACCGACTACCTGGACCGTCAAATTCGGACTCCAGACAGTGAATCGGTCAACGTTCGCTCGGCGGGGAATTAAAACAGGAGGTTACTATTCACGACTTAAGTCGTGGGCCCCACTAGCTTCTTCACTGATTTCTGAACAATCCGACCGTCGGATCGAAAATCGGTTTATATTGTTTTCAACCGATTCGACGAGACGGTCGCACTGGCGATTTCAGATTTTCGAGATCAGACTCGAATATGAAAGGCAGACATCGTGCTCCGAAAACTGTGCAATTTGCACATCGGTATACAACCCATAGGTTCAACTTTGCCATTTCTCATTCATATTCACATTAGTAATTGCCGGTATTTAAACTATCTTTTACCAGCATTTAAAAATAAATATAGCTAAATATTCATATTTACCAACAATAATTTGTAAATATCGATAAATGATATATTTAGCAACAGTTTTTAATAAATGCATGTATATTTTGTATTTAGCAACATTTACTTAAATATTGCAACGAATAGTGCCGCTGTATGTCATATTCACCAACAATAATTTGTTAATATCGATAAATGATATATTTAGCAACAATTTTTAATAAATGCCTGTATATTTTGTATTTAGCAATATTTACTTAAATATTGCAACGAATAGTGCCGCTGTATGTCATATTCACCAACAATAATTTGTAAATATCGATAAATAAAATATGTAGCAACAATTTTTAATAAATGCATGTATATTTTATATTTAGCAACATTTACTTAAATATTGCAACGAATAGTGCCGCTGTATGTCAAATTTCTAATAGTGGCATGACAGACCGCCACATATATAGAAGAGTCCCAATCCCCCATGAGATTGAGCCTTTTCTATCTATGCACGGCTAAGCTTTTACAACAACATCAGAGTAGACTAAGTACTTACTACCAAAAGATGTTACAACATTTAAACAATTATTTACAATTTTGACAACTTGCTAATCCGTAAACGGCTGTCTAGGGTCGATTGCTAACTCGGAACCTCACCAACTCGTCCCGACATCCCAGCACCCGATGGACCTGAAAAACAGTCACCCGAGGGTGTGAGACACACCGGAGTGTATCCCAGTGGGCACGACGAGCCGAGAAATAGCAGATCGTACCTACTGGCATACAATACTAGCGGATAGTAATGATCATTAGGCATGGTAGATATATATATCATGGTGCTGTAATAAAATTACGAATATAGTGCTGAGTACATCAAAGTTACTTAACTGTTATAATAAAAGCATGCTGATGTATTCTAAACAGGAACTGAGCAATTATAAGGAATAGCTAATCAGGCATCAACTGATAGAAACCACAAGTACCCAATCCAATGCCACTATCGGTCTCACAGAACCTCAGGCAATGCCATTATTGGTCACACAGAACCTCAGGCTAAATACCACTTTCGGTCTCACAGAACCTAGCCAAATGCCACTATTGGTCACACAGAATATCAGGCAATGCCACTATTGGTTACACAGAACCTCAGGCAAAACATGCTATCATAACCCATGCACTCACAGATGCTGGGCTCACGGGTCGATGTGACCCTTTACCGGCAAAGAACACCATGACGGTGGCCAAACCGTCGGTGTACGTGACTGAAAGCTGGCGCAGTGGTGATCACAATGCTGATGCTGAAATTTACTGTCAAAACCAGGTAATTGGCAGAAAGCCAGAACAATTCCAACAGGAATGCAATAACAGAATCAACTGAATCTTAACTCATATACAGGAATAATCATCAACTAATCCAATCAAGGATGCAATATCAGAATCAACTGAATCTCAACTCATATACAGGAATAATCATCAACTACTATAGCATGGATCAGAATATACTGATGTGCAAGCTAGCTAATGACCAATCAGGCATGGCAAATGTCCAGGAATAGAATCATAATATCTGGAAGCAACTAAAGATCAGTCATGCAAGGTATCATATAATCAATTTTGCAGATAAGGATCATAACTCAGCATATAGCAAAATGAAACTGATCAAAAGGAAGGCATGCTCAAGTATCAACTAGGCTACAAGAACAGGGGTCCAACCAATACTATACCCCAGAGGGCCGAAATGATAAAGCCCGGACCGAAGATAAACCCACCTGTCGTTTCGCAGGCGATCTTTCGACTCCAAAAGGAAGCTCGAAACTGTGCCAACCTAATTCAAAAATGCTGATCAGGGAACAACTCAAAACCTCAAACTACTTAAACATCAGTGTTTGACAACAACACTTAGACCAACACACTGTTCTAAACAGTTCTCATTGCCATTTTGCATTGAGACCCCCAGAGTTTCCGAAAATCACACTTTTAGTGTCGTTTGAACACTGTTTTCGCTCATTCTTTCAATTGGAACTCATTTTCATGAACCGTCACTTCCAGCAGGTGACATTTAACTTGCTGAACACCGTGCTCACCATATTGCAGCAGCACGGAACCCGAGGAATACTTCGGGCCATAAAATACTCCTCTAACATAGACCAATTGCATTTTTATTTCTCCGGCTCATCAAAACTTAATTCCGACGCGAGCATCGCGTCCAGTGACCCCAAATTAGCCAAGAGCTCACTGTCTCATCTTTTCAAACGGTCCAGAACAGGGTTTGGGCCAAACATTTACTTGAGAGCTAGTTTATACTATATCTTTTAACCTATTCATCGTATGTTAAAACTTTGTATATCAAAATGTCTCTGGACAGTGCCAGGATACCAGTGCTCACCCTGGTTGAAACCCAGGCGTGCTGGTTCAAGCAGAACCAAAGCCAAGTTTCACATAAAGGTTTTCATTACTCAAATCTTAATTCACACAGAATCTTTTTGATCTGAAGTGAGCATCAAGCTCAAGGGATGATTTGAAACAAGTTTCATATTTATATCTTTGTCAAATTCCAATTAAAAGTTCACTGTGGCATTTTATCAAACAACTGGTGGGCATAAAACATACAATATTAACATAGCCCAACCTTGAGTTGGTTCTCAGCCCATACTGCACCAAAACCAGATTTTCTTGGAGAGAAATGCTCAACTAAGTTTTCTAAGTAATTCCCCCCATCTTGGAGCAAGCTAAACACTTCGGGTTGGCCGGGCTCAAGGAAGAAGATGATGGCTTCAACCTTGAAATTCGTGATGCTTCAACCAGAAGCTCTGGGATCAAACCAAAAGCACTAATAGTTGTTAAATACTTTACTAAAGCTTCCTGTGCTCATGCCCGGTCGACGGGGTGCGGCGGCGGCGGCGGGGAGCAAAGCTCCATTTCGAGCTCAACCCCCCCAAATGGCGGAATTTACAAGAGGCTATATGAAGCCTTCCAACTTGGATAGAATTGTCCTAAAGGTCCATAGGAAGCTTCCCGGCCCAGCCGGAGATGGCCGGAGCGCCGGCGGCGACGTTGGGGTTCATTTTCGGGTCGTCCATGGCCGGCCCTTATTCGGGCAGCATGGTAGCCATGCAACAGCATGGATGGGATCCTCTTGGTCCCAGCAACACTTCTGGGTTGATGGCCGGCGGGGGGGAAATGCGCCGGCGCCGGAGCAAGAAGCTCGGCCGAAGTGCAAAACCCCGAAATCTAGGGTTCCGATCTGCGACTTCGTTACTTGACCAAACTTCACCAATTTTGGTGGAGATGGTCACTGGCTCCTACAGTCCAAGCCCACCATTTTATTTTCCGATTTGGTTCACTAGTTGCGGAGTTCTCCCGAGGCGGAGCTGGGTTAGGTTTCCGACGAGACTTTGCTCCCGCTGGCCAACCAGTGTGCAAGGGGAGCTCGGGCTTGGCAGGGGAAAAGCTTAGGTCCTAACTAAGCTACTGCTATGGGTCAGGGGTGCAAAACAACCATTGGTTTAAGATCCTTACCTTGGCCGTAGTTGTGGAATATGGAGGAAGCCGGTTCTCACTTCCTCTTCTTCGCGCAGCCATGGCAAGCTTCCGGGATGGTCCAAGGATGCAAGAGATCACCCCAGGAGCCCCAGAACCAGCTTTGATTTTTTACCTGGTTCCCACCTTCTCTCCTTGCTCTCTCTCTCTCTCTCTCTCTCTCTCTCTCTCTCTCTCTCTCTCTCGGTTTCCAACAAACAACTAAAGGAGAACTGGTCCATAATAATTGACAAAATAGATAAGAGGGTAGGAGGTTGACAATTTAAAGTACTTACACAAAGTGGTAGACTTGCATTAGTCAATTGTATCCTCACTAACCTTTTATTTAATTATTTCATCATCTTCAAAGCTGCAAATTAGCCTTACGATCCATAGAAACCTTGAAACCTTCTTTCTTCTAGAAAGGCTATTCAAGTGCTCGAGGAGGTGCAACACTTATGAACGGACAACTGTTTCCAAGAATAATAATAAAGGTAGGCCATGAATATATGTTGGTTGAACTAGCTAACTTCTTGTCCCATGAAAATAGGTCCAAAAGACTAATAAGTTGAGTTGGATTGAGCTTAATAAATTGAGTGGTGTTGCGGTCTATAATAGATTTAATGACAACAGACCCAACAATAAAACCAACATCCAGGTTAGTTGAGTTAGATTGAAGCCTGTAAGCACCATGGCTAAGCTCTTAAGGGCGATGGATGTAATCTTCCTATCAGCACGTGCTTTTGAAATACTTGGCTCGAGCTTACAATCCACAAGTGGTATCAGAGCAGTCACGTGGATTCAGTTTCCACATGCTACATTAAAAGTGCAGCTATTGGTGAGGGGAGGGAAAGGGAATGTTAGTTCAAATTGCTTTTCTGGCCGTGATAATAGGCCCAGGAGACTAATAGGTTGAGTTGAATTTGTTAGAATTTATTTAATATTTTAAGTGATTTTAAACTTGATTTTGGCCTATGAGCTTTGTAGGTGGCCCAATATCAATGGATTTTGTCTAAGAGCCCAAAGCCTTAGCCATCTATAAGTGATGTTTAGTCCCACATCGGAAACTCATCATATGTAGAAGCTATTTATATACTCCTTCATTCTTGCTTGTATTGGTTAGGAGAAAGTGAGAGTAGAGGCTTCTCCTAAACACACACGCGCGTACGACACGAGCACGGGTCAGGTCGGGCGGGTGGTGGCGCGTGCGATCTTGACCAGGTTCTCTTTTTATTTGCTCTTTTCTTTTCGCTTGACTTAACCTACCTTGGGAAGGGCCTTCTCGGGCTATCCAAGAGTCTTGCCTTGGAAAGTGCTTGGTGGACTGCCTAAGGGAACTAGCCGTTGGACCCTGTCCACAGGAGGGTTGAAGTGGGCTCTCTTTTGGGCTCTATAAATATAGAGCAAGATGAGCTTGGTTAAGTACAATACATAGCATATACTATTCTGAATTACAGTGCACTCTAAAACTGAGATTTATAATTTTACTATTTCTCTTTTATGTTGAGCTTTACTTATGCTGGATCTCTGAAAGTCGACGGGTTTGCTCTGAGCCATCCTGAAGTCGTGCCGATGGGGTGGAGAGTGGTCGTTGTATCGTTAGGAGTGATTGCCAGAGTCTCACATGTGGAGGGGCAATCTTGCTTCTAGGACAGTGCATCTGCACGCCTCTACTCGCAGGCTTCATCTAATCCCTACTGTTCCCTTATTAATAGTATAGTAGTAATTTGCATGATAGTATTTCGGATTTAAATCTATTAAGTATTATTTTACTAAAAGAACTTATTTGAAAAGATTTTCCAACATTCTAGAAGCAAGATCGAATTATATTATCTTTTCATTTCTTTTAGTATTATTGATATAGTATTGTGAATCATAAATAGGTGTTAATATCTTATTGCTCTGTAAATTATATACTTACATTGCTCTGCTTTGATAATTACACTGTTATATATTTATTTGTTCATATACTGTTAATCAATATCATTGTGTTAGTATAGTTGATAAAATAATATAGTTTTATATATTGTGTGACTGTTACACTGTTAATTAAAATATAGTATAATCATTGTTGTTATATTTAACTCTGTCAACTAAGATAAAAACTATTTACTGTCATAGAACAATTTTGTGACAATGTAGTAGGTTATTGTTTAACACAGATTCTTATTAATGGAGGATTCGTATTCGGCGAAGCCCTTTACTATTGATGGTCGCAATTTTAGAAGATGGCAGAACCAAATGAGGTTCTGGCTCACCACACTTGGGCTTGTTTCTGCTATCTTGGATCCTATCGAGAATGACAATGAAACTGCACCTGATGGTGCTATTTAGTTTGTGGTTGTTGGGGCCAAAATGTGGCTTGCGTGCGATCGGCCCCTGCTGGGTGACCCTCTAGAAGGTGTCGAAGTGCGCCACGTGCCAATAATCAAGCGATCGGGCTGAGGAGGGATCCACTCGGCCGGGTTCTACCTCTGGTAACTCCTTGCAACCGCAAGCGACGGGTGACTACCGAAGTGGGTTCGCAGAGCCATAGAGGGATCGCTGGTTTCTACTTAAAAGAGTCGAAATGCTTATGGATAAATGTACGACTGATGTGTCAATAAAATCATTAAAGCATACACGAGGGTAAATAAAGACACGACCACAGGGTCGGTTTACACTCTAAATGCATAGATAAATAAAGACACGACCAACAGGCCGGTTTACACTTTATATTGATAAAAGAAGAGGATCCAAGTGGGGAAAAGGGATTGAAAGATTAATTAAGCCTACTTCTGGGAAAGCAGTAAAAAAAAAAAGAAGAAGAAGTTAAGTTACTCCTACTCCTAGATAAATGAAGAGTAGGGGTGGTACCAGGCTTACGAGGATTGCCGGACCCCGATCTCTTCGATGGTTTGCTTGCTTATTTATACAGTTTTCGAACAAAGATTATTGAGCGCCGTTGTTGGAATATTGGCGTCAATTAGGGGAGGTTGGCGGACAATTAGCAACAACATCCTTTTGAGTCAAAATACCCTCAATTAGGATGGTAATCGAATCTCCGTCTAGGTTTGTCCCCCTGTTATCGCGCCAGTCGTGATTTTCGATGCTTTCCTTCGTCGAGCGCCGTATGCCGTTCTGGGTTGGTTACGAGATTCGCACCGTTATCTTGCACTCATTCCTTTCAAGATCTTTCCTTTTACGGCCTCGTGTGGCTTAGGATTGAACTTGACTTCGCCTCTTTTGTCGCTTGCCTGAGGCAGTTTGATAACCTTCTTCGGCCGAGGGACGTTCCTTGATAAGATGGTAATCCTCCGGTTGATCGCCTCTTTCTGTCGACCGTTTCTTCTTGTCAACTGGCGCCTTCGGCCAATAGTGTCACGCCCCGGGGTCGAAACTGCAACCCGGGCCCGCCAACAGATCCGCCGCCTATGCAAAACCCCGCATAGGCGAAGCGTCTAACCGGCAAGAAAAGGTACTACAACTAACAGATATCAGAGCTATAAGATAAAACTGTTGTAAAATTAAAACTAATCATCTGTACAACTGAAAAATAAGGATACAAAGTCCATCTCCCATAAATGATACTCATACAATATCCTCAAATACAAAAACTCAGAACTCAACAGGGAGGTAATCCTGAAAATAATACATCAGTGTACATGCTCTCAGTACAAGTCAGATCCTCACAATACAATGATCTCTCAAAAGCGGAAAGATAAATAATCTACTGACTGTACTCAGAATCTCCAATGTACGGGTATAGCTACTCTCCACAGACGGGTAGGGATCTAGCTCGCGACTCCCTCGCCTCGCACAGCAACCGCAGAATCAGCAACACCCGCTAAGACTCTGCAAAATAAAGGAGAGAAAAGAAAGAAGGGGGGGGAACCCCCAATGGGTGTGAGAACTACACCAAAAGGGAGTTCTCAATGGGTACTGTGACGCCCCACTTCCCAGGGGGTCACCCATTCTAGAACTACTCTAGCTCTAGCATGCTTAACTCTCATGTTCCTCTTGGATCTTGCTACCATCCAAAATGCTATAGCCGGGTTAGAGATTTAGTCCTATTATATCATTTATATATAGGACTAATCCAAATTCCGGGGGTGTCACATTCTTCCCCCCTTTAAGCCCTGACGTCCACGTCAGGCTCAAGCACACTCACAAGCACCAGGCGATGTGAGACTCGTCTCGCTAGCCTTAGCCGACCTTGTAGGGAGCTGCACTCCACCTACAACGGTCATTAGCCGGGGAGCCACACTCTACCCGCTATATAACCCTTGCTCAGCCGAGACTCATCTCACATTTCCGGCTGGTGAATGTCTCTGATACCAACTGTGACGCCCCACTTCCCAGGGGGTCACCCATCCTAGAACTACTCTAGCTCTAGCACGCTTAACTCTCATGTTCCTCTTGGATCTTGCTACCATCCAAAATGCTATAGCCGGGTTAGAGATTTAGTCCTATTATATCATTTATATATAGGACTAATCCAAATTCCGGGGGTGTCACAGGTACCACCGCCAAGTCCGACGATCTCCCCACGAAGTCTACTAGAGGCATAAGATAACAAAGCAGTAAAACCTGAATAAGAAAGCCGAAGATACTCTACAGCTACCATGCCTCTATCTAAATGCTCAAAAGGGGAAAGATAATGAAAGGTATGCAACCAACCGCACCCGGGGTACACAATCGACCCAATCGAGCTGACTGCCACATCTGGTCCAGTCAAGCCTGCGCCCACCTACAACCACCTCCCACTGCCGGGCAGGAATTACGTAGGGTGTCCAAATGGACTAACTCGCTATCGAATAGTGGCACACGCAGGCTATAGTCAAAATCCGCGCTCTCTCTCAGAACGGATAGACTCAAGATCCTCAACATCTCGCACAATGGTTGAAGTACTCTCAACGACACGGGATCACCGTCAACCCAAACGGCTCCCAATAACACTAGCACTGGTCTAATCATAGCTACTAGACTCCACTCGGCCCCTAGGCACGAGTGCAACAATAAAAGTACCTGCCTGAATAAACCCAATCAAATGAACCGGTATAAAACCCGGTACTGCCTGCTATGTCATCAATCTCACGAACTCAATATCTCAAGAACTCAGTAGCGGAATCTGCACACATGGCTCGAATCCGCGGGATCGGCACACATGGCTCGCATCCCAAAATAAGTATCAGACCGGCACACATGGCTCGGTCATAGGCCTACCTCCGGAGTGGCACTTGAGGGGAGCGACCCACACGAGTAAAGTATCACTATAACAAGTATCATTGTAACAAGTATCACGATATAGCAGGACTGGATCACGACTCTGATCAAAGTGGGAAACTCCATCCACTAAAGGGAAACCAGACACCCAAACTGATACAAGGGTAAACAATAAGTGGGAAATTCCATCCACTAAAGGAAATCTGATACCCAATCTGATGCACAAGTATATATCCGGTCAACCGCCCAATATCCGCGGTCGCCGCAAAACCCCACAAGTCCACAATCTAATCCAACCTGTCCCAGACACACAGTCTCGACTACACTATCCCAAACCCCTGCTCGAACCCGAGCAACATGAATCTAGAAGAAAAGGAGAAAGAACAAACATGGTTTCTCCTAAGTCAGATTCCAACATGATAGTGTAGCAGTAGAAGATGGCCTATCTAGATGTCCATACAGCATGAAATTGTCCTCAAGAAAGATAGAAGTAAGAACATGTCAAATGGTAGCTCTACAAGATATAAACAACATGCCAAAATCACTAATGAACTACACCTGTTCATAATGCATGATCTATAATCCATAATAACTCCTCAGAGTAATACCCGCACATAGATGTAACATCCTGTCCCATCGAATGATCAATCCTCATGAAAGACTATGTGCTAACATGGCATGCTAATAAATCGCTACTATAAATGTCAATCCCACATAAATAGGCCAATGATTAATTAAGCATGATCTCTATATCATCTAGTATGAAATGAACATAGTCATCTACAGTATGCTAGATCTCAATCCACTAGAAGCATATACAATAGTCAAGTAAGCATCAATCACATAATCAAGGCCATTTCCATGCTTACATCTCATTTTGTTTAGTTGTATCTTAAATTATGCATGCTAGCAATCAAAAGAGTAATAATCTGCGAAGGTAAGCTTTCCTCAACCGTCAACTTGAATATCCAAACTTGCTAGTTCCCAAAGTCATAACATGAATAAGTATTTTGTAATTCCCTGATATAATTATCATTCCTAAGCTTACCCTTCAACCATGTATGGGTACTCACATGCATGCATTCTAACATATAGAATTAAAGAACCGTCCACCGGTTCTGGGGACAAGGCAACCCACCTGAAATGCTTTCCGCAGGCAAAGCCGAAGTCGGTGAAGTGCGTAGTCACGCGCTATCCAAAATCCGCCGAAACTGCACCCTCGGTACTCAGTCACACAAGCCTCTGCCTCAACCAACAATGCAACCACATACAACAATCAAATACCCCAAATGCCCAAACAGCACACGCTGTTTTCCAAACCAGCAGAGAAGAGGGGGGATTCTCACCTGTGTATAATCCTCCAAAAATCCCAGAAAAATCACGGTTGCGATCATCGCGACGAGTAGATACAAATCGAGAATTTATACGTCCCATTCTGACACTTGTAGGCCAAGATATAAATACTACAACGCGGTACGCCGAAATATCCACAAATAAATTCCTGTAGTAAATCAGTCCGAAAGAAGCATAATTATCACCTTCTAAAAGTCCTCCAAAAATTCCAATAAAAATACGGCCGCGTTCCTCTCAAAGCGTAGATATTAATCAAGTCTTTAAACTCCTCATTGCGATGCTCGTAGACCGAGAAATTCCAACATTACTTCACCGCTGGCCCAAACCTCGCAGCAGTACAAAGGCTCACAAAAACACCTCGGGAACCATGCCAAAAACCCAAAATGAGGGGAAATAATCGACATGAAAATCGAAGGTGTACCTCTCATGAATGCGCTGCCGCAAAAATTGTCTCAAAAGTCTATAGGGGTGATCCAGGGGGTCTCGCGCACTAAAATGCGACGGTAGAAGCCAAAAATTGAAGAAGCGTCAAAGTGCGCCGCGTCGGAGAAAACGCCGATGTCGCGGCCTCCAAAAAATCTGAAAACTCCTCACAAGATGGAGCACAGGGAGAGGAACAATGTTTCTTCAAAGCTCTGTCGAAGGAGAGCTCGGGAAAGGGCTCAAAAATGCATCCAAAGGGGGGTTTATATAGCCTCAACCAAACAAATCAAGAAATTTCCTCTGTGTCCCCACATTCAGGCGCCCGAATCTTTCGGGTGCTATTGTACCACCAAAACGTACCCAAAACTATCAGCGCTGAATCAACCACAGCGCGCCACGTGTCCCCCAAACAGCCAACAGCCACCGCACCCAACCAGCTGCCGATGCGTGGCCGCACCCCGCACAGCTCCCAACCGCGTCGGAGCCTCGGTCGGCACGCCCACATGCGCGCACCCGCGCTGCCGCCGACCACGCCGCGCACGCAGCCCGAGATACCTGCCTCCCTGCTCCGTGGACCGCGCCCGTGCACCAGCCAATCAAACAATGCCACGTGTCCAGCCCGCTCCAATATGAAAACGCCACGTGGCACGCGCCCCCGCTGCACCGCGCGCCTGCTCCGCCGCCTGCTCACGCCTGCGCCGCCGCGCTCCGCCGCCGCCGGCGCTGCCCCCGGCCGCCGGAACAGTAACCCTTGCCTCGAAAATTGTGTTTTTGCATCCAGACTCCGAAAAATGCAAGTAAATAGTCCATTTTCACCGTTTTCGCATGCTGAGTCCAAATCCGATGTATGTTTTGCCCAATTCAACTTCTAAAATTTGTCGAAGGCCTCCAAACAAGTGTTCATAACCCAAATTTCGCACCGAGTCCATTTCTTAAGTCCGATACACGCACAAACACCTCCAACACATGAAAAGAGCCTCCAGAAGTTGCCAGACACACTACAAAAGCTCTGTGGAGATCCGAGTCATCACATCCTCCCCCACTAAAAGAAAGTTTTGTCCTCGAAACTACCACAACTCAAAAGGGAGTTTCAAATACTAAGGGTAGGTACTCATCATCACCGTCTCCAGCTCCCAAGTCGCCACTCACTCCCCGTGATTACTCCTCAACAACAACAACAACAACCAGTACGGCATGGCCCAATTGCGCAATTCTCTCATCTCACGAGCCAGAATTCGCAATGGGCGTCCCTCGTACTTCAAACACTCACAAATCTCAAATGGGCGAGTCAATCACGGCTGAGGGATTCAAAAGTATAACACTCCTGAGCTGAGACGTGGAAAAGACCTCATGGATTCCAACAAAAGCTGGGGGAAAAAAGAAATAACCACCAGTGCTACACGTACCAACACCACACCTTAATGCCAACTCAACCAAGGCGACCCGAATACACCCACACGATCATCCAAGAAGGAAAGGGGCCCTAACAAGCTGGGGTCCTCACTCGGTCATTCTCGGATCCTGACCTTCCGAGTGGACTGCACCACCGCAGGCTACAATCAAAAGGGACCCCGAGGGACACACCCTCAAGCCCTGATCGCCTCAATAATTCTACACAGCGCCAGCTGTGGAATCATCAAACTCAACTCCAGACAGCTCTCCCGCTCAAGATATCTGCCACTTCAGTGGCTTTGTCGGGGTGATACAAAATGCTCAACAATGACCCAACGGTAACTCCACAGCCACTATGGGAGGCATCACTATAACTCGCAATCCATCTCCCATCACTGGCGGTGCTAAAATCAGCGCTGGTATCAGTCTAATCATCCATTCGTCAAGCTCTGCTGGCACTGCCCAATCCAAGAAGCTCAAACCGAGTTTT
Organism: Tillandsia leiboldiana; assembly: GCA_029204045.2. NCBI lineage: Eukaryota > Viridiplantae > Streptophyta > Magnoliopsida > Poales > Bromeliaceae > Tillandsia > Tillandsia leiboldiana. Next base: position 45,856,884 of record CM055066.1, on the reverse strand, counting down.
GATCAAAATACTTACTTGATCTGAGAGAAATCGAGTCAAGAGAAATCCACTAGCCCTTAGTTCTAGAGAGAGAAACTCAGGAAATCTAAAACGAAAGTTTGGAGTGAATAAGAAATTAAAAACCATTTGTTTTGATATAAAACCTAGCTGCGGTCCGGATCGGATCATGAGTTCAGTCCGGATCGGCTTAGCGCAGGAAATCCCATCGTTCGGGATCCGGACTGAACAATCCAGTCTGGACTGCTTTCAACTTTTTCTTCAAATTTTTTTTGAAAAATTCCAGAAAATCCAGAAAAAGTATGTAAGCATTTTTGCATATTAACTTTATACAAAAAGTATCGTTTCACATACAAAGAAAAAGATTATGAGAAATCAATCAAAATATCCCAAATTTTGAAACAAAAATTTATAAAATTATAACCTCTAAAATTGAGCAAGTTCAAAAACATCAAACACGATCTTGTGAGTAACGAATTTATCAAATCATCAATTGAGTAAAGAAAATGAAGCACCAAGATCGATAGATGTTTGAAATCCCAAATAAGTAAAATAATATATCTAGTCAACATATTTTATGGAAGTGGCTCTTTGAGCATCTTTCAATGAAATCCCACCTTATACCAACCTTGGAATTTGATTGAATCAAGTATTCCAAAAAATATTTTATAAAATAAACAAGAACACCATGCTTGGTAAAACATGTGGTAGCTGCACACAGTACTCGGACGACCGAGGTGGTAGCTCTTTCCTCCATGTGGTGGTAGTTTTCACACTCCACTAAAGGATCGATGTAACTCTTTCCACATCTTTCGAGCATGAAACATTAAAAACTCTCCCTCAATTGACTATCAATTATAAAAAAATATTAAGTATTCAACCAAAAATTGATCTCGTGTTCATACTTATTTCAATTATCAAATAAGATAAAAATAATACCAAGAGATTATTGAATAAGGGATTGACTTCGATCAATTAAAGATGAAATAATTGATATAAATGATCATTGCATCAAAAGAGTTATAATGATATCCAAATCATAATAAATTTCTCAAGAAATGAAAGATGCAATTAAAGTCAATTTAACAAATGCTCATTTAATGTTCTATGTTACCAACAAAAAGAACAAAAACACAAAATAAAACCTAACCTAAGCAATGGTTCAAAAGTTGGTTATTTCAAAGAAAACATACCAATTGCTTTTCGCAAATGAATAAAACATTTTTGATCCAAAGATTTTGTTAAAATATCGGGTAATTGATCTTTAGTTGAAACGTAATCAATTTGCAAAGTACTTGATTCAACTAGCTCTCTTAAGAAATGATATCTAAGTTCAATGTGTTTTGTTCTAGAGGGCAACACAGGGTTTTTAGAAATGCTAATGCCACTGGTGTTGTCAGACAAAATAGTTATCGAGGTCGCCGGGATGCGGAAGTCACTCAATACACTCTTCATCCAAATCAATTGAGTTGAGCAACTTCCCGCTGAAATGTATTCCGCCTCGGCAGTCAAGAGAGCAATGCAGTTTTGCTTTTTACTATGCCATGCAACAAGACAATGGCCAAGATAAAAACATGCACCACTCGTTCTCTTTCGATCATCCACTGATCCAGCCAAATCGGCATTCGAATATCCTATAATATCAAGAGATGTGCCCATAGGATACTAAATTCCGAAATTGATTGTACCTTTGACGTACCGGATGATCCTTTTTACCGCTTTCAGGTGAATTTCCTTCGGTGCTGATTGATATCTTGCGCAAATCCCAACACTTAAAGAAATATCCGGGCGACTAGCCGTAAGGTAGAGTAAACTTCCAATCATACTTCTGTAAAGTTTCTTGTCTACACTCTTTCCGTGAGATTCACTTCCTAATCCCTTATTGCTAATTCCCATAGGAGTCGGATAGTCTTTAGAATCTTCCAATCCGAATTTCTTGACCAACTTCTTCGCATACTTGGATTGACACAAATGAATGCCATCTTCACATTGTTTGACCTGCAATCCAAGAAAATAAGTAAGCTTACCCATCATGGACATCTCAAATCCGCTTTTCATTGTTTCGGCGAATTTTGAAGCATCGTTGTTTCTCGTAGCTCCAAACACAATGTCATCCACATAGATTTGAGCCACAATGAAGTTATCCTGAGAATGCTTCACAAAGAGTGTCCGATCGGCTCCCCCTCAACTATAGCCTTTTTCCAAAAGATGTTTAGTCAATCTTTCATACCATGCTCGCGGTGCTTGTTTTAGTCCGTAAAGAGCCTTTTTCAGTCGAAAAATATGGTTTGAAAATTTATGGTCAATGAAACCTTTCGGTTGAGCCACATAAACTTCTTCATTTAGAAAACCATTTAAAAATGCGCTTTTTATGTCCATTTGAAAAAATTTTATTTTAAAATGACAAGCAATAGTGAAAAGGATACGAATGGACTCGAGACGGGCAACCGGGGCGAATGTATAGAGAAATCATCAATAATGAGAAATATGTACCATTCACCCAAACTAGGTTGACGAGTCGGCCCCATTAAGTCCATATGCAATAATTCTAAATGGCGTTTTGTTCCTACATGGTTCAAGTTCCGATACGTGGATCTGGATTGTTTTTCCTTTTGACAACCTCCACACACAATGTTTTCTTTAAAAATCAATTTAGGAACACCTCTAACCACGTCTTTGTTAGATATTTTAGATACTTTCTTAAAGTTCATGTGACCTAGTCTTTCATACCAAAGAGTTTCATTATCAAGTGACACTAGGTTACAATGATCTAGAGAATTATTAGGAACTACATAGCAATTATTTTGAGATCTAACCCCTTTAAAAAAGAATGAATGGTTTTCGTTAGTTACAATACATTCAACAGAAAAGAAATTAACTGAAAAACCATCATCACACAATTGGCTAATGCTTATGAGATTAGTCTTAAGGCCTTCAACAAATAACACATTGTTCAAAATCGGGTCATCTAGAATAGTGATTGTTCATTTTCCAACTATTTTTGAAGATCGTCCATCTCCAAAAACAACAAGTCCTCCGGAAGTTTTCTCAAACGATTTAAAATAGTTTTTATCTCGGGTCATGTGCCGTGAGCAACCACTATCCAAATACCAAGACGTATTGTTATACGCATGTAGTGATGTGTAAATGACAAGACAAGGGAAGCGTTCACCTTTACGAGCCCAAACCTTACAAGTTTTGGAATACGCCGGCAATGATCGTGAAGTTGAGCTCCTTGGTGAACGCGTCTTGCTCGGCTGATCACTTTTCCTTGATTTCCATGACAATATTGTCTTGATGAATGTACTACCATTATTCTTGACCTTTGATTGATTTCTTCATGAATTCCGGTCTTTATTCTTTATGGTAGTTGATGCAAGTAGTGCTTGATTCGTTCGTTTGGCTCCATACTTGCAATTTGGTCTTATGTGCCCTGCAAAACCACAACGATGACATACCTTGGCAAAAGTTGAACCCGAAGAAGATGAGGTTGGCTTGTCAACGTAGGTTGCGATGATTTTCATCGTAGGAGGAGCAACCGACTGAGGCACAAACTTCGTACCGCTCGAACTTGGATCCTCACCAGTTCGATCGTATCAAAGGCCCAAACAGTTTGTTTGACCAAGACCAAGCAATTTATCCCACTTGTCCAACTTACTCCTTCTTGATGAAAATCGCTTCAAGTCTTCTTTAAGTTGGAATATGGTCTTCGTCATCTCCATTTTTTCTTGCCGAGCCTCGGAATAGAGCTTCAAGAAATAATTCGCTTTATCCATCAATTTGATATGTTCCTTCTCGAAATGCTTGTTCTTCTCTTGAAGGGAATTATTTATCTTAATCAAATTATCCCTTTCCTCTTCAAGAGCGTTTGAGAGAGAAGTTGTCTTTATAGATTGTTCTTCAAGATCCCACAACCTTCTTCTCAAACTTTTATTTTGCTTTGCCAATTTTTTAGAATTCTTTAATAATTTATGATAGGCAAAAGCAAAAGTTTTCACCCTCGGAATCGCTTGGTTCATCATCTAGTGTCGTTTGATCATCCTGGAAAGAAATAGATAATGAACCTGATGCAATCGATGAAAAGCACATGAAAGGTGAAGTTGTGGACGCAATGAATGCTGTGGCGTTGTTATCCTCATCACTAGAAGATGACTCATCAGAAGAGGAAGTGTCATCCCATGTGACGGCTTGCATAGCCTTTTTCTTTGACGGATTCTTGTTGGGACACTCCGTTGAGATATGACCAAAACCTCGGCATTTGAAACACTGGATTTGTCCCTCGATGTTCTTCTTATCCTTTGAAGAACCCTCTTACTTTCTTGATTTAAAACTTGAAAATCCTTTGCCTTTCTTGGACTTAACGAAGGATGATGGTTTGCTTGAATTTCCCTTTCGAAAGCTTCGGCAAATTTTTTTTGTCAAGAATGCAAGCTGTTTCTCGAAATCCTCCATTGATAGATCATTGTTAGTGTCTGAGGAGGATGAATCCGCATCTTCATCTTTTGTTGATTTCAATGCAAAAGCTGAAGACTTAGAAGAAGAGGAAGGCTTTTCAGAAGAATAGTTAGTAGGAAAAGTCATTTCATAAGTTTGAAGTGCACCTGTCACGCCCCGGGGTCGAAACTGCGACCCGGGCTCGCCAACAGATTCGTCGCCTATACGAAAACCTCACATAGGCGAAGCGTCCAACCTGCAAAGAAAAACTACTACAGCTAAACAGATATGAGAGCTGTAAAATAAAAGGCTGTAAAACTCAAATCCAACATTGTACAACTGAAAATAATGATACAATATCCATCTCCCGAAAATGATCGTACACAAAATCCCCAGATACAATAACCCAGAACTCAACAGGGAGGAAAACTGCAATAATACATCAGTGTACAGGCTCTCAGTACAAGTCAGATCCTCACAATACAAAAATCTCTCAAAAGTGGAAATAAAAACTAATCTACCGACTGTACTACAAATCTCCAAAGTGGGGGCACAGCTACTCTCCAAAGACGGGTAGGGATCTAGCTCGCGACTCCCTCGCCTCGAACAGCAACAGCAGAATCAGCATCACCCGCAGATGACTCTGCAAAACAAAGGAGAGAAAAGAAAAAGGAGGGGGAGAACCCCCAACGGGTGTGAGAACTACATCAACACGTAGTTCTCAGTGGGTACCGCCACCAAGCCCGACGGTCTGCCCACTAAGTCTATTAGAGGCATAAGATAACAATGTAGTAAACAATGAACAAGAAAAGCTGGAGATACTCTACAGCTACCATGCCTTTATCTAAATGCTCAATGGGTGATACAGATGAAAAGATATGCAACTACTCGCACCCAAGGTGCTCAATCGACCCAATCGAACTGACTGCCTCATAGGGTACAGTCAAGCCTGCGCCTACCTACTGCCAGTACATCCACGGAGGACTGGATTTACGTAGGGCGTCCGTGACTGCCAAAACTGGCCCAGCTAGAAGGACTGCGTCCGTGACTACCTAAAAATGGCCCAGCCAGAGGGACAGCATCGACAAGTCGCGATACGAAAGTAATAGGCCCACTCCGGACGGGTCACTCGAGGGGCCCGCGACCCAACCGAGGAAAAAGGTATCCGCGCATCTCCGTCGAGCTCAAAGTGGCTCATGCAGGCTATAGTTAAAATCCATGCTCACTCTCAGAACGGAAGGACTCAAGATCCTCAAACATCTCGCACGACGGTCGGAGTACTCTCGACGACTCAGCTAACCAGCTCTCATGAATCTCGAGACACTAACGAACTCAACCAACTCGTGGCGCTAAACACACAGGCTGGAGATACTCCATAGCCGGGATCGACCCACAACTCAGGGCTAACAAAACTGGTCGGACGACACTCAACGACCCGGGACCACCGTCAACCCTAACGGTTCCCAACGACATTGATCGGAAAATACTCGACGGCCCGGGACCACCGTCTACCCAAATGGCTCCCAACAACACTAGCATAGGTCTAATCTCAGCTAGCAGACTCAACTCAGCTCCCAGGCACGAGTGCGACAATGTCCCACAGTAACCTGACCACTCGGCCCACTACCCGGGCGAGAAAAATCTATGTCTAGGAAAAGATGCAAAGTGTGGGATGTCTAAAATATAAAAGAACCTAGCCCAAGTCAAGGTTCTCTACTAGTCTGGTTTCAACATGCATCATATGACGGGGTGCTAGGTTAAGTTCCAATAATAGCATTTAAATAAACTGAATCATAAGGAGGGAACATTAACAGATATGATCACCAAAATCAATCAAAATAAGCCTCATCTCCCTAAACATGTTCTCAACTAGCATAGGTGAATACAACCATTAAATATATATAATATCTCGAAGGTACCCAACATGTATAATAAATCATGTAAGCCTCAATCCACATAAACAATATCATTCGTATGCTTACATCTCAATCTTATAGGTTGTACATTAAATTATGCATCCTATCAATCACATAGTGTAATGCTTCCCTTAGGTGAGCTTTCATTGATCATAATCATGGATATCTAAATCTTGCAAGTTTCATTAGGCATAACATGAATATCATATCTTGAAATTCCTCAAACAAATATTATTTACCAAGCTTACCTCTCAACGACATATTGGTACACTAAACATGCATGCATTCCAACAAATAGAATTAGAGAACCGTCCACCGGTTCTGGAGACGAAACAACCCACCTGAATAGCTTTCCGTAGGCAAAGCTGAAGTCGGTGAAGTGCGCAGTCACTCACTAACAAAATTCACCGAAACTGCACCCACGGTACTCAGTCGCACAAGCCTCTGCTCCAACCAACATCACAACCACAACACACTAATCAATACCCCACACACACCAAACAGCGTTTGCTGTTTTTACAATCCAGCAAAGAGAAGGGGATTTTCACCTGCGTGTAGTCCTCCTAAAAAACCAGAAAAAATCACGGTTGCGATCCTCGCGATGAGTAGATGCCAATCGAGTATTTATACTCCTCGTTCCGACACCTGTAGGCCAAGATACAAATAGAATATCGCGGTAAGCCAAATTCTCTCACAATCACAAGTCTGCGAAAATTAGTCACGAAGATGCTTAATTATCAACTTCGAAGAGTCCTCCAAAAATACCAACAAAAATACGGTCGCATTCCTCTCGAAGCATAGATGCCGATCGAGTCCTCATACGTCTCGTTCCGATGCCCGTAGGTAGAGAAATCCCAGCAATACTCCACCGCTGTCCAATACCTCGCAGCGGTACAAGGGGTCAAAAGATACCTCGGGAACCATGCCAAAAACCCAAAATGAGATGAAGTGATCAACACAGAAATCGAAGGCGTACCTCTCTTGAACGCGTTGCCATGAAAATCAACCCAAAAGTCCATCGGGGTAGTCTAGGGGGTCACGCGGACTGAAAAGCGACGGTAGAAGCCAAAATCGAAGAAGTGTCGAAGTGAACCGCGTCCCAGAAAACGGCGATGTTGCGGCCTCCAAAAATTCTGGGAATCCATCAAGAAGTAGAGGACAAGATGAGGAACAACTCATCTTAAGATCTCACCACAAGGGGAGCTCGGGAAAAAGGGCCACAAGAGCTGCAAGGGGGGGCTATTTATAGCCCCAACCCAAAAGCCCCAAAAAAACCCAAGCATTGGGCTTTCGGGCCCAATTTCCGGGCGCCCGAAACAATTCGGGCGCCAATAGTGCCCCGATCTGCGCAGTTCATCCAACGCCCGGATTCACCTCATTGGGCCACGTGGCCCCCGCACAGCAAACAGCGAGACGGGCCAACCCGCTCGCGACACGTGGCCGCGGGCACGTGGACCGAGCGCACGTGGACTGGCCAACCAGCGGTCACGTGTCGCGAGCGGGTTGGCCCGTTTCCCTGTTTGCTGTGCGGGGGCCACATGGTGCAATGAGGTGAATCCGGCCATTGGATGAACGGCGCAGATCGGGGCACTGTTGACCGAGCGCACGCCTCGGTCAACACAGATCGGGTCAACGCCTCGGTCGGCGCGCCCACGTGCGCGCACGTTGCGCCCACGCCGAGCATGCAGCCCGAGGCACCTGCCGCACCTGCTCCGTGGACTACGCCTGGTGCACCATCCAATCGTCTGCCGCCACCTGTCCACACCGCGCCAATGGGAAGATGCCACATGGCACACCACCCACGCTGCTCCGCTCCTCGCGTGGACCGAGCGCACGTGGAACGGCCAACCAGCGGCTGCAACTTGGCCCCGCCCTGGTCCACGGCTCCCCGCGCTCTCCCGTAGACCGCGCCTCGCGAACCGGCCAATCGGAAGCCGCCACACGTCCATCCCCCGGTGCATGCCAAGCCCTGTGGACCGAGCGGCTCGTGCCTCTGCCCGCAGCCGCTGCCCTCCGCCGTGCTTCGCCGCCTGCCCGTCGCCGCCGGCGCTACCCCGACCGCCGGAACCGTACCCCTTGCCTCGAAATTCGTGCTTGGGCATCCGGGCTCCGAAAAATACAAACAAATAGTCCATTTTTATCGTTTTCACGCGCTGAATCCAAATTCGATGTCCGTTTTGCCCAATTCCACTTCTAAAATTTGTCGAAGGCACCCAGCTAAGTAATCTTCATCCAAATTTTGCGCTGGGTCCAATCCTGAGGTCCGATATGCGCACAAACACCTCCGACACACAGCCTAGGCCTCCAGAAGCCGCTAGTCCAACAGTAATCCTCTCGCGAGGATTCGGGTCCTCACAGCACCAACTAATTCTTCTACTTTGATCTCATCCAGGTGTTTTACTATTTCAATTGCTGCGACCTTAGGGCGAAATCTTTCAGAAAAAGTTCTCAAAATCTTTCTTACAACTTTAGATTCTGAAATTTTTTCTCCCAAGTTAGCACATGTATTTACGATATCTTGCAATCGTGTATAATAATCTGTGAAAGATTCATTTTCTGCCATATGAATTGAATCAAATTTGCTTGTAACCATTTGCAGTTTTTGAATCTTCACTAAACTTGTACCCTCATGTGTAACTTGTAGAGTATCCCAGATTTCTTTCACGGCCTCACATGCCGAGACGCGAGAAAACTCAGTTTGAGACAAGGCATTAAATAAAGCGTTAATTCCCTTGCCGTTGTAAGAAGAAGCATCAATCTCTTCCTTGGTCCATTTCGACCTAGGTTTGATGGTGACAAAATCATCAGCAATAATCTCAGTAGGATTTGTCCAGCCAAACTCAATTGATTGCCAAACCCGTTTATCGATGGAAATCAAGAATGCTCTCATGCGTACTTTCCAGTAGGCATAATTTGTTCCATCGAAGAACGGTGGTCTATTGATATTTTCACCTTCAACCATTATTTACAACCCTATTCCCTCTCTGATACCACTTGTGGGTTATGCGATAATGGATCTAAATAGGGGAAAAATCACCTAGAGGGGGGGTTAATAGGTGTAAACAATAAAATCACCAAATCGTTGTTAAAAATAACCCAATGCGGAAAAATAAATAAGTACGCAAGATTTTACGTGAAAAACTCCGTCACAGGAGTAAAAAACCACGGGACCGATAACACGATGAAATCCACTAAGATTAAACACGTACAAGGTGATATACCGTAACACTACGACTTAACCTTTTCCATACGCTCCAAGTAGATCTTCTCAGCTCGCTCCACAACGCGCCTCAAATCCACGATTTGCGTCCAACGCCGAATCCACGACGTCCAACCGAATCCACAGTCTTCACGAATATAGCACCTATCGATCACACAAACGTACCACGCTCCGAATCCACGAAAGCGGTAGCACCTTGAATCCACAAGGCCATGCGAATCCATGCGCCGATTGCCCTCTGGAAAATCATTGTTTTGTTTATTGGTGGTGATAATCGAATACTTAGATCATATAGATAGATAAGGAAAACACCTTCTAAGTATTCATCGATTTGATTCTTCAAAAGAAAAGATTGAAAAACCTCGAATCAAATCGATAAATATAGAGAAAGAAAACCTAGAAATAAATCGGTGTTTACCTTTTCTTCTCTATACGTGGATTACCTTTGATTCCTCTTTCGAATAATAGGAATTATTAGGAATAATTAGGAATACCCTAAAAGATGATATTAGGGTTTATTTATAGGTTAGAAACCTTTTGGAAAGAGATAAGAATCAAAAACTGACTTAACAGATTTTTTCCTGCACGGCGGTCCGGACTGGACTTGGCTGATCCGGACTATTATCTTTTTTCAGAGAATTTACTGAAAAAACAGTTCAGGGTCCGGACTGGATTTGGCCTGATCCGGACTGTTCATGGGATTGAACAAACACAGAGTTCGGGGTCCGGACTGAAGTGGGGATGATCCGGATTGTAATTCCGCATGAACTAAACCTTGTTCGGGGTCCGGACTGGATATGACTGGTCCGGATCCTGAACATGTAAAGTGTCCAGTTCTTGATTTTTATGCAACGAAAATTCATCCAAGTGTTTCTAAACTATAAGAATGTATTCGGATCACCAAAAATATTTAGTTAAACATACCTGATCCTTTTGAATCCATTCTTCTTGAGATTGATGTATGTGATCCACAATTCTTCAACTTCAATCTTCAAGACTCAAAACATTTCACGAAATATGCCAATACAAAGATCCTTAACACCACGCTCTCACGTATCTAAGCACTTTGGTTATTACATTGGTCAACTGCATGAATTATCAATTCCGTGGATGTTGGACATATGCGTTCATTTTAAGCAAAAAACTACTGTGGTTGATGTCGTTTCTCTCTGAAACCATCTTAATCTGTCATGCCCCGGTAGTGGTTTAAAAGCGGAAAACACCTGTATTTTTTTTTTATAAAAGCCTCCCTCTCAGGCACATGCCCAGACCCGCCACATATATAGGATCTCTCTAAACAAACGGACAGAGTCTCCTTTGTATATGCACGGCGTCGCATAAAAATACATACATCAACTACATCCAGTTTTTCATACACAGAGTACTAAAAATGAAATAAGCTAGTCTTTTGATTCATACAAGAGAACATCGCCCACACGGCGTACCCCAAGTTGAAAGGATAAAATCACAAGAGTTTAGAAACAGTGCCTACCCGACACTCAGTTTTAAAAATAGATTTCACAAACGTTTTATCACTTTGAAAAGATCCCGCATTCCACATCCATCCACAAAACCACAAAACCGAATCCAAAAGATCACTAGTTGTCACATGCATCCATCTGTCCCAATATCCACATCATCACAATATCCACATCTCATGCAAAGAATACCGACCACAAGTAATAGCCAAAGGAGAAGAGTAAAATGTCACCAGAATGACGAAAAACTGAGTCACTCCCTAGTCGTAGCCTCACCCCCGTCAAGCTCCCTACTCTCGACAGAACCTGTCACACGGTGGGAGTCAGTGACAAAAACCAAAGTAAGGAAAACTGATAAAACGATAAACGACTGCAAAAGATAGATACGATAAAGTAAATAGGACATCAAACCGTAAATCGAAACTCCCAAGTCATCCATACCGCTACCCCGGTTCCTACCATGGAACCCGGATATACCCACCTCAGTGGTCCTCTGACCTTAGGGAATACCTCAAACCTGCTCATCCAACCGGTGCCAAACAAACCCCTATTGCAATGTCCATGATTCCGCAATGTCCGCGGGGGTCCCCTCACGCAATAACCGCGGGATCACGGGTCAAGCAGACCACCTCTCCGAAAAAGTACACCCTTATGGTGGCCAAACCGCTGGTGTGCGTGACAGCGCCATGAGCTTGACGATCACATATCCGTGTAACAAGCCGCAGTAACTGAAACCGATAAGTCAAAAGATACGTCCATGTCCTTTATGTATGTACCGTTCTGTCATAATACCCATGACAATACCCTTCCTTACATTTTAAAATACCGATGTCAAAAGAAACAACAAGAGGAAGAGGGGGGTTGAACACCACCGTTCAACAACGTCCCCCACCCCAGATCGGGTACCCACACCTAAACCAACGATGATAACGGAGCACTAAAACCTTCCAACGTCCCCGCGACCTTGTATGGATGCGACCAACGGACCTCTCGGTGGTAAAGGAAGAGTCCGGGCTCCTACCGTTGCGTTGACAAGACCCACGACGAAAACAAGCTAACAAAAGCCTCCTGACATAATAATGAACCAAAAACCGCCAACAAAAACCCAATCGGAAAGCAATTCCGTCAACGGAGGCGGCTAGGTCAAGCGGCGGCAACAGCACGGTCAAGCGGCGCAGTTAAGGACTCGGCGCGCGCGTAGCCCGCAAGCGGCGTGGCTGCCTGGCGTGCATGCAGTGCGTGCGGCCCGCCTTGGCGCGGCAGCGCGTAGTGGCGCGGCAATGCATGGCGCACGGCCCGCTGCGGTGCGGCAGCGCAAGGCGCGTGGCTTCCCCCTTGGCGAGGCCCACCATGGCGCGGCCCACCCAGTGTGGCAGCGCCTAGCACGCATGCAGCGGCGCGCTGCGTAACGCCTGCTTGCACGTGGCAGCGGCGCAGCTGTGCGACGCCCGGCATGGATCGGTAGCAGCGCGGCGTCTCGTGGCTAGGGCAACGGCGGCAGCAGCCTCGCCAACAACTCCGCCCAAACCTCCCGCTCTGACGAAAATCCAAGAAACCCAAAAACGAAAGCACGAAAATCCCAATGAGAGCAAAACGAAGGGAACGCAACGCACCAAAAACCAAGAACCAACCTTATTTCAACGGGGAAGATGAAGTGATTCCCAGACTCCGATCTCCGATTTCCGGTCTCCGGCGGCGGTGGTGTTTCAGAATCCGGCCTCCAATGATGATGACATTTTCGGCTCCAAAACCCGACGAGCACAACAAGGAAGAAGAAGAGTCAATCTTTTTCGAAAAGAGGATTAGGATTTTTGTTTCTTTCTTTTACGTATAAGATAAATCTCGATCCTTATTATTTATAAGAAGATTCTCAACCGCTTTAACCGGTTTTTTCTCGATTTGCATGCCAAGATAACCGAAACGTCCCTCATTCGTTAGCACGGATTTCAAAGCACCACAAAATATTAACTGGTATTTAAAAAGCCTTTTCGGACTCATTAACTTTGAAAAAAAACATATTTGGAGATCCATACATCGAATTTCCGATCTGATCGCACCGCCATTCTCCGTTTAACAAGCTCTACAACATGACGACTAAGATCTTCGAAATCGACACAAGAAGAAAATAAGGAAAACAACACACATACCTAAAGAGACTCGAAGGGAAAAATCGTGGGCACTATAGATTGTTAGAATTTATTTAATGTTTTACGTGATTTTAAACTTGATTTTGGCCTATGGGTTTTCTGGGTGGCCCAATATCAATGGGCTTTGCTTGGGAGCTCAAAGCCTTAGCCCTCTATGTCACGCCCCGGGGTCGAAACTGCGACCCGGGCTCGCCAACAGATCCGCCACCTATGCCAAACCCGCATAGGCGAAGCGTCCTACCTGCAAAAAGAACTACAGCTAACAGATATCAGAGCTAAAAGATAAAACTGCTGTAGAATAAAATCAACCACTGTACAACTGAAGATAAGACAACAAGGTCCATCTCCCAAAAATGATAATCATACATTAACCTCGAGTACAAAACTCACAGCTCAACAGGGAGATATCTCAAATAAAACATCAGTGTACAAGCTCTCAATACATCATATCCTCACTACATCAGTCTCTCAAAAGAGGAAATAAATACCAATCTACCGACTATACTGAAGATCTCCTCCAAAGGGGGTACCGCTACTCTCCAAAGATGGGTCTGGATCTAGCTCGCTACTCCCTCACCACGCACAGCAACCACAGAACGGCAACACCCGCCAAGACTCTGCAAAACAAAGAGGAGAAAGGACAAAAGGAGGAAAACCCCCCCAACGGGCGTGAGAACTACGCAATAAGGGAGTTCTCAGTGGGTATCGCCACAAGGCCCGACGATCTGCCCACCAAGACTACTAGAGGCAAAAGATAACCGATGCAGTAAAACTGAAAGAAGAAGCTGGAAACACTCTACAGCTACCATGCCTCTATCCAAATGCTCAAATGGGGAAACTCTGATGAAGATATGCAACACTCGCACACGAGGTGCTCAATCGACCCAATCGAGCTGACTGCCACATCGGGTCCAGTCAAACCTGCGCCCACCTACAACCACCTCCCGCTGACGGGCAGGAATTACGTAGGGCGTCCAAACGGACTAACTCGCTATCGAGTAGTGGCTCATGCAGGCTATAGTCAAATCCATGCCCTCTCTCTCTCAGAACGGAAAGACTCAAGATGCTCAACCTCTCACACAATGGTCAAAGAACTCACAACGACCACGGGACCACCGTCAAACCCCGAACGTTTCCCAACAATACTAGCACTGGTCTAATACAGCTACTAGACTCCACTCGGTCCCCCAGGCACGAGTGTAACAAAAAGTATCTGCCTGAATAAACCCAATCGATAGACCAGTAATCACTGGTACTGCCTGCTCTGCTGTCGAACTCAAGAACCCTGCCTGGTGCCCGGCGCTCACACCGTGGGAAGCCTACTCCGGAGTGGCACTCGAGGGGAGCGACCCACACGAGTAAAGTATCACTGTATCAAGCATCACTGTATCGAGTATCTCTGTAACCACTGTCTCATAATAGCAGGACTGGATCAAGACTATGATCAAAGTGGGAAACTCCGTCCACTAACAAAACCCCGATCTGATGCAATAGTACTCAAAAAGTGGGAAACACCATCCACTAGAACAAATCTGATACCCAATCTGATGCAATAGTCAACATCCGGTCAACCGCCCAAAGTCCGCGGTCACCGCAATAACCCACAACCCACAATTGGGTAAATTAATCAAGATCCGGTCAACCGCCTACTGTCCGCGGTTGCCGCAATAACCCACAATCCACAATTGGGTAAATTAATCAAGATCCGGTCAACCGCCTACTGTCCGCGGTTGCCGCAATAACCCACAATCCAACATCAAGCACACCCTGTCTCTGACCCTAAGGTCCCAGCTACACTATCCCAAACCTCTGCTCGAACCCGAGCAACATGACTCAAAAGTCTAAATAAAAAAGGAGAAAGAAAGCAATCATGGTTTCTCCTAAGTCAAATTCCAATATGTAGTGCAGCAGTAAAAGATGGCCTAACTATATGTCCATACACATATGTCCATACAAGCATGCATTTGTCCTCAAGAAGAATAAAGAAAATAAACCTCATGCCAAAATTATCAATGACCATACCTGTCCATAATTCTCAATCCATAATGGCTCCTCAGAGTAGAACCTGCACATAACTACATAATCCTATCCCAATGCATAAACCATCCTCATAAAAGGTTATGTGCTAATATGGCATGATAATTAATCATATAGGGTATCCTTGCCTTAGATAAGCTTTCACTAATCATCAACATGACTATTTGTTTAATACCATTGTCATACTGTGAATAATTCACTTGCAATTTCCATAAAATCCTCATTGTTAAACTTACCGATCAATCCCAGCTATTGTACCATTCACCTGCATGCAATGCTAACATATGAAAATTTAGAGAACCGTCCACCGGTTCCGGGAATAAGGCACCCACCTGAAAAGCTGACTGTCCAAAGCCCAACAGCTGAAAACACCAAATAACTCTAATCCCTTGCTCCAATAAGTTCAGCACACCCGTAACACTCCTGGCACAATACAAAGTCCACTAATTACACTAGGCTCCCAAATATAGCACTTAAAACCACATACAACCTCGAATTCTGAACTGTTAAATTATCACCTGCAGATAGTGCCCAGAAAATTCCAATAAAAATATCACAGCAATCCTTGCGTCGATAGCTTTGAAACAGTACCTTGCACGCCCAAATCAGAGTTCGGTAAGTCAAGATAAAAATTCGGCAAGGGGGTACACTCATACAAAAATCTGTATTAAAACTGTACACTGTTCACTGAGAAAACAGTAATTTTCACCTCTGATGAAATCTCATAAAAATCCAAGAAAAACACGAGCGCGTTCCTTGCGATCTGTAGATGAAAAAGTTGTATAAGCTCGTTTCCGGCTGACGCTTGTACGCAAAGATATGGCCAAAACACCTCGATGCTGTCCCACAAAGCCAAACAGAAGAAGGGTCACAGTGTCACCTCGGGATCCGTGCCAAAAACTCGAAACAGGAAAGCGCGATCAATATGAAAGATGAAGCCCTACCTCTTAGGAGTCTGTCGGCGCAAGAATCACTGCAAAATGATCTCGGGGTAGCCCAGGGGAGCTAAAACACTGTCACTGCGCCGAAGAAGAACCCAGGAATGCAACGTCGCGCCGCGCCGTAAAATCCAGAACCTCGGGATGCGTGCTCCTAAAATCGTAGAACTTGGCAGGAAGATCAAGAATTAAGAGTTGAACAAGTCTTCTTCAAGGTGCTCGGGCAGATGGTGCGTGGGCTGAGAGAAAAGAGCCAAAGAAGAGGGCTCGGGCTGCCTATTTATAGGCTGAGGAAACAATTGGAAAAATTCCCATTGTGTCCCAACTTTCGGGCGCCCGGTCCGGTCCGCCCGAATTCGGGCGCCCACAGTGCGGCCCGGCCCGCCAAGTTTCGGGCGCGCACAGTGCGGCCCGGTCCACCACACAGCTCAGTCCACTACTCCCCCGGGCCCCACTGCACCCGGTGCACCTGCGCCCGCAAATGGCGACGCGACACGTGGCCCGGCAACCCGTGCACCACGCACGTCGCGCCGTGGACCGCGCACATCGCGGCTGACCCGGGCCGTACGGCCACCTGCCCCGCCGTACGGCCACCTGCCCCGGTCACCCACTCTACCGGTTGCGTGGACCGGGAGCTCAACACCGAACCAATCACCTCACGCCACGTGTCCACCCGGTCTACCGTGCACCCGGGCCCAAATTCAGTGGACCGCGCCTGCTGAACCGGCCAACCGGAGAGCGCCACGTGGCCCGCCCCCGGTGCACGACCTCCGCGGTGGACCGCGGACCTGCCCGCGCGCTCAGCCGCCTGCCCGCGCCCTCAGCCGCCTGCCCGCGGCCGCCAAACGCCTGCCCGAGGCTGCGCCGCCGCCCGCTGACGCCGCCCGCCGCCGCCGGCCGCCGCCGGCGATCGCCGGAAATACTGTTCCGGCATAAACAGTACCCGCAAGCTCAAAAACAGTAAGTAAATAGCCCATCTTGACCGTTTTCGCGCGCTGATTCCAAATCCGGCGTCCATTTTGCCAAATTCCAATCCTATAATTTGCCGGAGGCTCCCGGAAAAGTATTTTTAGTCCGAATTCCGCGCCGGGCCTAAATTTGATATCCACTCCACGCGTAAACTCTTCTAAACATCCGATGGGGTCCCCCGATTACCTACGAGATCCATTTTAAGCCCCGAGTCCATCCCTTGTGTCCAAACTGGCGCGCGAACACCGCCGACATGCCACGTAGGCTTCCAGAAGCTGCTGGTCACACTGTAGAAGCCCTGCAAAGATTCGGGTCACCACATCCTCCCCCACTAGAAGAAAGTTTCGTCCTCGAAACTAAGGCAACTCCCAAGGAGTCCCAGAAACCAGGGGTCAATACTCAACACCGCCGTCTCCAGCTCCCAAGTCACCTATCACTCCCCGTGATTACTCCTCAGCAACAACAACAGCAACAACCAGTACGGCATAGCCCGATTGCGCAATTCCCTCACCTCACGAGTCGGAATTCGCAACGGCGTCCCTCGTACTCCAAACTCTCACAGACCCCAAAAGGAACGAGTCAAACACGGGCGAGGGGTCCAAAACATGACACTCCAGAGCTGAGACGCAGAAAAACCTCAAAAACTCCAACAAAAGGCGGGGGGGAAAAGGAACAAACAGCCTGAGTAACACGCTCTAAAATCACTCCCAAGAGCCAGCTCAACCAAAGCGACCCGAATCACATCCACACAAACACCTGCACAGAAAAGGGGCCCAAACAAGCAGGGGTTCACACTCGGTCGCCCTCAACACTTAACCACCTAAGTGGATTGCTCAGCCGCAGCCTCTCATCAAAAGGGATCCTCAGGGACTCAACTCAAACCCTGCACACAAGGATGGCCCCACACAGTGCCAGCTATGGAACCGTCAAACTCGACTCCAAATAGCTCTTCTGCTCCAGGCATCCGCCACCACAGTGGCTCTGTCGGGGTGATACTGGATGCTCACAAAATCCAATGGTGGCTCTACAGCCACTACGGGAGGTATCACTATAACTCACAAATCCATCTCCCACCACTGACTAGGTTAGAATCGGCACTGGTACCAATCTCATCACCCGGTCATCAAGCTCTGCTGGCACTATCCGGTCCAAAAACTCCTCACCCCAACAATGACCGTCGATCTCGGCCAGTCTTAAATAGCATCCACTTTGGCCGAACTTCCACCGCCGCCCCTTCGGCTAGAAAAAGTAATCCAGGAAGATATGCTCTCGAAGCTAAAACTTGCACCACAACGACATGGCAAAAAGCTTCTTCCCCACAGATCTTGTCACACCATATACAAATGCTGCACAAGCTCTAAACACTCAGGGAGGGGGGGTAAAACCAAAATATTCCTGGAGGATGCCGCTATCAAACCGTTCAAGGCCAACTGAAACACAGAATTCCTCAATCTAGAGGCAACAGGGCATTAGTCAATCCATTGGCTTCACTGTACTCGTAATGCCCCTACTGTGTCCTGAACACCATCTAGACAATGCCCTCAGTTGAAATTCCAAATTGGCGCAGGCATCAAACAATAACTGCCGGAATATAGCTCCTTCAAAAGGTTCTAAATAATACCTGGACCTGCCTGGGCTCCAATCCCAACGGGCTCTCACCGTCGTGTATCAACGACGTGGCACTAGGTCAAACAAACCCTCTATCCAACAGATCCCTGCACCGGTGCGATCAACTCTCCCAGCTCTTACCGATAATCCAAGTGGTGCTACTGAGGTTGGCGCGGTTTCCAGAACCACGTCAACCGCAATCAAACTCTCCCTAACAGGCGGCATAATCATCAACTCGAGTGGACTCACACCCGGGATTTCGCAGCAATAGAAATATCCTTTGGTCCCGGCGCCACCATAAGCTCCTCTCACACAGTCGCTAAACCCTGTGTGCTCGAACAATCTCCCCATAACAAGCCTCCTTTGTCTGCCTCGCAAAAGTCACAATCAGCACCCTCTCTGCACTTAACCATCCAGTGGTGCCGTGCCAACCAATCCCAAGCACTGGGTCAAAACATCGAACTGCCACCCATATCAAGAGGTTGTTGGTATAACTCATGGTCTCAACGACACTGAACAAAACCCACAAGCCTCCTTCACATGCATAACACCGATGGTATTCTGTACCTCTAGTGCACGTGGTAATAACTCTGCCTTTAGTCCATGCCGGAAGCAAAGTGCACTAACTCCGACTGCTGTGATGAAATCACACATGCAACAACCCGATCCACTGCCGTGGCGCCCTCCAACCAGGCGGCACAAGCTCATCCACACGATGCAAGCGGTTGTCGCTTAGTCCATCAGAAAATATCCAATCAATCACAAGGGAGCACGACCTCTGTTTCTGCTCACGCTGAGGCAACAGATACGATCCTCCGCAGACAACAAAACCACGCTACCGTTGCGCTACTCTGATATAGACACTGATACTGCCATCGGGGTCCACCCGATCCCCAACATCTCAGAAAACCATCATTGCAACCGTCATAAGACAAAACACCATTAATCCATGCAATTCCCTATACACTTATCCTTTCTAAGCTCACCCCTCAATCCCATATGATACAATCAAAATATACAAGTTGTAAATCACAAAGGGTAGAATTCCCTTGGGTAAGCTTTGCATTAACCATCCACAAGGATATCCACCACCCAGGAAAGCAAAACGAAAATGCCTCTGCCTGCCGATCTGTCCTCCATCACCTAGCGCCAAGCGCCTCCCTCCAGAACTCACCTCTAGCGGCAGACCCCCATCCAAGGAACTGCAGTGTCCAGCTCCAAACACAATGCCTACTCCGACGAGGCATCCACAGTCCAAAACCCGAACATGAGGGACCGAAAAGAAACTAAAGAGTATCCTGGTGCAATCCACTCCCAATCTCACTTATCCTATGTGCCTCGTCCCTCGAAACCTGGAGCACCAGTTCAACAACTGCATAAACTCTCTAGCACAGGGAGGCTCTCAATTGATCACTCCATCACCCCCAACCACGACTCTGCCTCCAAAGGCTCCAAGCTCAATCTTACGAGTCGGGGTGGTTCATCTGCCAAATCTGGCTCACTAAATCAAACATGCCCCACAGCTCCTCTGCTGTCAACCATCCACCCTACCTCAGTGCCTTGGCACTAAACATTGGCACGGAGGGGGCCACTCGCTCTATTGGCACTACAAAAATCCCTGCCGCTGAGGGTACTACATCCTGGTGGTCTCAGAAGAAAAGTACAGTCGGGCTGCCCACTGCTCTGACAACTGCGTCACCAAACTAGCTGCTCACACTGCCGCTGATATGTCTCTGACAATCCTGTCATCTGGGTTCGGAGTTCTCTGACCACAATCCGGGTATCCGGCCCAAAACCAACCGCTCAAGCTCAACTGCCGTGACAGGATGCACAAAGGTCCCAAACCCAGCGTCGGGGAGACACCGCTCGCCACGACGAAACCACAAATCAGCACACAACAACGCTCGACCCAATCCAGCGAAAGTCTAGAGCATGTCGCCCATTCCATAGCGTTATGTTGTCTGCAGCCAACATAACTACTTAGGAGAATAAACATGCCAATCACTCATCCCGTCCCTCGGGAGAGGTGCAAAACTCAATCAGGACTCTCGCTACAAATCACGACTCTCACGAAGTCATCCTAGGGTCCAACCATAAGCCTAGGGTTTCTAAGTCCACCATGACCTACAACCTAGGCTCCGATACCACCTAATCTGTCACGCCCCGGGGTCGAAACTGCGACCCGGGCTCGCCAACAGATCCGCCACCTATGCCAAACCCGCATAGGCGAAGCGTCCTACCTGCAAAAAGAACTACAGCTAACAGATATCAGAGCTAAAAGATAAAACTGCTGTAGAATAAAATCAACCACTGTATAACTGAAGATAAGACAACAAGGTCCATCTCCCAAAAATGATAATCATACATTAACCTCGAGTACAAAACTCACAGCTCAACAGGGAGATATCTCAAATAAAACATCAGTGTACAAGCTCTCAATACATCATATCCTCACTACATCAGTCTATCAAAAGAGGAAATAAATACCAATCTACCGACTATACTGAAGATCTCCTCCAAAGGGGGTACCGCTACTCTCCAAAGATGGGTCTGGATCTAGCTCGCTACTCCCTCACCACGCACAGCAACCACAGAACGGCAACACCCGCCAAGACTCTGCAAAACAAAGAGGAGAAAGGACAAAAGGGGGAAAACCCCCCCAACGGGCGTGAGAACTACGAAATAAGGGAGTTCTCAGTGGGTATCGCCACAAGGCCCGACGATCTGCCCACCAAGACTACTAGAGGCAAAAGATAACCGATGCAGTAAAACTGAAAGAAGAAGCTGGAAACACTCTACAGCTACCATGCCTCTATCCAAATGCTCAAATGGGGAAACTCTGATGAAGATATGCAACAC
This sequence comes from Tillandsia leiboldiana, assembly GCA_029204045.2. NCBI lineage: Eukaryota > Viridiplantae > Streptophyta > Magnoliopsida > Poales > Bromeliaceae > Tillandsia > Tillandsia leiboldiana. The sequence goes on along the minus strand of CM055066.1, from coordinate 45,835,281 downwards.
TCGCACACGAGGTGCTCAATCGACCCAATCGAGCTGACTGCCACATCGGGTCCAGTCAAACCTGCGCCCACCTACAACCACCTCCCGCTGACGGGCAGGAATTACGTAGGGCGTCCAAACGGACTAACTCGCTATCGAGTAGTGGCTCATGCAGGCTATAGTCAAATCCATGCCCTCTCTCTCTCAGAACGGAAAGACTCAAGATGCTCAACCTCTCACACAATGGTCAAAGAACTCACAACGACCACGGGACCACCGTCAAACCCCGAACGGTTCCCAACAATACTAGCACTGGTCTAACACAGCTACTAGACTCCACTCGGTCCCCCAGGCACGAGTGTAACAAAAAGTATATGCCTGAATAAACCCAATCGATAGACCATAATCACTGGTACTACTGCCTGCTCTGCTGTCGAACTCAAGAACCCTGCCTGGTGCCCGGCGCTCACACCGTGGGAAGCCTACTCCGGAGTGGCACTCGAGGGGAGCGACCCACACGAGTAAAGTATCACTGTATCAAGCATCACTGTATCGAGTATCTCTGTAACCACTGTCTCATAATAGCAGGACTGGATCAAGACTATGATCAAAGTGGGAAACTCCGTCCACTAACAAAACCCCGATCTGATGCAATAGTACTCAAAAAGTGGGAAACACCATCCACTAGAACAAATCTGATACCCAATCTGATGCAATAGTCAACATCCGGTCAACCGCCCAAAGTCCGCGGTCACCGCAATAACCCACAACCCACAATTGGGTAAATTAATCAAGATCCGGTCAACCGCCTACTGTCCGCGGTTGCCGCAATAACCCACAATCCACAATTGGGTAAATTAATCAAGATCCGGTCAACCGCCTACTGTCCGCGGTTGCCGCAATAACCCACAATCCAACATCAAGCACACCCTGTCTCTGACCCTAAGGTCCCAGCTACACTATCCCAAACCTCTGCTCGAACCCGAGCAACATGACTCAAAAGTCTAAATAAAAAAGGAGAAAGAAAGCAATCATGGTTTCTCCTAAGTCAAATTCCAATATGTAGTGCAGCAGTAAAAGATGGCCTAACTATATGTCCATACACATATGTCCATACAAGCATGCATTTGTCCTCAAGAAGAATAAAGAAAATAAACCTCATGCCAAAATTATCAATGACCATACCTGTCCATAATTCTCAATCCATAATGGCTCCTCAGAGTAGAACCTGCACATAACTACATAATCCTATCCCAATGCATAAACCATCCTCATAAAAGGTTATGTGCTAATATGGCATGATAATTAATCATATAGGGTATCCTTGCCTTAGATAAGCTTTCACTAATCATCAACATGACTATTTGATTAATACCATTGTCATACTGTGAATAATTCACTTGCAATTTCCATAAAATCCTCATTGTTAAACTTACCGATCAATCCCAGCTATTGTACCATTCACCTGCATGCAATGCTAACATATGAAAATTTAGAGAACCGTCCACCGGTTCCGGGAATAAGGCACCCACCTGAAAAGCTGACTGTCCAAAGCCCAACAGCTGAAAACACCAAATAACTCTAATCCCTTGCTCCAATAAGTTCAGCACACCCGTAACACTCCTGGCACAATACAAAGTCCACTAATTACACTAGGCTCCCAAATATAGCACTTAAAACCACATACAACCTCGAATTCTGAACTGTTAAATTATCACCTGCAGATAGTGCCCAGAAAATTCCAATAAAAATATCACAGCAATCCTTGCGTCGATAACTTCGAAAAGGTACCTTGCACGCCCAAATCGGAGTTCGGTAAGTCAAGATAAAAATTCGGCAAGGGGGTACACTCATACAAAAATCTGTATTAAAACTGTACAGTGTTCACTGAGAAAACAGTAATTTTCACCTCTGATGAAATCTCAGAAAAATCCAAGAAAAATACGAGCGCATTCCTTGCGATCTGTAGATGAAAAAGTTGTATAAGCTCGTTTCCCGGCTGACGCTTGTACGCAAATATATGGCCAAAACACTTCGATGCTGTCCCACAAAGCCAAACAGAAGAAGGGTCACAGTGTCACCTCGGGATCCGTGCCAAAAACTCGAAACAGGAAAGCGCGATCAATACGAAAGATGAAGCCCTACCTCTTAGGAGTCTGTCGGCGCAAGAATCACTGCAAAATGATCTCGGGGTAGCCCAGGGGAGCTAAAACACTGTCGCTGCGCCGAAGAAGAACCCAGGAATGCAACGTCGCGCCGCGCCGTAAAATCTAGAACCTCGGGATGCGTGCTCCTAAAATCGTAGAACTTGGCAGGAAGATCAAGAATTAAGAGTTGAACAAGTCTTCTTCAAGGTGCTCGGGCAGATGGTGCGTGGGCTGAGAGAAAAGAGCCAAAGAAGAGGGCTCGGGCTGCCTATTTATAGGCTTGAGGAAACAATTGGAAAAATTCCCATTGTGTCCCAACTTTCGGGCGCCCGGTCCGGTCCGCCCGAATTCGGGCGCGCACAGTGCGGCCCGGCCCGCCAAGTTTCGGGCAGCGCACAGTGCGGCCCGGTCCACCACACAGCTCAGTCCACTACTCCCCCGGGCCCCACTGCACCACGGTGCACCCTGCGCCGCAAATGGCGACGCGACACGTGGCCCGGCAACCCGTGCACCACGCACGTCGCAGCCGTGGACCGCGCACGTTGCGGCTGACCCGGGCCGTACGGCCACCTGCCCCGCCGTACGGCCACCTGCCCCAGTCACCCACTCCACCGGTTGCGTGGACCGGGAGCTCAACACCGAACCAATCACCTCACACCACGTGTCCACCCCCGTCTACCGTGCCCCGGCCCAAATTCAGTGGACCGCGCCTGCTGAACCGGCCAACCGGAGAGCGCCACGTGGCCCGCCCCCGGTGCACGACCTCCGCGGTGGACCGCGCGCCTGCCGCCGCGCTCAGCCGCCTGCCCGCGCCCTCAGCCGCCTGCCCCCGGCGCCAAACGCCCTGCCCGAGGCTGCCCGCCGCCCCGCCGACGCCGCCCGCCGCCGCCGGCCGCCGCCGGCGATCGCCGGAAATACTGTTCCGCATGAACAGTACCCGCAAGCTCAAAAAGTAAGTAAATAGCCCATCTTGACCGTTTTCGCGCGCTGATTCCAAATCCGGCGTCCATTTTGCCAAATTCCAATCCTATAATTTGCCGGAGGCTCCCGGAAAAGTATTTTTAGTCCGAATTCCGCGCCGGGCCTAAATTTGATATCCACTCCACGGCGTAACTCTTCTAAACATCCGATGGGGTCCCCCGATTACCTACGAGATCCATTTAAGAGGCCCGAGTCCATCCCTTGTGTCCAAACTGGCGCGCGAACACCGCCGACATGCCACGTAGGCTTCCAGAAGCTGCTGGTCACACTGTAGAAGCCCTGCAAAGATCCGGGTCACCACACTCTACATGTGATGCTTAGTCCCACATTGGAAACTCATCACATGTAGAAGCTATTTATATACTCTTTCTTTCTTGCTTGTTTTGGTTAAGAGAAAGTGAGAGTAAAGGCTTCTCCTAAACACACACATGAGCGCATGGCACGAGCTGAGCAGGGTCGGGTGGGCGACGGCGCGGGTGATCTTGACCCGATTCTCTTTTTATTTGCTCTTTTCTTTTTGCTTGACTTAACCTACCTTGGGAAGGGCCTTCTCGGGCTACCCAAGAGCCTTGCCTTGGGAAGTGCCTAGTGGGCTGCCCAAGGGCCGTTGGACCCTATCCACAAGAGGGTTGAAGTGTGGGCTCTCTCTTGGGCTCTCTCTTGGGCTTTATAAATATAAAGCAAGAGGAGCTTGGTTAAGTACAATACACAGCATATACTATTCTGTTTTACAGTACACTCTTATACTGAGATTTACAATTTTACTATTCTCTTTTACGTTGAGCTTTACTTTTGCTGGATCTCTGAAAGTTGACGGGTGTCGCTCTGAGCTATCCCGAAGTCGTGCCGACGGGGTAGACAGTGGTCGTTATATCATTAGGAGTGATTGCCGAAGCCTTGCATGTGGAGAGACAATCTTGCTTCTAAGACAGTGCATTCGCACTACTCGACTCACAGATTTCATCTAATCCCTACTATTCCCTTATTAATAGTATAGTAGTAATTTGCATGATAGTATTTCGGATTTAAATCTATTGAATATTATTTTACTAAAAGAACTTATTTGAAAAGATTTTCCAACAGAATTAAGTCCAATAAGTTGAGTGGGGCTACATTCCAAATAGACCTAATGAAAAGAGACCAGAGACCCATCAATAGACCCAACATTTAGATGGATTAAGTTAGATTGAGGCCTGTGGGAGCTGTGGCTAATCTTTTAAGTGCGATGGGTGCGCCCTTTCTATCAACAAGAACTTTTGGAATTGTTCGTCAGCACTTATGATCCACAATAAGAAAATGAAAATTTAATAAATACAACACTTTTGACAAAGTGATGCTTGTGATTCTTCTTAGAACTTTTGACAATAAAGAAATGAAAATAATAAATACAATGCTTTTGACAAAGTAATGCTTGTGATTCTTCTCAGAGCCATATCTGAAATGGATCAAGCTGGTCAAGGAATTATACTGCAACATAAAAATAAAAAAAGTAAACAAAAAGCCTCACTGAAAGAAGGTGCATCCTAATTGCCCTACTCACTATGGTGGTGGGGCGTTATAGGATGTGGAGTTATCTTCAAATGCAGAATTCCCTACAGTTTCCTACGATTTTTTATCGGGTAGTACACATAGGAATATAGAATCAATAACTCCTCGGGAAGACAGGCTTGGACATAGAAGACCATTTTTAGGGTGTTCAAAGCACCAATTTGGAGGGTAGGAATATGTTTTCAATAGTTTAAATTGCTTCTAGAGAATTTCAGAGTGGCAATCTATATTGGACTCGATCATATAGGGATGGACAACCAGCCAACTTTTCACTGTGAAATCTCTCTACAAGTCCCTTTTGGATAGAGGACTACGAGATCTGAGAAGTCCACACATTTGGAGACTTAAAATTCCTACCAAAGTTAAAGTGTTTTGTATAGCTACTAAAAAAAAGAGAAACTCTTAACTACTAATTATCTCCTTAAACGAGGATGAATAGGAGAACAGTTTTGTGTCTTTTGCTCACGTGCTCTGACTATGAATCCACCATATCACAGTGTAAATGCAAATGGTGTACGAGAGATTTGGAAGAACCTGCCCAAATAGAGCAACACCAATATTGCGTCAAAGAAATCTCACTAGACTTTTAGCCGTTTGGTCGGCAATTTGGCTAGAGAGAAACAACATCATTTCCAAGAAAAGAAGCTTGAGCTCGCTCATGGTTACTTTTGGATATCTGTCGACACACATTGGAGTTTGTAGTCTGATATATACCGCTACAATTCTGTTTGACTTAAATGTGTCCGGGCCTCTTTCCCTTTCTTCGTTATTTTTTTCTTTTCTTCTTTTTTTAATCCTTTGTTTCTTCTTATTTTGAACATTCCATACATAAATACCTCATCCATATAGCTAAGTTCACTTAACTTCCTATTAAATGAAATAGGCAGCTTATTATCTTTTTTCAAAATAATAAAAATAACAAAAAAAAAAAAAAAAAACCCAAAGCTCAACAGACTAGACTTATTTCATTTGTTGGGTTTAATCAACATACCAAAACATTTAAAAAAAAAATTAACTTATCTGTTGAGTTAACATTTTTTTTTTTTTTTTTCAGGTAGGATATGCTGCACCAACACAAGCCAAAATAAGGGAAGAGCTCAATCTTTCTCTTTCTCAGGTTTGAATAGCCTTCTTTTTTCTGTTTATTAGCTATCATTCAGTTGATAGAATTATAATATTGATAAAATTCTAATTCCTTATTTTAAAATATATTTTAATTTTTTTTATAAAAAATTAATTAATTTTGTGCATTTTTTTAAATAAATTTGGTCTATATTTTTGCGGATTTGACAAAAATTTCTCTGCGGCATGTCGGAAGAGGAGGATGTAACAATCTAAGAATAAGAAGGGAGGTAAAAGAACTTAGTAGATAGTAGTAGAGTAGTTCGAGAAATAAGAAGCTCAAGGAGGGCACTTGGCCTTCTTCCAGGGCAGATTGAGGCATCCGAGGGAAGGGCACTGGGTTTGACAGCTCTTGAGAAGAAGTCTGCCGACAGTATCTAAGACCAGCTGGGGAACTTTAGTAGTGTTGAGTTCCTCCCATGCTCGCGGATTAGGGCACCGAGGAAGTGGGGTAGACGGGTACACTCGTCCAGCGGTAGGTAAAGCAGAAGAGTGTGTAGCTATCCAATTAAGGAGAAGGGGTCCAACACAAAGGGGCCAGCATAGGAGGGCCCAACTGCAACGGGGCCCTAACCAAAGGGGCCCAGCTGAAGGGGGCCCGACTGAAAGGGCCCAACTAAGAGGCCCAACCGAAGGCAATGATCTACCTGAGTTGGTAGCAGCAACTTTAGGAGGCCCAACCAAGGAGGCCCAAGCCAGAATAGCAACACCAATAGCAGGAAGCCCAACCAGAGAAGGCCAACCAGACTCTGTGAAGGGCTCAGCCCACCAGAGGAGATAATTAGTATAGTAAATAGAGTAGTATTATTAGCTTATAATACTTAGTGAGGGACATATATATAGCTACCCTGGATATGAAGAATTAATACAAGTTTTCTTTCCTCTCAAGCCTCTCTCTATATCTCTCAATCTTCTCTGTCTCTCTCTCCCTCCATCTCAATCTTTCTTCCTCAATCTCTCCAACTTCCCTGTCTTCTCCCTCAATTCCACCCAATTCTCTTTTCTTCTTCCAATTTCCGTCTGCAGAACCCACCATTGTCCTCTTAATTGAGGTACCATCATCCCCATCGCCATCCTCGGCTCAACACGGCGACAGCATAGGCCCGATTGCGACGGGTTAGGGATATACCAATTGGTATCAGAGCGGCACGATCCCAGGATCGGCTCATTCATCTTGTACCAAAAAGCAACCACCCGAAGGCAGCAAGGCAACAACAACAGCAAGCCAAGAAACGAGAGCTACCAGCATCACAAGAACCAACTCACAGGCAACCATCGTAGGCGACAAAGCACCAAAAAATCTAAGGCAACAAGCAACACAACCAACTCACAGGCAACCATCGCAGGCAACAAAGCCATAGGAGATCGAATGCCCAAGCAAACACTACCTGATCACAGGCCACAAGAAATCAAAGGCAGCAAGAACCGAAGGCCACACATCAAACAGCGAGCCGACCGAAGCAATTAGCCTCAGGTGAGCTCCTTGGACATCCCCCGAATTCAGTTGTGCATTAGTTAGCCCAGGAGGTGAACCAGTGCAAGAAGAAGCAAGAACCTGAGTTGCAAAATCACAAGGAAGCTCACAAGAAACAATCACAGGCAACCAGATCTCAACAACACAACAATTAGCCCACAAGCAAACAGTTAGAGGAAGGGAAGCCCGGGTTAGCAAGAAACAGAGGACTGGGAGAGGGAAGAACCGCGGGGCACCTCTTCAAACACCAAGTGAGCATTAGTGGCCGAGGAGTAAGAAGGTGGAACAAGGCAAATCTAAAGCCAACAGGTGGTATAATAGGGGGGCAATTCGGCAATAGGTTACAAGCAATGATTGGGAGTCGTACCGAAGCAACTACAGGAAGCAAAGAAGCTAAACCTTTCATCAAACAGTCTGGGTGCGAGAATGAGAAAGAGTGGAGTCACTGTTCTATTAGTCGAATCCATGACTTAGCCGCAGTATAGCCATAGCAAGTGGGACCCTGCAGAAGAATATTGCAAGGGAAACTAGGATGCAACAACTTACCACTAAATGTAATGAAAGCTTTGAAGGGACACTATGTCTTACTAAAGATTTCAATCAAAAGCTGGATGTCTTGGCACAGCGGATTGAAGCTCTACGAAAAGAAGAAGCAAGGAGGTACGAGATCATGATGCATGGACGGCCGCAGACATGAACAACTCCTAGAGTTGATTAGGTGCTGAGCTGTATATGCTGGAGAAAATCCAAGAGCACGGCTCGAAAATTCTGCAGTGCAAGCCGTGGAAGAAGAGAAAGAACTAGTACCCGTAGGCTCCACTGTAACGGAAAAAATAGTCCACTAGCTAATTCCAGCATCTGGCACCCAACAGCATTAAAGGATATAGAGCAAAAGCGCCAAACGAATCTACTGAGGAGGCCAACAGGGAGTATGAAGTGAAGTTGAAGGACAATGTTACTAGGCCTGGGAAGCTGCTAAAGCTACTCACAGCACATCCACCTTCACCCAAGCATGCCCACCCTCATCCAGTAGAAGTAGAAAGTGATCCTGAGGTGGCTGGAAGTGCAGTTCACAGTTCAAAAAAGGGGGCCAACTGTAATTCTGCAGGGAGGGTTGCAATAGATGGCAAAACAAATCACAAGGCTTATTTACAAGGGGGGGAGGAACTCATCTCTAGACATAAGAGGATACAGGGCTTTCACTAGACTAGAAGTTAGGAGTGCAATGGATGTGAGTATAGAGTTAGAAGAAGAATAGGATATAGAATATACTGTTGTTGTTCCATTCATCATGCTAAGGACCAATAGAGGTGAAGTGCTTAGCAAATACTCCATCCCAATGTTTTCAGATAAGCCAAGGTCACAACTTCTTGTTGGGTTATGATTAATTGGATCTAAATAGGGGAAAAAACCCATAGAGGGGGGTGAATAGGTGTAAACCGTAAACACTCAAAAATCGTTGCGCAATAAAACTCAATGCGGAAATGAAAAATAACACGCACGCGTTTTTACGTGGAAAACTCCAAACCGGAGTAAAAAACCAGGGACCGATAACACGGCGAAATCCACTAGAATTAAAACACGTACAAGGTGATATACCGTACTCACTTACGACTCAACCTTTTCCATACGCTCCTAGTAGATCTTCTCCGCTCGCTCCCGCAACGCTCCTCGAATCCACGATTTACCTCCAACGCCGAATCCACGACGTCCGACCGAATCCACGGTCTTCACCCTAGCACATCTCGAATTCACGAACGTACCTCGCTCCGAATCCACGAGAGCGGTTGCACCTTGAATCCACAAGGCCACGCGAGTGCACGCGCCGATTTGGGAAAATCGTTGTTTTTGGTGGTGATGATCCGCCGAATACTTAGATTAGAAAATAGATCGGAAATATCCATCTAAGTTTCATTAATTTGATTCTACTCAAAATCTGAGTTTGAAAACCTAGAATCAAACTAATCATATAGATGAAGAAACATAGATTTATTCTCGTTATTTCCTTTCTTCTCTATATGTGGATTTTTCTATTTCGGTCGTATACGGATCTACCCTAAAAAATGAATCATAGGGTCTATTTATAGGTTAGAAACGTTTGAAGAGGATAAAATAAAAAACTAACCTTTTCTGGAATTTTACAGGACGACGGTCCGGACTGGATTATGGCGGTCCGGACTGTCGTAGCGAAACAGACTTTTTCCAGAAAAAACATACCTTTGGGGTCCGGACTGTAATTTCCACGGTCCGGACTGTTCATAGCAATTCCTGCAAATTCCACGTTCGGGGTCCGGACTGAAGTGACCAAGGTCCGGACTGGAATTGCGCATGAACTATCCTATGTTCGGGGTCCGGACTGTAATGTCATGTCCGGACTGAACATGTAGTATGTCCAGTTTTTTATTTTTATGCAATTAAAATTCATCCAAGTGTTTCTACACTATAAGAAGTATTCGGATCACCAAAAAAATTTAGTTAAACGTACCTGATCCTTTTGAATTCTTCTTTCTTGAGATTGACGTATATGATCCAAACTTCTTCATCTTCAATCTTCAAGACTTAATCAATTTCACGAAATACGCCAACACAAATTCCTTAACAATCTCCCCCTTTGGCGGTTTCGTGACAAAACACAAATCCACTCAAGAAGATTCAAAAAGATATTTTTGTTGCTATCACCATACAACAAAAATTTACAATGGAGATCCAAATAAAATTAAATACATGAGATAAACTCCTACAACAGACTCTAGACTTAGACATCTGTACTCTCTGCAAAAAAAAAAACATTCTTGACAAAAAAAGATCGTTAGATACCTCAAGAATTTTGCATACAAATCAAACACAGAGATAGAGTTTATACTTCATCTCATGACATTTACAAATTCATATGTTTAAAGATCTCAATCAAAGCAACCATATCTTCTAAGCATTAAACATCCAATGTCATAGACAGGTTAGTCAACAAGCAACTTGTTAGTTATATTACATGCCCAAATAGTTAGTCAAATAGTTAGTCGAGCATGCAATCACACATTATAAACCAAAGTTGAGGTCATACTTACCTTTCATAGTTCAAAGTTGTCAAATTCACAACCACTTAGACTGTCATTTTCGATCATTGTATCATTGTTTGTTCTCTCTCTCCCCCCCTTTTTGTCACAAAACAAACCAAAATTACAAAATAAAAGGAGAGTGTAAAAAGTTCAAAACAAGAACGTGTGAGAACTACAGAACCTGCAAAAGAAAAGTTAAAGATTAGAGTAAACATTACTCAGAGTCCTCTGAACTAATGCACCCAGTTTTTGAAAGATTTTCTTGATTCGCTTGTTCATCGACACCTGTTCCTTTTTAACTCCACGAATTTCTTCCTTCATTCGATGAACTCATTGGACATGCGCTCTTGCTCGGAAGAGAGACGCTGTTGTTCTCTATAAATTGAAGTAACTGAAGCATCATCGTCTGAAGGTGAAGAACGTGGATGCTGAGCTGCAGGTGGTGGTGGGACTGAAGCTGTTGACGCTGAAGTTGATTGTCTACGCCTGAGAGGAGGTGAGGGAGGTTCATCTGTTTCGTTGGTAGGGACTTTATGACCGTTGTCTCATTGATTGTTCCCAAACTATCATATAGGTCGATGAAGAATATCGATATTTGAATTTTTTTCAAAATCCGCATAATAATTATTGGGAATGGAAGTCTCTCTGTAGGATGAGCATTGTTCAATACTTCCCCATCCTCGACCAGATGAGATAAGGAATGTTGAAGTTTGATCCCAGGCCGCTGTGGGATTTCCCAGAAGATAAAGGAATAACATCCTATCCCATCGAAGAACTTTTGTTGCATATTTGGAAGAATGTTTATAGCAAACAATAAAGTTCAAGTATCGGTATTCCGGTCGAAGTTCTCTAGAAAAAATAGAATTCCCTGTCGATTGAGTGTCTGGAAGACAAATTCCATCAACGACCACACTCCATGAGTTGGTGGAGAAGCTATGACCTTTTAGATAGTGCGTTCCTTCAGCCCGTGCCTTCATCCCCAACACCTCTCCATTAGTTGTGGAGTGACCTTGATCTTAATGTTTCTGACCATAGTGTGAATTCTCTCTGTCCGTTATCAAGATCAATCAACTTTGATCCATTCTGATAGAACATCCTGACAGAGTGAAGACAATATCCTTAAGATTCGGGGAAGTTGCAAATCGGTGCAAGTCCCGCTTGATCAAAGTGTTCCAAATAATGCAGAGAGCTCCTTTAAAGCTTTGACATTTAACATGTCGCTCGCCAATGCATTCTCTTTTCTCAAAGTCCTTAATCCTCTCAGAGCTTAGTCTTGCGGAGGAGGTTGGCTTGCAAGTGGTTCTTCAAATGAAATACCCCGAGCACTCCCTCTTTTCCTTGCAATGCTTTTTCTTTTGGTTTTGACTGGACTTGGTTCCATTGGGGCTTTTCCTTTCTTAGCAGCAGTAGGCGGAGCCTTTACCTTGGAGGTTTCAGTAGGGGCTTTCCCTTTTGAGGCAGTAGGTACAGTGGCCTCCACCAAGAGGTCATCCCAGTCAATTGATTCTGTTTCTGATTCAGAATCTGAGTCTTTTTGAGCTTTCCTAGCCCTCTTAGCTTGTAGTTGTTCGAGCATGAACCATAGCATTAGAAGGAAGATTACCCAATTGATCCCCATTGCTGCTAATGCTTGTGAGAGAAAAATCCTGCGAACAACACAAAGAACACGAGAAAAAATGTTTATTTTCAAAAATCAAAAAATTGTACCCAAACAATCATTATCGTGTAGAGAGACTAGGAATCAAATTAGTTTTTTGCAAAAAGAATTTAAAAATAGATCAATCCCATGATTTTCAAAAATTCTCATTATATGCCCTAAATCGAATTTTCAGAAATCGAAGCTAAAAATCCGTTAATCAAGAGAATACCTAGCATATAATCAAAACTAATCTACCCAGAGTTCTTATTTCAAAAGAAATTTGATCAAAAACCAATCTCAAACGAAAAAGATACAAGATTGCCATCACGTTTTGAGCAAAAAAGATGAAAACAGTGAAAAAAATGAGATTTTGATCATAAGAACTCACTTTGAATCGAAGAAGATGGGTTGGGAACGTCTCCAAGACGATTGTTTTCTATAGATAGAATGTTGGAGACTCAGAAACAAAGATTGAAGTAAAAAGAAAATCAAAACCCTTTTGTTCTATATAAAAACCCTAGCCGCGGCCGGACTGCCTCAAGAACCCAGTCCGATCGGCTTACCCGCAGGAATACCTGCGCGTCGGGGTCCGGATCGGCTTGTCCAGTCCGACCGGCTCCAACTTTTTCTTCAGAAAAATTCCAAAAAATTTCAGAAAATTCCCGAAATTCCAGAAATTGATTGTAAGCACTTTTGTGTATCAACGTTAAATGACAAAATCATCGTTTCATATAACTAAAATAGATTATGC
>CM055066.1:45809130-45822484 GCA_029204045.2 Tillandsia leiboldiana | reverse complement strand
CTTTTATTTTTCTGAGAACAAAGCTGCGTGCATGGCCTGTATTTAGGCCTATTTTAACCCTGCACTACTTTGGAACTGACGTGGAGAAACCATGTTTATCCGTTTCTCCTTCTTTGTTTTCATACGTGATGACTGTGTGTTTGCTCAGTTCGAGCAGGGGCTCTGGGTAGTGTAAGTCGGGACTTGGTGTCTGGGACAGGTTTGGATTAGTTGTGGGGCTTTGCGGCAACCGCGGATATTGGGCGGTTGACCGGACATTTATTTATGCACCAGATTGGGTATCCGATTTCTCTAGTGGATGGGTTTTCCCACTTTGATCAGAGTCATGATCCAGTCCTGCTGATTATGATACTTTGTTACTGAGATACTTTACCTCGTGTGGGTCGCTCCCCTCGAGTGCCACTCCGGAGTGGCGCGGCAGACAGACTTTGAGTCCTTGAGACTCCTTTGCTTCGGTGTTATGCGTAGGCTGGCATACCCGTCGCGGCAGGCAGAGCAGGCAGTACCAGTGTCTACTGTGGCATTAGATTGGGCTTATTACAGGCTTTTGTTTTTTTTTGTTGCGCTCGTGTCAGGGGGACCGAGTGGAGTTTAGTGGCGGTGTTTGGACCAGTGCTAGTGTTGTTGGGAACCGTTTGGGGGTACAGTGGTCCCTAGGTCATTGTGGGTTGTTGACCGTTATAGGCAGGCATAGCAGGCATAGTAGGCATAGGCAGGCAGGGCAGGCATAGGCAGGCAGAGCAGGCATGGCAAGCATGGCAGGCAGGCAGGCATGGCAGGCATAGTAGGCATTGGCAGGCATAGGTAGGCATAGGCAGGCAGAGCGGGCATAGTAGGCATAGGCAGGCAGGGCAGGCATAGCAGGCATAGGCAGGCATAGCAGGCATGGCAGGCATAGCAGGCATGGCAGGCATAGCAAGCTTAGTGGCTTGGTAGCTGTTGTGAAGGTCCAGCTTCTTTTTATACATCTTTACGGCTTTGGTTAGCTTTTTGTCTTTTGAGGACTTGGTGGGCAGACCGTCGGTCCTGGCGGTGATACCCACTGAGAACTCCCTCCTTTGGTGTAGTTCTCACACCCTCTGGGGGGTTTCCCCCTTCTTTTTCCTTCCTCTCCTTTGTTTTGCAGAGTCTTAGCGGGTGTTGCTGATTCTGCGGTTGTTGATCGAGGCGAGGGAGTCGCGTGCTAGATCCCTACCCATGTTTTGGAGAGTAGCGGTACCCCTTCAGAGGAGAGCTTCAGTAGATTAGTTATTTTATTTCCTCTTTAGAGAGACTGATGTAGTGAGGATATGATTTGTATTGAGAGCCTGTACACTGATGTATTTATTGGAGATACCTTCCGATAGAGCTATGAGTTTTGTGTCTGAGGATGTTGTTCTTTTATCCGTTTGGGAGGTGGACATTATTGTATTATCTTCAGTTGTACAGTGGTTGTTTTTAGTTATACAGCAGTTTTATCTTTTAGCTCTGATATCTCTTAGCTGTAGCACTTTTCTTGCAGGTAGGACGCTTCGCCTATGCGGAGTTTGGCATAGGTGGCGGATCTGTTGGCGAGCCCGGGTCGCAGTTTCGACCCCGGGGCGTGACACATAGCCTGCATGAGCCTCTACTCGATAGCGAGTTAGTCCGTTTGGACACCCTACGTAATTCCTGCCCGTTAGCGGGAGGTGGTTGTAGGTGGGCGCAGGTTTGACTGGACCAGGTGTGGCAGTCAGCTCGATTGGGTCGATGGTGCACTTCATGTGCTAGTGGTTGCATACCACTGTTTGGTTCTCCCCCTTTTAGCCTTTAGTTAGGGGCAGGGTAGCTGTTGATAGTCTCCAACTTACTCATTTCAGTCTTATGACTTGGGTTAGTTTTTGTCTCTTGAGGACTTGGTGGGCAGACCGTCGGGTCTGGCGGTGGTACCCACTGAGAACTCCCTTTTTGGAGTAGTTCTCACACCCTTTGGGGGTTTTCCCTCCTCTTTCTCTCCTCTCCTTTGTTTTGCAGAGTCTTGCGGGTGTTGCCGACTCTGCGGTTGTTGATCGAGGCGAGGGAGTCGCGAGCTAGATCCCTACCCGTCGTTGGAGAGTAGCGGTACCCTTCAGAGGAGATCATCTGTAGTTTAGTTGTTTCTTTTTCCTCTTTTGAGAGACTATTGTAGTGAGGTTATTTTGTATTGAGAGACTATTGTAGTGAGGATATTTTGTATTGAGAGACTGTACACTGTTGTATATATTGGGGTTACCTCCCGGTTGGGTTTAGAGCTTGTACTTGAGGATATTGTATTATTATTATTTTTGGGAGGCAGACGGTGTTGTTTCATTTCCAGTTGTACAGTGATTGATTTTAGTTACAGCAGATTTTCATTTATAGCTCTGATATCTGTTTAGTTATAGTACTTTTCTTGCAGGTAGGACGCTTCGCCTATGCGGGTTGGCATAGGTGGCGGATCTGTTTGGCGGGCCCGGGTCGCAGTTTCGACCCCGGGGCGTGACATGTACCTCCGAGTACTCCGTTACCTCAAACGTTACGCATCTCCAAGGATCATCCAGAATCTAACATTATTGGAGACCCACACGAAGGAGTCAGGACTCGGAGACAGTTGATTTGTGGAGTCGCTTGTTACGTCTCCATGATCGAGCCAAAGAACATCGATGAAGCTCTTCAGGATGACTACTGGATTGAAGCAATGCAGGAAGAGCTCCATCAGTTCGAACGAAACAAAGTCTGGGAATTAACGAAGCCTCCAAAGCAACACAACGTGATTGGTACTAAATGGATTTTCAAGAATAAGAAAAACGAGGATGGTACCATCATCAGGAACAAAGCACGTCTAGTTGCTCAAGGCTATTCTCAAATTGAAGGTATTGACTTTGATGAAACGTTCGCCCCGGTAGCTAGACTCGAGTCAATTCGTATTTTATTCGCTATTGCTTGTCATTTTAAAATAAAACTCTTTCAAATCGACGTTAAGTGCGCGTTTTTAAATGGGTTTTTAAACGAGGAAGTTAATATGGCTCAACCGAAAGGTTTTGTAGACTATAAACAACCTAACCATATTTTTCGTTTGAAAAAGGCTCTTTACGGTCTAAAACAAGCACCGCGAGCATGGTACGAAAGGTTGACGAAGCACCTTTTGGAGAAGGGCTATACTCGAGGGGGAGCGGATCGGACTCTCTTTGTGAAGCATTATCAGGATAACTTCATTGTGACACAAATCTATGTCGATGACATTGTATTTGGTGCAACAAGAGATAATGATGCTTCTAAATTCGCTGAAACTATGGAGAGCGAATTTGAGATGTCTATGATGGGCGAGCTGACTTACTTCCTTGGATTGCATGTGAGACAAAATGAAGAAGGCATTCATCTGTGTCAATCCAAGTATGCACTGGAGTTGGTCAAGAAGTTTGATTTAGAAAATTCTAAAGACTTTCCAACTCCAATGGGAACTAGCAACAAGGGATTAGGAAGTGAATCTCTTAGTGAGAATGTAGACGAGAAGCTTTATCGCAGCATGATTGGAAGTCTACTTTATCTCACGGCTAGTCGCCCGGACATATTCTTTAGTGTTGGGATTTGCGCGAGATATCAATCAGCACCAAAGGAGGATCACCTGAAAGCGGTGAAAAGGATCATCCGGTATGTCAAATGAACCGTAAATTTTAGAATTTGGTATCCTATGGGAACAAGTCTTGACATTGTACGGTATTCAGATGCCGATTTGGCAGGATCTGTGGATGATCGGAAAAGTACGAGTGGTGCATGTTTTTATCTTGGCCATTGCCTAGTTGCATGGCATAACAAAAAGCAAAACTGCATTGCACTCTCGACTGCCGAAGCGGAATATATTTCAGCGGGTAGTTTTTCAACCCAACTCATTTGGATGAAAAATGTGTTGAGCGACTTCCGGATTTCAGCAACTTCGGTAACCATTCTTTGTGACAACACAAGTGCTATAAACATTTCCAAAAACCCTGTGTTGCACTCAAGAACAAAACACATTGAACTTAGATATCATTTTCTAAGAGAGCTAGTTGAATCAAATATTCTTCAACTTTCCTACATTTCAACAGAGGATCAATTAGCTGACATTTTAACAAAACCTTTGGATCAAAAACGATTTATTCATTTGCGTAAGGCAATTGGAATGATTTTCTTGAAATAATCTCTTTTTGAAACCAATGCTTAGGTTAGGTTTTGTTTTTGTGTTTTTGTTCATTATCTATGATTGTACATAGAACATAAATTGAGCATTAGTTATATTGACTTTAACTGCATCCTTTATATATATTTAGACATTTATTATGCTTTGGATATCATAATAATTCATTTGATGCAATGATCATTTATGTCAATTAAGTCATCTTTGTTTTGATCAAAGTCAATTTCTCTCTCAAATGATCTCTTGGTTTAGTTTTTATCTTATTTGACAATTGAGTCAAGTATGAAATCGAGATCAATTTTTGGTTGAATACTTTATATTTTAAATAATTGATAGCCAATTGAGGGGGAGTTGATGAAAATTGTTAAGCTCAAAAGATGTGGAAAGAGTTACATCCCAATGAGGAGTGTGAAAACTACCACCACATGGAGGAAAGAGTTACCACCTCGGTCGTCCGAGTACTGTGTGCAGCTACCACATGTATACCAAGCATGGTTTTTTAAGTTTGATTAGATAAAATGCTTGTTGAAATACTTGACTCTGTCAAATTTCAAGATTGGTATAAGGTGGGATTTTTAATGAAAGATGCTCAAAAAGCCACTCTCTTCAACAGATTGACTAGATACATTATCTAACATATTTGGGATTTCAAACATCTATTGATCTTGGTATTTCATTTTCTTTACCAAATTGATGATTTGATAAAGGCATTACTCATAAGATCATGTTAGATGTGATTGAAGTTGTTCAACTTTAAGGGATTTAATTTTTATAAATTTTTGTTTCATTAGTTGGATATTTTTGATGGATTTTGCATAATCTATTTCTAGTTATATGAAACGATGATTTTCATTTAAAGTTGATACACAAAAGTGCTTACAATCAATTCTGGAATTTCTGGAATTTTTCTGAAATTTTTCTGGAATTTTTCTGAAGAAAAAGTTTGGAGCCGGTCCGGACTGGACAAGCCGATCCGGACCCCGAACGCAGGTATTCCTGCGGGTAAGCCGATCCGGACTGGGTTCTTGAGGCAGTCCGGACCGCGGCTAGGGTTTTATATAGAACAAAAGGGTTTTGATTTTCTTTTACTTCAATCTTTTGTTTCTGAGTCTCCAGACATTCTCTCTAGAGAAAACAATCGTCTTGGAGACTTCCCAACCCATCTTCTTCGATTCAAAGTGAGTTCTTATGATCAAAATCTCAGTTTTTCACTGTTTTTCATCTTTTTGCTCAAAACGTGATGGCAATCTTGTATCTTTTTCGTTTGAGATTGGTTTTTGATCAAATTTCTTTTGAAATAAGAACTCTGGGTAGATTAGTTTTGATTATATGCTAGGTATTCTCTTGATTAACGGATTTTTAGGCTTCGATTTCTGAAAATTCGATTTTAGGGCATATAATGAGAATTTTTGAAAATCATGGGATTGATCTATTTTTAAAATTCTTTTTGCAAAACTAATTTGATTCCTAGTCTCTCTACACGATAATGATTGTTTGGGTACAATTTTTTGAATTTTTGAAAATAAACATTTTTTCTCGTGTTCTTTAGTTGTTGTTCGCAGGATTTTTCTCTCACAAGCATTAGCAGCAATGGTGATCACTTGGGTAATCTTCCTTCTAACTGCTATGGTTCATGCTCGAACAACTAACAAGCCTAAGAGGGCTAGGAAAGCTCAAAAAGACTCAGATTCTGAATCAGAAACAGAATCAATTGACTGGGATGACCTCTTGGTGGAGGCCACTGTACCTACTGCCTCAAAAGGGAAAGCCCCTACTGAAACCTCCAAGGTAAAGGCTCCGCCTACTGCTGCTAAGAAAGGAAAAGCCCCAATGGAACCAAGTCCAGTCAAAACCAAAAGAAAAAGCATTGCAAGGAAAAGAGGGAGTGCTCGGGGTATTTCATTTGAAGAACCACTTGCAAGCCAACCTCCTCCGCAAGACTTCATAAGCTCTGAGAGGATTAAGGACTTTGAGAAAAGAGAATGCATTGGCGAGCGACATGTAAATGTCAAAGCTTTAAAGGAGCTCTCTGCATTATTTGGAACACTTTTTGATCAAGCGGGACTTGCACCGATTTGCAACTTCCCCGAATCTTAAGGATATTGTCTTCACTCTGTCAGGATGTTCTATCAGAATGGATCAAAGTTGATTGATCTTGATAACGGACAGAGAGAATTTCACACTATGGTCAGAAACATTAAGATCAAGGTCACTCCACAACTAATTGGAGAGGTGTTGGGGATGAAGGCACGGGCTGAAGGAACGCACTATCTAAAAGGTCATAGCTTCTCCACCAACTCATGGAGAGTGGTCGTTGATGGAATTTGTCTTCCAGACACTCAATCGACAGGGAATTCTATTTTTTCTAGAGAACTTCGACCGGAATACCGATACTTGAACTTTATTGTTTGCTATAACATTCTTCCAAATATGCAAACAAAAGTTCTTCGATGGGATAGGATGTTATTCCTTTATCTTCTGGGAAATCCCACAGCGGCCTTGGGATCAAACTTCAACATTCCTTATCTCATCTGGTCGAGGATGGGGAAGTATATGAACAATGCTCATCCTACAGAGAGACTTCCATTCCCAATAATTATTATGCGGATTTTGAAAAAATTCAAAATCGATACTTCTTCATCGACCTATATGCATAGTTTGGGAACAATCAATGAGACAACGGTCATAAAGTCCCTACCAACGAAACAAGATGAACCTCCCTCACCTCCTCTCAGGCGTAGACAATCAACTTCAGCGTCAACAGCTTCAGTCCCACCACCACCTGCAGCTCAGCATCCACGTTCTTCACCTTCAGACGATGATGCTTCAGTTACTTCAATTTATAGAGAACAACAGCGTCTCTCTTCCGAGCAAGAGCGCATGTCCAATGAGTTCATCGAAATGAAGGAAGAAATTCGTGGAGTTAAAAAGGAACAGGTGTCGATGAACAAGCGAATCAAGAAAATCTTTCAAAAACTTGGGTGCATTAGTTCAGAGGACTCTGAGTAATGTTTACTCTAATCTTTAACTTTTCTTTTGCAGGTTCTGTAGTTCTCACACGTTCTTGTTTTGAACTTTTTACACTCTCCTTTTATTTTGTAATTTTGGCTTGTTTTGTGACAAAAAGGGGGGGAGAGAGAAACAAACAATGATACAATGATCGAAAATGACAGTCTAAGTGGTTGTGAATTTGACAACTTTGAACTATGAAAGGTAAGTATGACCTCAACTTTTGGTTTTATAATGTGTGATTGCATGCCTCGACTAACTATTTGACTAACTATTTGGGCATGTAATATAACTAACAAGTTGCTTGTTGACTAACCTGTCTATGACATTTGGATGTTTAATGCTTAGAAGATATGTTGCTTTTTGATTGAGATCTTATTACATATCTGAATTTGTAAATGTCATGATGAGTATAAACTCTATCTCTGTGTTTGATTTTGTATGCAAAAATTCTTGAGGTATCTAACGATCTTTTTTTGTCAAGAATGTTTTTTTCTTTTGCAGAGAGTACAGATGTCTAAGTCTAGAGTCTGTTGTAGGAGTTTATCTCATGTATTTAATTTTATTTTGGATCTCCATTGTAAATTTTTGTTGTATGGTGATAGCAACAAAAATATCTTTTTGAATCTTCTTGAGTGGATTTGTGTTTTGTCACGAAACCGCCAAAGGGGGAGATTGTTAAGGAATTTGTGTTGGCGTATTTCGTGAAATTGATTAAGTCTTGAAGATTGAAGATGAAGAAGTTTGGATCATATACGTCAATCTCAAGAAAGAAGAATTCAAAAGGATCAGGTACGTTTAACTAAATTTTTTTGGTGATCCGAATACTTCTTATAGTGTAGAAACACTTGGATGAATTTTTAATTGCATAAAAATAAAAAACTGGACATACTACATGTTCAGAGTCCGGACCTGACATTACAGTCCGGACCCCGAACATAGGATAGTTCATGCGCAATTCCAGTCCGGACCTTGGTCACTTCAGTCCGGACCCCGAACGTGGAATTTGCAGGAATTGCATGAACAGTCCGGACCGTGGAAATTACAGTCCGGACCCCAAAGGTATGTTTTTCTGGAAAAAGTCTGTTTCGCTACGACAGTCCGGACCGCCATAATTCCAGTCCGGACCGTCGTCCTGTAAAATTCCAGAAAAGGTTAGTTTTTTATTCTTATCCTCTTCCAACAGTTTCTAACCTATAAATAGACCCTATGATTCATTTTTTAGGGTAGATCCGTATACGACCGAAATAGAAAAATCCACATATAGAGAAGAAAGGAAATAACGAGAATAAATCTATGTTTCTTCATCTATATTGATTAGTTTGATTCTAGGTTTTCAAACTCAGATTTTGAGTAGAATCAAATTAATGAATACTTAGATGGTATTTCCGATCTATTTCTAATCTAAGTATTCGGCGGATCATCACCACCCAAAAACAACGATTTTCCCAAAATCGGCGCGTGCACTCGCGTGGCCTTGTGGATTCAAGGTGCAACCGCTCTCGTGGATTCGGAGCGAGGTACGTTCGTGAATTCGAGATGTGCTACTGGGTGAAGACCGTGGATTCGGTCGGACGTCGTGGATTCGGCGTTGGAGGTAAATCGTGGATTCGAGGAGCGTTGCGGAGCGAGCGGAGAAGATCTACTAGGAGCGTATGGAAAAGGTTGAGTCGTAAGTGAGTACGGTATATCACCTTGTACGTGTTTTAATTCTAGTGGATTTCGCCGTGTTATCGGTCCCGTGGTTTTTTTTACTCCGGTTTGGAGTTTTCCACGTAAAAATCGTGCGTGTTATTTTTCATTTCCGCATTGAGTTTTATTGCGCAACGATTTTTGAGTGTTTACGGTTTACACCTATTCACCCCCCCTCTATGTGTTTTTTCCCCTATTTAGATCCAATTAATCATAACCCAACAAGAAGTTGTGACCTTGGCTTATTCCTGAAAACATTGGGATGGAGTATTTGCTAAGCACTTCACCTCTATTGGTCCTTAGCATGATGAATGGAACAACAACAGTATATTCTATATCCTATTCTTCTTCTAACTCTATACTCACATCCATTGCACTCCTAACTTCTAGTCTAGTGAAAGCCCTGTACCTCCTCTTATGTCTAGAGATGAGTTCCTCCCCCCCTTGTAAAATAAGCCTTGTGATTTGTTTTGCCCATCTATTGCAACCCTCCCTGCAGAATTACAGTTGGCCCCCTTTTTTGAACTGTGAACTGCACTTCCAGCCACCTCAGGATCACTTTCTACTTCTACTGGATGAGGGTGGGCATGCTTGGGTGAAGGTGGATGTGCTGTGAGTAGCTTTAGCAGCTTCCCAGGCCTAGTAACATTGTCCTTCAACTTCACTTCATACTCCCTGTTGGCCTCCATCAGTAGATTCGTTTGGCGCTTTTGCTCTATATCCTTTAATGCTGTTGGGTGCCAGATGCTGGAATTAGCTAGTGGACTATCTTTTTCCGTTACAGTGGAGCCTACGGGTACTAGTTCTTTCTCTTCTTCCACGGCTTGCACTGCAGAATTTTCGAGCCGTGCTCTTGGATTTTCTCCAGCATATACAGCTCAGCACCTAATCAACTCTAGGAGTTGTTCATGTCTGCGGCCGTCCTCCTGCATCATGATCTCGTACCTCCTTGCTTCTTCTTTTCGTAGAGCTTCAATCCGCTGTGCCAAGACATCCAGCTTTTGATTGAAATCTTTAGTAAGACATAGTGTCCCTTCAAAGCTTTCATTACATTTAGTGGTAAGTTGTTGCATCCTAGTTTCCCTTGCCATATTCTTCTGCAGGGTCCCACTTGCTATGGCTATACTGCGGCTAAGTCATGGATTCGACTAATAGAACAGTGACTCCACTCTTTCTCATTCTCGCACCCAGACTGTTTGATGAAAGGTTTAGCTTCTTTGCTTCCTGTAGTTGCTTCGGTACGACTCCCAATCATTGCTTGTAACCTATTTGCCGAATTGCCCCCCTATTATACCACCTGTTGGCTTTAGATTTGCCTTGTTCCACCTTCTTACTCCTCGGCCACTAATGCTCACTTGGTGTTTGAAGAGGTGCCCCGCGGTTCTTCCCTCTCCCAGTCCTCTGTTTCTTGCTAACCCGGGCTTCCCTTCCTCTAACTGTTTGCTTGTGGGCTAATTGTTGTGTTGCTTGAGATCTGGTTGCCTGTGATTTTGTTTCTTGTGAGCTTCCTTGTGATTTTGCAACTCAGGTTCTTGCTTCTTCTTGCACTGGTTCACCTCCTGGGCTAACTAATGCACAACTGAATTCGGGGGATGTCCAAGGAGCTCACCTGAGGCTAATTGCTTCGGTCGGCTCGCTGTTTGATGTGTGGCCTTCGGTTCTTGCTGCCTTTGATTTCTTGTGGCCTGTGATCAGGTAGTGTTTGCTTGTGGCATTCGATCTCCTATGGCTTTGTTGCCTGCGATGGTTGCCTGTGAGTTGGTTGTGTTGCTTGTTGCCTTAGATTTTTTGGTGCTTTGTCGCCTACGATGGTTGCCTGTGAGTTGGTTCTTGTGATGCTGGTAGCTCTCGTTTTCTTGTGCTTGCTGTTGTTGCCTTGCTGCCTTCCGGTCTGGTTGCTTTTTGGTACAAGATGACTGAGCCGATCCCTGGGATCGTGCCGCTCTGATACCAATTGTTATATCCCTAACCCGTCGCAATCGGGCTATGCTGTCGCCGTGTTGAGCCGAGGATGGCGATGGGGATGATGGTACCTCAATTAAGAGGACAATGGTGGGTTCTGCAGAGAAATTGGGAAGAAGAAAAGAGAATTGGGTGGAATTGAGGGAGAAGACAGGGAAGTTGGAGAGATTGAGGAAGAAAAGATTGAGATGGAGGGAGAGAGACAGAGAAGATTGAGAGATATAGAGAGAGGCTTGAGAGGAAAGAAAACTTGTATTAATTCTTCATATCCAGGTAGCTATATATATGTCCCTCACTAAGTATATATAAGCTAATAATACTACTCTATTTACTATACTAATTATCTCCTCTGGTGGGCTGAGCCCTTCACAGAGTCTGGTTGGCCTTCTCTGGTTGGGCTTCCTGCTATTGGTGTTGCTATTCTGGCTTGGGCCTCCTTGGTTGGGCCTCCTAAAGTTGCTGCTACCAACTCAGGTAGATCATGCCTTCGGTTGGGCCTCTTAGTTGGGCCCTTTCAGTCGGGCCCCCTTCAGCTGGGCCCCTTTGGTTAGGGCCCCGTTGCAGTTGGGCCTCCTATGCTGGCCCCTTTGTGTTGGACCCCTTCTCCTTAATTGGATAGCTACACACTCTTCTGCTTTACCTACCGCTGGACGAGTGTACCCTGTCTACCCCACTTCCTCGGTGCCCTAATCCGCGAGCATGGGAGGAACTCAACACTACTAAAGTTCCCCAGCTGGTCTTAGATACTGTCGGCAGACTTCTTCTCAAGAGCTGTCAAAACCCAGTGCCCTTCCCTCGGATGCCTCAATCTGCCCTGGAAGAAGGCCAAGTGCCCTCCTTGAGCTTCTTTATTTCTCGAACTACTCTACTACTATCTACTAAGTTCTTTTACCTCCCTTCTTATTCTTAGATTGTTACATCCTCCTCTTCCGACATGCCGCAGAGAAATTTTTGTCAAATCCGCAAAAATATAGACCAAATTTATTTAAAAAAAATGCACAAAATTAATTAATTTTTTATAAAAAAAATTAAAATATATTTTAAAATAAAGGAATTAGAATTTTATCAATATTATAATTATATCAACTGAATGATAGCTAATAAACAGAAAAAAGAAGGCTATCAAACCTGAGAAAGAGAAAGATTGAGATCTTCCCTTATTTTGGCTTGTGTTGGTGCAGAATATCCTACCTGAAAAAAAAAAAAAAAAATGTTAAACTCAACAGATAAAGTTAATTTTTTTTTTAAATGTTTTGGTATGTTGATTAAACCCAACAAATGAAATAAGTCTAGTCTGTTGATGCTTTGGGTTTTTTTTTTTTTTTTGTTATTTTTATTATTTTGAAAAAAAGATAATAAGCTGCCTATTTCATTTAATAGGAAGTTAAGTGAA
Organism: Tillandsia leiboldiana; assembly: GCA_029204045.2. Classification (NCBI taxonomy): domain Eukaryota; kingdom Viridiplantae; phylum Streptophyta; class Magnoliopsida; order Poales; family Bromeliaceae; genus Tillandsia; species Tillandsia leiboldiana. The sequence continues at coordinate 45,810,278 of CM055066.1, read as the reverse complement.
CTTAGCTATATGGATGAGGTATTTATGTATGGAATGTTCAAAATAAGAAGAAACAAAGGATAAAAAGAAGAAAAGAAAAAAATAACGAAGAAAGGGAAAGAGGCCCGGACACATTTAAAGTCCAAACAGAATTGTTAGCGGTAATATTCAGACTACAACTCCAATGTGTGTCAGACAGATATCCAAAAGAACCATGAGCGAGCTCAAGCTTCTTTTCTTGGAAATGATGTTGTTTCTCTCTAGCCAAATTGCCGACCAAACGGCTAAAAGTCTAGTGAGATTTCTTTGACGCATATTGGTGTTGCTCTATTTGGGCAGGTTCTTCCAAATCTCTCGTACACCATTTGCATTTACACTGTGATATGGTGGATTCATAGTCAGAGCACGTGAGCAAAAGACACAAAACTGTTCTCCTATTCATCCTCGTTTAAGGAGATAATTAGTAGTTAAGAGTTCTCTTTTTTTTAGTAGCTATACAAAAACTTTAACTTTGGTAGGAATTTTAAGTCTCCAAATGTGTGGACTTCTCAGATCTCGTAGTCCTCTATCCAAAAGGGACTTGTAGAGAGATTTCACAGTGAAAAGTTGGCTGGTTGTCCATCCCTATATGATCGAGTCCAATATAGATGCCACTCTGAAATTCTCTAGAAGCAATTTAAACTATTGAAACATATTCCTACCCTCCAATTGGTTGCTTTTAACACCCTAAAAATGGTCTTCTATGTCCAAGCCTGTCTTCCCGAGGAGTTATTGATTCTATATTCCTATGTGTACTACCCGATAAAAAATCGTAGGAACTGTAGGGAATTCTGCATTTGAAGATAACTCCACATCCTATAACGCCCCACCACCATAGTGAGTAGGGCAATTAGGATGCACCTTCTTTCAGTGAGGCTTTTTGTTTACTTTTTTTATTTTTATGTTGCAGTATAATTCCTTGACCAGCTTGATCCATGTTCAGATATGCTCTGAGAAGAATCACAAGCATTACTTTGTCAAAAGCATTGTATTTATTATTTTCATTTCTTTATTGTCAAAAGTTCTAAGAAGAATCACAAGCATCACTTTGTCAAAAGTGTTGTATTTATTAAATTTTCATTTTCTATTGTGGATCATAAGTGCTGACGAACAATTTCCAAAAGTTCTTG
>CM055066.1:45790744-45809030 GCA_029204045.2 Tillandsia leiboldiana | reverse complement strand
CCAACTTCGCGCTGAGTCCAAATTTAATATCCACTTCGCGCGAAACCACTTCTAGCGATCCGACGGAGTCAATGATCACCCACGTGATCCATTAAACACACTGAGCCCAACACTAATGTCCAATTGGGGCACAAATCCCACCAACACGCCACATAGGCCTCCGGGAGCTGTAGATGATCCAGTAATCTCGACGTGGGGATCCAGGTCCTCACATCCTCCCCCACTAAGAAAAGTTTCGTCCTCGAAACTAACTCAAATCCCCCCCAAGGGTCCCGCATACCACGGGTAGGTATCCATCAATAACGCCTCCAGCTCCCGAAACATCGCTCACTCCTCGTGATTACTTCCCAACAACAACAGCAACAAGTACGGCATGGCCCGACATGCGATTTTCTCATCTCTCGAGCCAGAAATCGCGACGGGCATCCCCCGTACTCCAACAATCACAGATCTCAGAAGGGGCAAGTCAATCACGGGCGAAGGATCCAAAAGCAAAACAATCCTGAGCTGAGACGTGAAACAACACAGAGGCCCCATCAAGAGCCGGGGGAAACAGAATAACCATCCGCGCAACACGCACTAAACCACCTCCTGGTGTCTACTCAACCAGGACCACCCGAAGTATACCCACAGATTCATCCCATGAGGAAAAAGATCCAATAAGCTGGGGTCTTCACTCGGTTACTTCCGATCCAAAATCACCCGAGTGGCCTACTCAACCATGAGCTACCCTCAAAAGGGATCCTCAAGAGACACAATCTCAAGCCACGGTTGGACACTTAACAAGCCAACATAACTCCAACAGATCCACGGGTCGAAAGGATGCCCTGACGGGGACCAAACCGTCAGTGAACGGGAGGGAAAACTGGCTCGAAAGGCGATCAAAATGCGGAGGCTCAAACTCGCGGTCAAAAATCCCAAATCAGCAACAACAATCCGCGAAAATCCCACTCAAGATGCTGAGTAATCAAAACTGATAGCCAAGCAGGCATGGCCTACGCCCAGGTATAACAATCCAAGCTGGAAATAAAGGACGTACTGAAAGGCTCACTGTGGAACCCAAGCTGCCTGCAAACAGCGGTTCATCCTGCCCCAACACTCATAGGGTTGGACTAATGAAGTGTGGACCGAAGATCCACCCACGGTAACTCTACCGCCACAGTGGGAGGCATCACTAAAACACACAGTTCCATCTCCCAACACAGAAATCACTAGCATTGGCGCTAATACCAGTCACATTAACCATTGGCCATGCTCTCTTGGCACCGCCAAGTCTAGAAGCTCCTCACCTCAAGAATGAAAGTTGGTCTCAGTCAACTTGAATAACATCCACTTGGTCGGGTTCCACCGCCGTCCCTACGGCTCGAAAAAAGCGACCAAAGAAGGTATGCTTCTGCAGCTACATCTTGTACCTCAATAACTTGGCATACCGCTTCATCCACACGGGCATGGTAGCACATCCACAAAGCGCTCCTCGTACTCCAAGTCACTCTGGGAGTAAATCAAAATATCCTCGGAAAACACCACTCCCAGTCCGTCCAAGTACAACTGGGACCTACTATCCCTCAGATCTTGAAGTCCACAGGGCATTCGTCATTCCATTGGCCTCACTAACAACTCATAATGCCCCCACCGCGTCCAAAACGCCACCTAGGCGAAGTCCTCAGCTGTCTAACACCAAGTGGGTACTCGCATCATACACCAACTGCCGGAGTACAACTCCATCATAAGGTCCTAGATACCATAAAAGGACCCTCACATTCGTGTATCAACGATGTGGCATCACCACCGTATACCAACGGCATGGCACTAGGTCAAACAGACCCCTCGATCCATCGGACCCTGCAACAGTGCCAAGGCTCTCCCTCAGCTCTACCGGCGATATCCAATGAGGTGCCGTCCAGGGTGGCGCGGTTCCTCGAACCACGTCAAACGCAATCTCTATCTCCCTAACCGGCGGCATTACCAACGACTAAGGTGAAATCACACCCGGGATCTCATGGGAAACAGAGATATCCATGAGTCCCGGTGCCGCCGTAAGCACCTCTCACTCTCCCGCTAAAACCAGAGTGCTCTAACAACCTCAACGAGCAAGCCTCCAATTGCCCGCCTTGCCGAAGATCAAAAGTCCTCTCTTGCCGCAGTCGAACATCCTGTGGCATAGTGCCCAACAATCTCTAGCATAAGGTCAAAACACCTAATTGCTATAATTTCCAATAATTCTGCCGGTAACTCGCGGTCTCGGCCGCACTGGACATGATCCAAAAGCCTCCTCCACGTGCACAACAACAACAGGAACCTGTACCTCTAGTGCACGTGGTAACAAATCTGCCTCTAACCCATGTAAGAGTGGAACATGCTCTAACTCCGACTACCGTGGTGAAATCCCACCTGCGACACTCAATCCACTACCGTGGCGCCCTCACACCGGGCGGCACAGATTCATCCGCTCAAAGCAAGTGGTTGTCGCTCAATCTGCCTGAAAATCAGGGCTATCACTAGGAAGCACGACCTCTGTCTCTGATCACATTGAGGCGACGAACAAGATCCTCCGCAGATAACAAATCCACGCCATCGCTGCGCCACTCAAATAAAATACCGACGTCGCCTTCGGGGTCCACCCGACCTCTGACATCTCGGGAATTCGTCATCCAAGAAAAGAAAATTAGTCATGCCCCTGCCGGCCAATCTGTCCTCCATCATCCGGCGCCAAGCGCCAAAATCCAGAACTCACCTCTGGCGGCAGATCTCTGCCCAAAGGAACTGCAATGCCACGCTCCATACAAAATGCCTGCTCCAACGAGGCGTCTAAATCTACAATGGAGGGACTGAATAACAGAAAGGTGTCCTGGCGCAATCCACTCCCAGTCTCATATATCCTATGCGCCTCGTCCCTCGAATCTGGAGCGCGCAGTTCAACAACTGCATACACTCACAAGCACAGGGAGGCTCTCAATTAATCACTCCATCACCACCAGCCGCGACTCTGCCTCCAAAGGCTCCAAACTCAATCTTACGAGTCGGGGTGGTTCATCTGCCAAATATGGCTCAATAGGTCGATCATGTCCCACAGCTCACCAGCTGTCAACCATCCACCCTGCCTCGGTGCCTCGACACTAAACATTGGCACAGAGGGGGCTACTCAGTGCTCCGACAACTGTGTCACCAAGACCAGCTGCTCCCACAGCCGCTGATAAGCCTCTGACAATCCTGTCATCTGGGTCCGGGGTTCTCTGACCTCAATCCAGGTATCCGGCCCAAAACCAACTGCTCAAGCTCAACCGCTATGACAGGATGCACACGGGTCAAAACCCAGCGTCGGGGAGACACCGCTCGCCACGACGAAACAACAAAACAGCACACAACAACACTCGACCCAATCCAGCGAAAGTCTAAAGCATGTCACCCGTTCCACAGCATTATGTTGTCTGCAGCCAACATAATCACTTAGGAGAATAAACATGCCAATCACTCCTCCCGTCCCTCGGGAGAGGCATAAACTCAATCAGGACTCTCGCAAAAGTCACGACTCTCACAAAGTCAACCAAGGGTCAAACCAAAAGCCTAGGGTTTCTAAGTCCACCATGACCTACAACCTAGGCTCTGATACCACTCTAATCTGTCACGCCCCGGGGTCGAAACTGCGACCCGGGCCCGCCAAACAGATCCGCCACCTATGCCAACCCGCATAGGCGAAGCGTCCTACCTGCAAGAAAAGTACTATAACTAAACAGATATCAGAGCTATAAATGAAAATCTGCTGTAACTAAAATCAATCACTGTACAACTGGAAATGAAACAACACCGTCTGCCTCCCAAAAATAATAATAATACAATATCCTCAAGTACAAGCTCTAAACCCAACCGGGAGGTAACCCCAATATATACAACAGTGTACAGTCTCTCAATACAAATATCCTCACTACAATAGTCTCTCAATACAAAATAACCTCACTACAATAGTCTCTCAAAAGAGGAAAAAGAAACAACTAAACTACAGATGATCTCCTCTGAAGGGTACCGCTACTCTCCAACGACGGGTAGGGATCTAGCTCGCGACTCCCTCGCCTCGATCAACAACCGCAGAGTCGGCAACACCCGCAAGACTCTGCAAAACAAAGGAGAGGAGAGAAAGAGGGGGGAAAACTCCCAAAGGGTGTGAGAACTACTCCAAAAAGGGAGTTCTCAGTGGGTACCACCGCCAGACCCGACGGTCTGCCCACCAAGTCCTCAAGAGACAAAAACTAACCCAAGTCATAAGACTGAAATGAGTAAGTTGGAGACTATCAACAGCTACCCTGCCCCTAACTAAAGGCTAAAAGGGGGAGAACCAAACAGTGGTATGCAACCACTAGCACATGAAGTGCACCATCGACCCAATCGAGCTGACTGCCACACCTGGTCCAGTCAAACCTGCGCCCACCTACAACCACCTCCCGCTAACGGGCAGGAATTACGTAGGGTGTCCAAACGGACTAACTCGCTATCGAGTAGAGGCTCATGCAGGCTATGGTCAAAATCCACGCTCTCTCACAGAACGGATAGAATCATGATACTCAACCTCTCACACAGCGGTCAAAGTACTCGCAACAACACGGGACCACCGTCAACCAGACGGCTCTCAACAATACAAGCACTGATCTAAACTCAACTACCAGTCTGCACTCGGCCCCCAGGCACGAGTGTAACAATAAAAGTATTTGACCGAAATAAACTCAATCGAATGAACCGGTATAAAACCCGGTACTGCCTGCTCTGTCACCAATCTCTCGAACTCAGTATATCCACTGTCCAAATGACCGGAACCCAACACGGTCTGACCGGCACCCGACACGGTCTGACCGGAACCCAACACGGTCTGACCGGAACCCAACACGGTCTGAAGCCTACTCCGGAGCGGCACTCGAGGGGAGCTACCCACACGAGTAAAGCATCTCTGTCATCAACATCATCAGTATCACGAAACAGCAGGACTTGATCATTAATCTGATCAAAGTGGGAATACTCAACCACCAAGGAAAGACCCGACCTCAATCGGATGCAACTGAACGATAAGTGGGAAACTCCATCCACTAGAGAAAACCCACACCCAAATCTGGTGCATAGAGAAACATCCGGTCAACCGCCTAATATCCGCGGTTGCCGCAAAGCCCCACAACTAAATCAACCTGCCCAGACACGATGTCCCGACTACACTACCCAGACCCCCTGCTCGAACCCGAGCAATACTGACCACCTGACTAACAAGAAGGAGAAAGGAAAAGCATGGTTTCTCCTAAGTCAAGTTCCAATAAGTAGTGCAGCAGTAAAAGATGGCCTAACTACATGACCATACAAGCATGCAAATGTCCTCAAGGAAATAAAAGGGGGTAAAGCATAATAATAGTTCCATTAGGAATAAACAACATGCCGGAATCCCAAAACTAGACCTGTCCACAACTCAGGGTTCATTAATAGAATGATCATAATAACTCCTCAGAGTACAAATCCGCACATAGCTACGAAATCCTGTCCCAAAGCATAATCCCACCACAAGAAAGGCTATGTGCTAACATGGCATGTTACATAATCTCATAGGGTAACATTATCCTAGGTAAGCTTACACTAGTCATCACATAGATGTCCAAGTTATGCAAGTCCTCAGTATACCTCATAAATACTATTCTTGCAATCATTTATACCAATATCATTAACAAGCTTACCTACTTACCAACATAACCCATGTACCCTACACATGCATGCATCAGTCATAGAGGGGTGACATCCCCACAAGTGGACTTATATTTGCCACAGCATAAATATTGCCTTAAACAATTACTGATAACAAGCTTACCCACCTGAAGTGCTTAAACCAAGGCAAACCTGAAGTCGGTGAAGTGGGTAGACGCCCCGGGTCCAAAATCTGCCAACATAACACCCTCTGTACAAGTCGCGCAAGCCTCGGCTTCAAACAGCTGAAAACACCCCTGAGTACAACAATAAGGCTTAACATTACACTTTTATTCCAAAATTAACCAAATATACACAATCTGAAAATCAGTCCCAAAGCCGTGCCTATTTCACCTGCTGCAAGTGCCCAGAAAAATCCAATAAAAATACCACAGCAATCCTCGCGTCGATACCTTCGAAACGAGTACCTGCACGTCCAATTCCGAGCTTCCTACACTGAGAAACAATTCCGACAAGGGAACCACCTCGAATTAAACTACTCTCAAAAACTGTAGCAATAACTACTGTTCACAGATATTCTTCACCTTCGAGAAATATTCAGAAAATTCCAAGAAAATTTGGGCATATTCCTCATGATGTGTAGATGCAAATCGCCTATTGAATCGCCCCAATCCGATGCCTGTGCGCGAAGATATCACCAAAACACTGCGCCGCTGTCCCAGAACTCCGTCCAGAAAAAGAGGTTACAAGATGATCCGAAAGACCCATGAAAAGCTCGGAATGGGAAAGACCAGTAAACATGGGAAACATAGCCCTACCTGTCGTGAAGCCAACGGCGCAAGAATCACAGAAAAAGGTGCTCGGGGTAAGCCGGGGGAGTCCTCGCACCAAAACGCGACGAAGAAGACCACAAACGAACGAGCGTCGCGCCGCGCCGTAAAAATGGTAACCTCGGGATGCGTGCTGCTGAAAAATCTGGAACTCTGCAGATGGATCCGTCCCAGGGAGATGAAGAAAACTCGTGAAGGTGGCACTGTGAAAGGAGGAACAGGGAGAAAGTTCTCTTCAGTTGAACTCGGCCCTTTTATACATTGCAGGAAACAAATCACTTAATACCCATTTAGTCCCAATTTCCGGGCGCTGGGGGTTTTCGGGCGCGCACTGTAGCAGCCCGAAATCCCCGCGCGCGAACACTGTAGCCGCCCGAATCCATCCTGGGCCTCCACGTCGCCCGCCAAACAGGCGACAGCCGATCCCGCCGCACGCGTCGCGCCGCGTGGCCACCCGCGGACGACGACACGTGGCACGCACCCGGTCAGCGCCCGCCTGCCGCGCCCACGTGCCCGCCTGACGCCGCCGCCTGCCACCCCTGCCGCGCACAGTTGACCAACCAATAGGTGAATGCCACGTGTCATGCCTCTGCCTAGTGAACCCGGTGCACGAAATCACGTGGACCGAACCAATAGAAACCTGCCACGTGTCCAAGCCCGGTGCACCATAAACCATGAGCCATCCCGAATACTGCGTAGACCAACCGCCGTGAACCCACCTCTAGGATGATGCCACGTGTCCACCCCCCGGTGCACCATGCGCCCCGCACTCTCCGTAGACCGCGCCCCGCGGACCGGCCCACTCCTGAGCCGCCACGCGTCCAGCCCCCGGTGCACGCCTGCCGCGTGGACCGGGCGGCCCGCGCCTCCGTCCGCCGCGCTGCCGGCGGCCGCTCCGCCGCTGCCGCCGCCGCCGGAAACACTGTTCCGGCGTGAACAGTGTCCGGTGCTCAAAAATGACAAGTGGGTAGTCCGTTTTAACCGTTTTCGCGCGCTGAATCCGAATTTGATGTCCATTTCGCCAAATTCCAACTCCAAAATTTGCCGAAGGCATCCGGAAAGGTAATCCTTGGTCCAAACTTCGCGCTGAGTCCAAATTTAATATCCACTTCGCGCGAAACCACTTCTATCGATCCGACGGAGTCCAATGATCACCCACGTGATCCATTAAACACACTGAGCCCAACACTAATGTCCAATTGGGGCACAAATCCCACCAACACGCCACATAGGCCTCCGGGAGCTGTAGATGATCCAGTAATCTCGACGTGGGGATCCAGGTCCTCACAGTACATGTGATAATTCCTGCACATCAGATAAACTTGAAGAGCCATTAGATGCATCATCATTATCAGAAGAATTATTATGAGAAGATGCATTTGCAGGAGAATCATCATCTAGGGACATATCAGGGGTAGATTTATCAGATGCAAAGTGAAAAGCTTCATCTACTTTAACATTTATAGATTCTACCATCGTTTTAGATTCCAAATTAAATACCCGATATGCTCTACTGTTTGTAGAATAACCCATGAAAATCCCTTCGTCACTTCAAGAGTCAAAATTTCCAAGATTTTCGCGGTCACGTAAAATGTAACAACGACTCCCAAAGATACGAAAATATTTGATATTTGGTTTTCTACAAAACCACAGCTCATATGGTGTATTTAAAGTTCCCGGGCGCAAATACACTCGATTAATTACATAGATAGTGGTGTTCACAGCTTCAGCCCAAAAATATAACGGTAAATTCCGGCTATGAAGCATCACACGCGCCATCTCTTGAACAACCCTGTTTTTGCGCTCGACTACACCATTCTGCTGAGGTGTATAGGGTGCTGAGAATTCATGTTTTATGCCAGTGGAAGTGCAAAAATCAATGAATTTAGAATTAATGAATTCTCCACCTCTATCACTTTGAACACGAACGATCTTTTCATTTCTTTCAATCATAATACGATGACAAATCTCATGAAAAGAGTCGAAAGTATCCGCTTTCTCTTTTAAAAATGTTACCCATGAATACCTAGAGAAATCATCGACCAAAAGAAAAATATACCATTTACCTCCCAAAGATGGTTGACGAGTCGGCCCCATTAAATCCATGTGAAGTAATTCCAAGGGCCGATTGGTACCAACGTGGTTCAAGTTCTTGTGTGCAGCCCTTGATTGTTTTCCCTTTTGACAACCACCACACACAATGTTTTTCTTAAATGAAAGTTTAGGAACCCCCTTAACCACGTCTTTATTTGAAATCCTTGCTAGTTCTTTAAAATTTATGTGACCTAGCCTTTCATGCCAAAGAGTTTCATTATCCAAAGAAACTAGGTTATATTTTTCAGAAATTTTGTTTGAAACAACATAGCAATTATTTTGAGATCTAACCCCTTTCAAAAAGAATACATGGTCCTTATCAGTTACAATACATTCTTCAGAAGAAAAATTAACTGAGAAACCATTATCACAAAGTTGACTTATACTAATGAGGTTAGTCTTTAGGCCTTCAACAAATAAAACATTATTCAAAACGGGGCCTTCTGGAATAGCGATTGTTCCTTTTCCAACAATTTTAGAAGAATGACCGTCTCCGAAAACAACATGTCCTCCGGAGATTTTCTCTAAAGTTTGAAAACAGTTTTTGTCACCGGTCATGTGACGGGAACACCCACTATCCAGATACCAAGACGAGTTGTCACAAGCATGTAAAGAAGTATGAACAACAAGACAAGGGAAGATTTCACCTTTGCGCACCCAAACCATTTTGGACTGCGTCGGTAATGTTCGTGAAGTTATTCTCCTTGGTGAAAGCATCTTGTTTGATTCATTGCTTGACATCGTCTTGCGAGGTGAACTACCAAGGCTCCTTTCCTTTGAAAAATTTTCTTTTGATTTCCGGGGAATCGCCTTTTTGGTAGTTATTGCAAGAGGCGCTTGAGTTGATCGTTTTGCTCCCATCTTGCAATTTCTTCTAATGTGCCCTGCATAACCACAACGAAAACATACCTTTGTTCTTGACGATCCTGAAGAGGGTGAGGTAGGGTTGTTGTCGTTGTATACAGTGATTTCCGTCGTCAGAGGAGGAGTTACCGACTGGGGCACAAAAACTGTTCCACTCGAACTAGGACTGTCGCCAGTTTGAGTGTATCCGAGGCCGAATCGGTTTGTTTGACCAAGACCAAGCATCTTATCCAACTTGCTCCTTCCAGAAGAAAAACGCTTTAAATCATTTTTTAGTTGGAAAATGGTCTTTGTCATTTCCATTTTCTCCTGTCGGGCCTCGGTATAGAGCTTCAAGAAGTAACCAGCTTTATCAATCATTTTTACATGTTCCTTCTCAAAATGCTCATTTTTCTCTTGAAGTGAAGCATTTGCTTTTATCAGGTTATCCCTTTCCACTTCAAGACCGGTCGAGAGAGAAGTTGCCCTTTTTACTTCTTCTTCGAGATCCTGCAATCTCTCTCTCAACCCCTTATTTTGCTTAGCCAGTTTCTTTGAATCCCTCAAAAGTTTATAGTAGGCTAGAGCAAAATCTTCACCTTCAGAGTTACTCGATTCGTCGTCCGTTGCAATTTTTTCAACCTGGGAGGAGTTGGACAATGAATCGGATGTACTTGCCATTAAGCACATGAAGGGTGAAAATGTGGATGCGTGGAACGCCGTTGCGTTATTCTCTTCATCACTTGAAGATGACTCATTTTACATTGAGGTGTCATCCCAAGTGACGGCTTGCATCGCTTTCTTCTTTGACGGATTCTTATTTGGACACTCCGTTGAGATATGGCCGTACCCTCGGCACTTGAAGCATTGGACTTGTCCCTCTGAGCTTTTCTTATCCTTTGAAAAACTTTCTTGCTTTCTTGACTTTTGGCTTGAAAAACCTTTGCCTTTCTTCCACTTTCTGAAGGATGGAGTTTTACTTGAATTACCCTTTCGAAAACTTCGGCGAAACTTTCTTGTCAAGAGAGCAAGCTGCTTCTCAAAGTCCTCCATAGATAGGTTCTCGTCGTCGTCTGAGGAGGATGAATCCGCGTCTTCTTCTTTTGTTGTTTTCAACGCAAAACTTGAAGACTTAGAAGAGGATGCCTTTCCCGAAGAATAGTTAGTAGGAAATGTCATTTCATAAGTTTGTAAAGAACCAACTAATTCTTCTACACGGATTTCGTCCGGGTGTTTAATAGTTTCAATGCCCGTAACCTTGGAACGAAATCTTTCAGGAAGAGTTCTTAGAATTTTTCTTACAATTTTAAATTCTGAAATTTTCTCTCCCAAGTCAGCACATGAATTCACGATGTCTTGCAATCGTGTATAGTAGTCTGTGAATGATTCATTTTCTGCCATGAAAATAGAGTCAAATCTGCTCGTAAGTATTTGCAGTTTTTGAATCTTCATAAGGTTAGTTCCCTCATGTGTAACTTGAAGAACATCCCAGATTTCTTTCGCAGCCTCACATGTCGAGACACGAGAGAATTCCGTTTGTGACAAGGCATTAAATAAAGCGTTAATTCCTTTGCCATTGTAAGAAGATACATCAACCTCTTCCTTGGTCCATTTCGACCTAGGTTTGATGGTGCGAACATCAGCAATAATTTCAGTTGGATTAGACCATCCTAACTCGATTGATTGCCACACCCGTTCGTCGATGGAAATTAAAAAGGCTTTCATCCGTACTTTCCAGTAGGCATAATTTGTTCCATCGAAGAACGGGGGAACCATTGTTTACAACCCTATTCCCGCTCTGATACCACTTGTTGGGTTATGATTAATTGGATCTAAATAGGGAAAAAAATACCTAGAGGGGGGGTGAATAGGTGTAAACCGTAAACACTCAAAAATCGTTGGGCAATAAAACCCAATGCGGAAATGAAAACTAACACGCACGATTTTTACGTGGAAAACTCCAAACCGGAGTAAAAAAACCACGGGACCGATAACACGGCGAAATCCACTAGAATTAAAACACGTACAAGGTGATATACCGTACTCACTTACGACTCAACCTTTCCATACCCTCCTAGTAGATCTTCTCCGCTCGCTCCGCAACGCTCCTCGAATCCACGATTTGCGTCCAACGCCGAATCCACGACGTCCGACCGAATCCACGGTCTTCACCCAGTAGCACGTCTAGAATCCACGAATGTACCTCACTCCGAATCCACGAGAGCGGTTGCACCTTGAATCCACAAGGCCACGCGAGTGCACGCGCCGATTTTGCGAAAATCGTTATTTTTGGGTGGTGATGATCCACCGAATACTTAGATTAGAAATAGATCGGAAATACCATCTAAGTATTCATTAATTTGATTCTACTCAAAATCTGAGTTTGAAAACTTAGAATCAAACTAATCAATATAGATGAAGAAACATAGATTTATTCTCGTTATTTCCTTTCTTCTCTATATGTGGATTTTTCTATTTCGGTCGTATACGGATCTACCCTAAAAAATGAATCATAGGGTCTATTTATAGGTTAGAAGCCGTTGGAAGAGGATAAGAATCAAAAACTAACCTTTTCTGGAATTTTACAGGACGACGGTCCGGACTGGAATTATGGCGGTCCGGACTGTCGTAGCGAAACAGACTTTTTCCAGAAAAACATACCTTCGGGGTCCGGACTGTAATTTCCACGGTCTGGACTGTTCATGCAATTCCTGCAAATTCCACGTTCGGGGTCCGGACTGAAGTGACCATGGTCCGGACTGGAATTGCGCATGAACTATCCTATGTTCGGGGCCCGGACTCTAATGTCAGGTCCGGACTTTGAACATGTAGTATGTCCAGCTTTTGATTTTTATGCAATTAAAAATTCATCCAAGTGTTTCTACACTATAAGAAGTATTCGGATCACCAAAAATATTTAGTTAAACGTACCTGATCCTTTTGAGTTCTTCTTTCTTGAGATTGAGGTATATGATCCAAACTTCTTCATCTTCAATCTTCAAGACTTAACCAATTTCACGAAATACGCCAACACAAATTCCTTAACACTTCTGGGATAAGCTAAGGGTGCCAAGACTGGAAGAAATGGATCTAGTGTCAGGAACTGAGGGGTTGAAGACTTATGACCCAATGCTAATTGATCCTGGACAAAACAAGGTGACCATTCCTGGTATTGAAGAAGGAGTCTAATTGAGGATTGGGTGTTACACTGCATACAGTTGGAGAAGTAGAAATGAGACTGGCAGCTCAAGCGTGTAATGGAGAAAATGTGCAAGAAGCTGTCAACATACCAGCCGAAACCGGGGAACAAGCAAGCTTGGATTTCAAATCCTACAATCATTCCATCAAGACTCCGAGAAGAAATCAAAAGCTCACATTTAATAGCTATAGGCCATACCTGACTTTGGAGCAAACAAATCCGGCGGAGGGCAGGTTGCGACACCCCGAAGGCCGAAGAGTGAACCCTTGTCCCCACCAGGTGTCGCCATCCATGCCACGAGCCGGAGAAGGTGAGTGACTGAGAGCACGACTTGAAAGCACCGCCAACCGGTGTTCGAGGAGGCGAGACATCAGCCAGATGCTCCAGAGCTTGCTAAAGAAAGTAACTTGGAAGAAAGGAGTGCTAAGGGGAGAAGATCACGCAAGGCAACCCATCCTTGAGGACAAGGATGATTTTAAGGGGGGGGGGGGATTGTAACAACCTAAGGATAAGAAGAAGGGAGGTAAAAGAACTTAGTAGATAGCAGTAGAGTAGTTCGAGAAATAAAAAAGCTCGAGGAGGGGACTTGGCCTTCTTCCAGGGCAGATCGAGGCATCCGAGGGAAGGGCAGTGGGTTCCGACAGCTCTGGAGAAGAAGTCCGCCGACAGCATCTAAGGCCAGCTGGGGAACTTTAGTAGTGTTGAGATCCTCCCATGCTCGCGGATTAGGGCACCGAGGAAGGGGGGCCGATAGGGTACACTCGGCCAGGGGTAGGTGAAGCAGAGGAGTGTGTAGCTGTCCAGTTAAGGAGAAGGGGGCCAACAAAAAGGGGCCAGCATAGGAGGCCCAACTACAAGGGGGCACAACTACAAGGGGACCCGGCTAAAGGGGGCCCGACTGAAACGGCCCAACTAAAGAGGCCCAACCGAAGGCATGATCCACCTGAGTTGGCAACAGCAACTTTAGGAGGCCCAACCAAAGCGGCCCAAGCCAGAATAGCAACACCAATAGCAGAAAGCCCTACCAGAGAAGGCCAACTAGACTCAGTGAAGGGCTCAACCCACCAGAGGAGAAAATTAGTATAGTAAATAGAGTAGTATTATTAGCTTATATATACTTAGTGAGGGACATATATATAGCTACCTGAGATGTAAGGAAGGGATATAAAGAATTAATACAAGTTTTCTTTCCTCTCAAGCTTCTCTCTCTATCTCTCATCTTCTCTGTCTCTGTCTCTCTCCCTCTATCTCAATCTTTTCTTCCTCAATCTCTCCAACTTGCCTATCTTCTCCCTCAATTCCACCCAATTCTCTCTTCTTCTTCCCAATTTCTCTGCAGAACCCACCATTGTTCTCATAATTGAGGTACCATCATCCCCATCGCCATCCTCAGCTCAGCACGGCGACATCATAGCCTGGTTGCGACGGGTCAGGGATATAACAGAGGAGGCGAGGTGGCAGATGAGACCGCAGAGGTAGGCCTAGGCGAAGAGTGCCGAGTCAGGTTAGGGTTGGGATTGGGATCGGAGGAGTTGAAGAGGAGAAGGGCAAGGTAGAGAAAGGGAAAGTAGCATTTTCGTTAGTTCTGAAAATATTTGGACCAAATTTACACAATATGAAAAACTAGCATCCATTTGCAAAATTGCAAAAACATGGATTTTTTATGCAAAAAAAAAAGTCATATGTTTTATTTAAATCTTGCCTTTGTTTTTCTTTTTTGTGTTGTTCTTTATTATTTTTGTGTGTTAACAAAACAATGAAAAATAGCGATGCGACCAGTCGGATTCGGGGCGGATTTTCACCAAACCTGACTACATACCCAAAATTCGAATCCGAACTCGAATCCAACAGATTTTAAAAATCTATATCCAAATCCGAATCCGACCAAAAATTCAAAACCCGAATCAGAACCCGAAAATTCAAACCCGAAACAATTATTTCTCTTTTTCTCTTTACAATATTTCAAAACATATTACATTAAATCTAAATTTTTTAAATATAAATTTAAATATAATATCAAATATTTATATACACATATATTATATAACGTAAAATCAATTCGGGTTTGGGTGGGGTACGATCAAAATCCATATCAACATCCAAAACCGTTGGATTTTCAATTTTTATATACGTATCTGAATCCATATCCGTTTAACATCGGGTAAATCCATTTCGTTCGAATTCGAATTTAGATAAAATGTTGGGTATCCGTACCCATTGACATGCCTAATGAAGAGCTTGATGGTAAGATATCTGAGATCTCAAATTGAAAATTTAGTTACTTCACATTTCTAGTAGAGCTATGCTACCTGTACACCCCAAATGGGGTGTATATCACCCCATTTGGGGTGTACTTAGCATAGCTCATAAGTTGGTTTCATTCTATTCGGATTTTTTTCTCAAATAATTTTTAAAAATTTTATAATTAGGTAAATAATCATACAATATTATATTTGGCAAAATAATTCTTCTTTTGCCAACTCAGTGCGGGTGGAATTTTTTTTTCAAAATGCGGTGAGTCGTTTATTGCCTTCAAGAAGATGGCGAATGATTCACCGTCTTCGTAAAATTCTATAAAGGCGGTGAATCGTTTACCGTCTTAACGATTCACTGTATTTAAAAGATTTAGATTGTTATTGCCTTTAACTAATATAAAAGGGAAGAGAGAGCGCATAATAGGAATGTGGGTACGAGTAGATCTTTAATTGATTTAGGTTGTTATTATTCACTAACTAATATAAGAGGAAAGAGACCAATATTGTTCTCCAAACGCATTTGGTTATGGATGAGAACAACCGTTCTCGTCTTGCTAGAAAAAGCTGGTATAAGGCTGGAATTAATGTTCCACTATTTTTCCTGAAATAAGATTGTTCTTACTTTAGAATAAACTTAATTAAAATAATTATAATTTTAATTATTATATTAACTCTTTAATTAATCTAATATTTTGAGTAATCTAATTATTTAATTAACTAATTATCTAACTATTAAATAATTAACTAATTAGTTTATTAAATTATTTATAGTTAATTAAATTATTTATTAGCCATACTCATTATTGTTGATTATTTTATTAATTAATATTTAGGGTTATATAGCAATAGTTAATTAAATAAGTTAAATTATTATTTAATTAATATTTTTATATTAATTAATTAGATAAAATATTATTATTTTAAAATTATTATTACTCTTATTCGCACTATTCCAATCTAACTATCCAAACATTATTTTTCTTATTGCAGGGAACAATTCAATTTTCATCCAAATGTAAAATTGGTCTTTTTTCTACTTGTTCTTGAGCTTATATCTATCATTGGAATAAGCAGTTCTAATTTATATCCGAACTAAACTCAGCCTAAAAGATTTAGATTGTTATTATTCACTGACTAAATATAAAAGGAAAGAAATAAGAGGAAAGAGTGTCACGTCCCGAGTTTGAGAAAAACACGGTCTAAATTTATTTTTATTTTTTTCTACTCGACCAATCCAAATTTTAAGGTGAGCATCGCGTTCAGTGACCTCAAATTAGTCAGAGGCCCACTGCGGCGAACTTGCTAAGTCACTAAAACAACCCCATGTTTAATTAAACCTACAAAGGACCCTAACTACTAAGTCTTCAAAAACTGCTTGTACCAACCCTAAACCAACTTGAGCATCTTGCTCAGGACATCACAGAGGCTCAAGGGCTTGCTCATGCGCAACCCAGAAGCTGCTGGATCCATAGATCCAAGTCATCTTGCTCTCTAATGTACAAGAATGCTCCACACAAAAATCTACTCAGCCAATTTGGAATCTAAAGTGAGCATCAAGCTCATGGGATGGTGTGGAGTAATCTGGTAACTTGCTGGATGCTCTAACAACAGCACCAACAGGTGCCTCTCATCCCCTCAAGCTTATCTGGACCTGTGCCCGGCGACAGGACACGGCGGCCGCGGCGGCGGGGGAGCAAGCTCGTCCCGAGCTTCCACCAACAATGGTGGAACTCCACCCGGGCAACATGGAGTCCATGAAAATACATGGATGGGATCTACTTGATCCCAGTAAACTTTATGGGCATGTCTTTCCCGACGGCGACGACCGAAGGCCGGCCACCACCATCGAGCTCAAGCTCGGGTCATCCATGGCTGCACCACCTTTGGGCTGCATGGATGGCATGCAAGTGCATGGTTGGTCCCCAAATCACCTTAGGAAGCTTCTCGGCCAAGTGGCCGGCAGTGGGGAGCGACGCCGGCGCCGGAGCAAAGAGCTCGGCCAAACCGCAATAACCCGAAAACTAGGGTTTCGATCTGCGACGCGCTCACTCGACCAAACTCCATCAAATTTTGGGGAGATGATCACCATGTCCTACAGTCCAAACCCACCATTTTGGTTTGGCGTTTGGGCCAGAGGTTGCGACGCACGGCCGCGGCGGAGCTTCCTAGGGTTCCGACGAAGAACTTTCCTCCGCCGGCAACCGGGGACATCCCAAGAGCTGGGACTTGGCGTGGGGTATGCTCAGAGCCTACATAGCTCACTTCCAAGGGTCTTGCGTGCTACAACACAGAGTGATGGAAGATCTTACATCGCCGGAGTTGGAGAAGAAAAGGAAGAAGCCGGTTCTCCTCCCCCGCGTAGCGCATCCACCCAGCTTCCTCGGGCTTGCTCCCAGAAAGCAAATGAACACTCTAGAAGGCGCAAGCTTAAGGTTGGGGTTCCTTGTGCACACCTTTCTCTTCCTCTCTCACTCTCGGGTTCTCTCAATGGTGGTGTCCCCTCGGCCACCCCCAGCACTTTCTGACTTGGTGGAGTGAATGAGAGGAGTGAGGGGAGCCCAGATATCAAGTGTGGCCCCTCGTGCACCCACCAAAGAATACCAAAGGCCATCTTTGCCTTTAATGCATGGTTTTGTGAAAATTTCGGTTTAGTTCCTACACAACCAACCATTTACCCTAAGTCCCCTACTGTAGATCCATTTTGCATCCAGATACCTCACAATTAAATCTTAATTAATTCGGTACATAAAATATAGGGGTTTTTGCGAAAATACCCGCTTTTCGGTGTATTTCACGTATTTCGAGATGCACGGGTCGTCAAACGCGAATTTTGTTAGTGCCATTGCGTTCAGAATGATGAAGCAGTTAAAATCGACTACCTGAACTGATATGTTCTGAGTCCAGACAGCGAATCGGCCGACGTTGGTCGAGAGGGGACCGAAATCAGGGTAACTATTCACAACTTAAGTTATGGGCCCCGCTTTTCTTCACTGTTTTGCGGAAGATCCGACCGTCGGATCGAAAACATGTGTATATCATTTTTAGTTGTTTCGACAAGACGGTCGCACCGGTCATCTTAGATTTTCGAGATCAGATTCCGATAAAAGGCAGAATTTCAGAGTCCAAATTATACTATTATTTTAATTTTTTTGCCATTTAAATAATTCAGAAGAATTATTTAAACTTATATTTCAGTTTCAAAAATCATGATTACTACAAAGAGAGAGAGAGAGAGAGAGAGAGAGAGAGAGAGAGAGAACGTAAAATAGAAATGTGGGTATAGCGAACAGTAACAACCTAAAAGACCGCTACCTTTTTGAAGGCGGTGAACGATTTACCATATTTTTTAAAAAAAAATTCATCCCGCGCTGAATTGGAAAAGGAAAAATTATTTT
>CM055066.1:45670744-45788244 GCA_029204045.2 Tillandsia leiboldiana | reverse complement strand
ACCAAGCACTTGGTGCTTATAAGTTTTTCACCGTTAGATCTAACCCTTTTAACTAATTCAACCCATTTGATTTTACTATTTCACCAATGTTGAGACCAAAATTTCGCCACTCAAGGAAGCGATATGTGGCGTATACCTTCGGCTGAAGACATCAGCCAGCAGAAGAATGAATCAACGAAGAGGGACCCGCGTCCTGACTAAGACCAATCCCAGTAACGCGAGAGAGTGGCATGCAACATATGTCATTAGCTGAAGACATCAGGCGATTGGAGAAGCGGCCGACAAGAGGTTTTTCGCTTCATCCAGGACCAACCGCGGCCGAAAATAAACATCAGACCGCCTCAGCTAAGCGACGAAACAGGCGAAGTCAGGGTCAACCCTCGGCCGTTCAAAGCCGCAGAAGGAAAGAATATAGAAGGAAAAAGTACGAGTTTTGGGCGCAAATTTCGTAACAGCTTTTGGAATGGCAAGCGGCACCCAGCATTGGAAAGTGTTGAAGATTACGTTTCGTCGTGTCGATTAGGGGATGAACCTGGATGGAAAACGACTATTATCCTACTGAGGAGAGTCGACTCAAAAGGAAGTAATTAAGGAATTTGCGATGATTCCCTTTAGATCACGCCGATTTCTAAAATAGGTGGTTATACACTTTGGTTCGTAAATGTATAAATAAGCGAACCAACGAAGGAAAAGTGGTCCTGCAACCTCGTAAGCCAGGACCACCCACTGCTTTTTCATATCTTTCAAATCTGCATTTACTGCTTTCCTTAGATATATAAATTTACCGCTTTTCCTAGGAGTAGGCTTACTTATAATTTCTTCCCTTTCCTCCTCCTTGTATCCCTTTTTCTATCAATACAAAGCATTAATCGACTCATTATCCGTGTCAAATTATTGTTTCTATAATCTGAAGTCGGCTACTCTAGGCCAGACTCAGCCTCTCTCTATTTTCATATCCCGATTCGGCTAATCTAAGCCGGACGGTCGCGAGAGGTCACTGAGAAGAACCCAACCGAGCAGATCCCTTCTCGACCCAATCGTTTGATCCATTGGCACGCGACGCATCACATTTCATAGGGTCAAACGAACGCACGGGGTCGATCGACGACTGACGTTTTCGTCGTTAGATCCGCCCCTTAGATCGTTTTCATCCCTTAGATCATACTATTTTTCCAACCACCAACTAAACCCTATGGCCCATTATCATTCTAACCGCACATCCCTTCATCCAAGGGTCAAAAACCTAATAGAAGCAATAATTTGGTGCTATTAATAGCATAGTAGCTAGGTATATATATATATATATATATATATATATATATATATATATATATATATATATATATATATATATAGAGAGAGAGAGAGAGAGAGAGAGAGAGAGAGAGAGATAAAGAGTTCGACTAATATAATTGTAAAAGTACAAAGTAATTTGTGCTTGTAAATTTTCTATCGTTAGATCTATTTCTTTGAGTAATTTTACTCATTAGATCATATTATTCCACCAACCACACACTAAACCCTAGGGTCCTACTATCATCCTAACTACACATATTTTCATCTAAGGGTTAAAACATACAAGCACTAATGACTTGGTATTTTTAAAAGTATAGGAGCTCAATATATATATAGTAGAGCTTATATGCTTTTAAAAGCATAAGACAATCCATACTAATGATTTTTTTACCATTAGATTTGTATTGAGATTAGTGCTTTTGTAAAGTCAACTAAAAAGAGAGAAAGATAAAGTAAAAAGCACAAATCCCAATACAAATCCAATGGTAAAATATTCACAAGCAAGGATTATCGTTTGCTTTTGAAAGCATATATATATATATATATATATATATATATATATATATATATATATATATATATATATATATATATATATATATATATATATATATATATATATGTGTTATTATGCTTTTAAAAGTATCAAGTCGTTGGTGCTTGTAGATTTTTAGCCCTTGGATGAAAGGATGTACGGTGAAGAAGAAAGTAGCCCCTTAGGTTTAGTGGGTGGTTGGTGAAATAGTATGATCAAAGGAGTGAAATTAGTTAAAGGGATATATCTAACGGTAGAAAATTTACATGCATCAATTGTTTGGTATTTTTAAAAGCATAGTAAGAGGACTCTCTCTCTCTCTCTCTCTCTCTCGCTATATATATATATATATATATATATATATATATATATATATATATATATATATATATATATATATATATATATATATATATATATATGTATGTATGTATATATAAAACTAGACTACTATGCTATTGATAGCACCAAGTCATTGGTACTATCAAGTTTTTAGCCCTTGAATAAAGTGATGTACGGTTAGGATAATAGTGGTCCCCTAGGGTTTATTAGGTAGTTGGTTGAATAGTATAATCCAACGGGTGGAAATGATCAAAGGGATAGATCTAATGGTAAAAAATTGGTAACACCAATTGTTTGGTGCTATCAATAGCATTCCAGCTGGACTATATATATATATATATATATATATATATATATATATATATATATATATATATATATATATATATTGTAGGACTTGTACACGGAGGCCTTCATGCTTGTGAGTCATTTTTTATGATGAAAATTTTGAATCGATGTTCAACTTCGTTAAATTTGATCTAACGTATTTAAAATATCTAAAAATAAATTTTGTTATTTTTTATATCATTTACCAAATAATCAAAAGGGGTAAAAATTAATAATTTTTAATGGTTGATGTGTGCCATTTGTAAGTTTAATAATTTAGAAGTATTCAAATCAGATAAAATTTTGATTGAGAATTTTTTATACTCTGTGCAACGAGATCATTACTTTGATCTAAAATTTTTGTGCTAAATCATAACTTTTTGTGAAATTTTTATTTTCAGTCGTTGATTTTGAGTCATTTCGATCATAAATGATATCGAAAATCTACAAAATTTATATTCTAGATATTTCAAATACGCTATATCAACATAGGGACCACTATTATCCTAATTAATAGTATCAAGCCATTGGTGCTATCAACTTTTTAGCTTTTAGATTAAAAAATGTGTGGTTAAGATGATAGTGGTTCCCTAGGATTTACTAGGTGGTTGGTTGAATTGTAAAAATTTTAGTGCACTACTATAATCTCAACCGCATATTTTTTCATCCAACGGCTGAAAACTTGATAGCACCAATTGTTTAGTGCTATCGATAGTATTTTAGCATATATATATATATATATATATATGAGTTGGGCTGGAATGCTATTGATAGCATCAACCCAACTTTGCCACCCATTTTGTAGCCATTGGATCGCATTGAGATCCGTGTAGGCTCTTTAATGAAAAAAAGAAAAAAGAAAAAGTAAAAAGAAAAAGTAAAAAATAAAAAGTTTTTCTTTTTAATTAAAGGGCTTGCACGAATCTCAATGCAATCCAATGGCTATAAAATGGGTGGCAAAATTGGGTTGGTGCTATCAATAGCATTCCAGCCCAACTCTATATATATATATATATATATATATATATATATATATATATATATATATATATATATGAATGTTTGTTGTTGTATTTTAATTTATATTTTAAAATTTTAGATTTTAATATAATATATTTTTAAATATAGTATAGAAAAATAATTGTTTCGGATTTTAGATATTTGGTTGGATTCAAATTTGGATATGAATTTTTAAAATCCATTCGGCTCTCGGGTTTTTGGTTGATTTATGTTCTATGTTGTTAATCGTCATGATATTCTATTTTCAACCATTGTCTATTATTCAAGAAACATGTGACGTTTTTTTTTTTTTTGGCATATTAAACATTTAAATTAGCAGACTTTCACGTATAAAATAAGGGTGCAGACAAGTTTTTAATCAATTTTTTGTTAACAGAAGATAAGTTTTTCCTTTGGCAGAGGTTCTTGTAATCTGGAACAAAGCACTGAATCAAGAGTAGGATTGGAGAAGAAAACAAAAGTGGCCTTCCTAGTTACGAAGATTCTGCTATTTTCATATCAGCAAGAGAAAAAGAAACAATATCAATATGTAGAATGCTTACGAAACTGGAAAAAATGGTTTGAGATATATTACAGAGGGTAAAATACCTGGATGGTTCCTTTACTTTGGCAATAATGCAACTCCCCATTCGACGTGTTTGGTTAAACATTTTTAGTCCGGAACAATTTTTTTTTCTCTATTTTTCTTTTTTAGAGCAAGGGGCCGGCCTATGTCATATATATTTCCTTAATTATCATCATGCTTCGATACGATTTGGTTGTTTTGAGCATCAATTAGTTCCAACTTTAGACTTGATTAGCAAGTTGGCTTCGGCTGTGAGGAATTTGGATTGTTAATTTCACCATTAAGCTACGTAATCGAAATCACATTTTCTTAAATCGCATACGTTGATTGATTACTTAGTATCATGCATGAAAAGCGCAACAAGCATGAAGTTCATGAGATACTAAGCATGCTGTTCCTGTCCATCATTTTTCAGTATTCGGTTTTCGGCTCGATAGTGACAATCGGTGCAATGATCGGAGCAATCGCGAGCGGACGTATCTCTGATTATATCGGCCGTAAAGGAGTAATATGCAAATATTGAGACGTGTAACCATTAATAACTTGTTATGATCACTTTTTAATTTCATTTCCTTCTTGTAAGTAGGCAATGAGGACATCAGCTGTAGTCTGCATTGTTGGATGGCTCGCCATCTACTCTGCTCAGGTATACGCCTACAATTTTCGACTAACCTTTGTATGTATCTCCGCTTTTGAAATCGTTCTGTGTATCATGTTGACGTTTCACTTATCCATATATAGGGTGCTATATCACTCGATATCGGCCGATTCTCCACAGGATATGGAGTTGGAGTATTTTCCTATGTGGTATATATATATAGTAATAAATATTTACAAGATATATATAAAAAAAGTAGTGCTTATTTCAAAAATTTTGTTAGCATATTCTTATGATGAGTAGAGAGGTTAATGGTGTGGAATTGCTCTGAGCTGCAGGTTCCAGTTTTCATCGCAGAGATTGCACCTAAAACTCTCCGTGGAGGGCTTACAACAATAAACCAGGTAAGCAAGTTTCTGAATATGGCCTATCAACGAGATTGCGAGCTAAAATTGTGTGTTATACTGCATCAAGATTTTCTTAATTTTTGTCCACTGACAAAGTGCTTCAACTACAGCTTTTGATTTGCACTGGACTATCTGCAGCTTACATCATTGGTACAGTAGTCACATGGCGCACACTGGCTCTAACCGGTAAATTTTAATAACCTTTTACTTCTATACTAAAACATGAATTATTATTTGGCAAATTTATTCAATTTCTGTGTTGTTTATTCGAGGAGCTTATAGAAAAATTTTCCTTTCTAGGACTAATTCCTTGCCTAGTTCTGCTTGTGGGCCTAGCATTCATTCCTGAGTCTCCTCGATGGCTGGTTAATATTACTTGATTCTTTATTCTATTAAATTCAAGATGGAATATAACCTGTGTGTTGGTATTGCCGATTACAATAGGCAAAGGTGGGCCGCCAAAGGGAGTTTGAAGTTGCGTTACGATGTCTACGCGGGAAAGATGCAGATATCACTCAGGAAGCAGCAGAAATCCAAGTCCATACTCTCAACCCTTCAACAATAATTGTTTGGCAATCTAGAGATTTCTAGTAGAAGAGAAAATTTTGACATCTGTAAATGAAAATTGCTGAACAGGAATTTATTGAAACTCTCCAAAGCCTCCCAAGGGCGAGGATTCAGGATCTCTTCGAAAGGGCATACATTCGTCCTGTTATTGTAAGTGCATCACTCCACCTACTGTTAATTTAAAAACTATTTCTGCATTGTTTTTTTTGATTGAGAAACATTTGATAAACTATTCCAGGTCGGAGTTGGCCTAATGGCATTTCAACAATTTGGCGGGATCAACGGAATTGTATTTTACGCAAGTGAAACTTTTGTATCGGCCGGTAAACTAACAATTTGAAGAAACTTGATCTTAAATTTTAGTAGTTGTGGACTCACTTTTGTTCTTCATTTGCAGGATTCTCTTCGGGAAGCCTCGGAACCATATTGATGGGATGTATTCAGGTATATATCTTCACTGCATATATCCTTAATATTGTTACAAATTTCTTTCACCTTTGCATTGAATTTTATTGAAATGTTTCTTTTGAAGGTTCCGATAACAGCATTTGGCGCATTACTAATGGATAGGAGCGGAAGAAGGCCTCTTCTGATGGTATTTTTTGTAGCAGTGGTGGCATTTCCTACTTCAAAAACAATGCTGCACAGCTATGAGATTACTAATGCAATCAACTTCTGAATTTTAGGTTTCTTCGTCCGGGTTATTTTTAGGATCTTCTATTACTGCAATATCATTCTATCTACAGGTTACTCCATGCTTTTTGTGCTTTTGGGAATAGGATTTGCTTTTCATTGTTGAGAATTCTATTCGGTTGTTTACTATGACTTCTAAGTAAAAATGTGTTTCAATGGAAACAGAGTCACGGAATTTACAAGGATTCAGTTCCAATAGTCGCACTTTGCGGCATATTGGTAAGCTAAAAACAAACTATATTGTCATTTTTTTGTCATTAATTCTCTTCTTTTTGCACTTGAGTTTCAAGGCAACAACCTTGTATAGTAGAGCAGAAAAGAAAAGAAAAGAAAAAAAAAGGAATAATTTCCCCTAAATTTCTACAAAGCAGCAGGATATTAATATTTTATTTTTGTTAAGTTTGTGCATCTGTCGCAGGTTTATCTTGGGTCTTTTTCAATAGGAATGGGAGCCATTCCTTGGGTTATGATGTCTGAGGTAAGAGAATATTTCTACCTGTAATTTCTTAAAATATAATTTAATTTAGTACATCATATTGGTATGTATGTGTTGATAATGTGTTGATAAGATTTATCTAAAATATTGAACACTGAAGATGAATTTTTCTTGTAGATATTCCCCATCAATATAAAAGGAATCGGTGGTAGTTTAGTGACTTTAGTGAACTGGTTTGGTTCATGGGCTGTTTCTTTTGCCTTCAACTTTCTCATGAGCTGGAGTTCTACAGGTAATCAATTAAAGCTAATCTCTGTTCCATGCAATTTACGATACAATTAATTACTCCCATGCAAACTAATTCAAGAATTGGCATTTGCATGCATGGAGTATGTTTTGCGAGCATAGAATCAAACTATCATATGATTTGCACCAGAAAATTATGTGCGTTTCTTGCAAGTTGAATGCTCTGAGTTATACATACGGACAGTTAACATAAATTTATTTGATTCAATCCAGAACAAAAGTCGATTGATGAGCGAAATGTGGATCCAAATGATATCTACCTATGGAATTTCGTTGATTCTCTTTTAGCGTAGAAAATTTTTTAGCAACACCTTTAAGAGCAATGCTTCAATACTTTTTATATTTTAATTCCGTTCATTTAGTACTATTTGACGGCTCATATTTAATTTTTGAGCAACGCTACATATACACCCCCAAAGGGAGTGTATATCTTACACCCACCCATCTAAGGGTGGGCGGGTCACTTCACAAATTGTGAAGTGATCCCTCGTTACATCCCACCCATTGGATGGGTGGGGTGTGCGATGTACACCCCCAAATGGGGTGTACAAGTAGCATTTTCCTTAATTTTTAGTTTGTTCTGACATGCAATAGTACGTCATAATTTAGTCTTTTGATTCATTAATAATTAAGTAATTTTACTTTTATTATATTATCTAATTTAACATCTCTCTTCTCTCTTTGTTTTTTTTTTCTATATCTCTTTTCTCTTTGAAATAGGGTAAATTGAAATAATTATTTCCAATTCGGATTTTCAGGTTAGGATTTGAGTTTCGAATTTTTAGTCAGTTTAGGTTTGGATATGGATTTTTGAAATATGTTGGATTTAGATATAAATTTTGGAATTGATAGTGAGATTCGCATTCGCATTCAAGTTTTGAAAAACTCGACCTAAATCTAACTTATTGACATTGCTAACTATTGGTCCCTAATCATTAATTATTTTTTTTTACCAGTAATCTTAACCTTTTTAAATTTTTAAGTTTAAAATTATATTTAAAATATTTATTATTTCAAATGGTCAAAATATTATTATATTTAAAATGTTTGTTATCTTTAATAGATCAAAATTATTCTCAATCTTAGTTAATTTAAATGGTTGAATCAAGACGCTTGATAGACTAGGTTACGGTATGACTAGCCGAACCAGTCAATTCAATCTGATCTTTAAATCATTAACATTAACTTAATATATTGTTTAAATCATCGATACTAACCCAAAACTTTTATATAATGTTTGAAATTTATCGGATTTGAATGCGGGTTTTGAGATTGATAGTCGGATTCGGATTCAAATTTTTTATAACCCGTGCCCCGAATATGATCCGTTGACATCGCTAACTATTGATCCTTAATTATTACTTTTTTTTCATTATATCTTAGCCTTTTTAATTTTTACATTTAAAATATTTATTATTTTTACGGTTAAAATATTATTATATTTTAAAATATTTATTATCTCTAATGGTTCAAAATTATTCTTAAACTTATTCAATTCAAAGGATTGAACCAAACGGCTTAATAGACTTAATTACGGTCTGTCCTATCTAACTAGTCGGTTCAATCTGATTTTTAAATCATTGGTCTAACTTAATTAAAATGAAGAATAATACTTAGGAAGCTAATTGCAAACCGAAAGTTAATGAAATAAAATTTTAAAAATCGACTAAAAACTAAAAAACTTATTTTTAAAAAGGAATCAAAACCAACTTAATAAATCAAATTGATTAGACTAATCAAATTAATAAAATATACAAATAGTTTAAATTTGTTTCATAAAAATTCATCTAATTTATCTGATGTCCTAATTTTGCTTGCTTACTTTATTAAAACTCTACCGTGGAGATTTATTATAAATTTAAATTTAAATTGTATAATCTATATTTATTCAGTCATATGTTTAAGTTGCACTATACTGTTTAGAGTCACAGAAGGTTTTTATATATATTATTTAGGTTATAAAATTTAATTTGTTTTCAGTTTATATTTTAAATGATAATACATGAATTTATTATTTTAAAATATCAATATTTGCTATTAAAGTTGAATTAATTTAGCCTGTTATGTTTCAAGACCGTCAATTTGATCATTTCGGGCACGCCAACAGGCTCGTCAATCGGATATGTTTTCTTCTATACCCGAAAGGAACGATAACATCTTAACAATATAATGTGTACATTGAGATACAAGAATATCTTAGTATAACTAAACTAAGCATTCAACTTTAAATATAAAAACAGCTAAATAAAACTGAAATGTAAGTACATGAATGAACATTTAAATATATATTTAATTATAATTTTTCTTTTCTCTTTCCTCACACAAAATATAATATTCACTTTATACTCAAAAAGATAAATATTACTAGAACCTTTAGGTCCTCTACTTTGCTGGGCTCTTACCCCTGTCGCGTGCCTCACTGACAGTATCCGGATATGCATAAAGTATAAATCAGTAGTGTGAGAACTACAAATAGTTTTCAGTAAGTTCATGTCACACCTCGAGGCCCTAGTTGGAAATTCTTTTAAAATCGAAGTTGCAAAAAGTCAGAATTGTTTTTTTTTCAACTTCACCTCAAAACATAACAAACCTACCACAAATATAGAGTTTCTCCTATATCTACA
Organism: Tillandsia leiboldiana; assembly: GCA_029204045.2. Lineage (NCBI taxonomy): Eukaryota > Viridiplantae > Streptophyta > Magnoliopsida > Poales > Bromeliaceae > Tillandsia > Tillandsia leiboldiana. Next base: position 45,778,528 of record CM055066.1, on the reverse strand, counting down.
TGGCGTACTAATCAATAATAACAATCACAATAAACATTCACAACCCATAATATATTTGAGAGAACTATAAAGAAAATCAACTGAAAAATCTCTAATCTGTCCATCCACATAATATATATAAATATCCATTTAATATCTAGTCCAATAATTACAAAACCTAACCCATATCCAACTCAAGTAATAGCTAACTGAACCAGAACCATTGAACCAACTGTAATATAAATAACTGAACCAGATAGTCGCTAGCTCTATCTGCCGCAGACCTCACGCCGCGCCCATACCCACATCACCTACCGCATCACCTGTGGAGAAGGGAGCATGAGAAACCAATCATAGATTTTTTAGTGGGTACAACCCACCACAAAGATAAGTCGTGCTCACCGGGAGAAAGAAATACGATTGTGATAATAACAAGAGAGATATAGTGGAGAATAAAGATACTGTAAGAAGCAATAATGTAAAGCATAGTAATCAAGATAAGAAAGAATGCCACTGCTATAATGCCAATATACCAACTGTCCCCCACACATGCTATGCACAAGCCAAAATCCGTATTGTGGCAACCCACCACCGCCATTGACTTGTCGACCTATGGTAAACACCATCCCACGTCGCACTATCAACCCAACGAAAGTACTGGGATAGCGTGAAGGGGGAACCGGCCATGGGATTACCGAGCACACCTCAACCCACGCAGCACACGAGCGCAGCGGAAACAGGATCTTTCGTAGATGAAAATAAACAAGAACGATCGTAGAAAACAAGTACGAGAATAACTAAGCAAATACAATAAATAAGAAAACACAAGGACACAAGATTTACGTGGTTCGGCACCACCCCGATGCATTCTTTGATTAATCCACGACACAAAAGTACAAGGAGTAAAATTGGATTACAAGAAACTCTCTCACGGAGGCTCTCCACGTTTTTCCTCTTAATTAGGATTTTTTTCAATGAAACTCTAAAAAAGAAAGATGAATCACAAGAGTTAATATAACTCTAAGAAACCTAATTCTAATAGGAAACGATATCCACCGTCCATCCGAGTCTCCGATTCACTTCTAGTTGTCGATATCCTTTTAAGAATTCTCTTTAAAATATTTCTAGATCATCCCTAATCTTTAGAAACAAGATTGGATCAAATTAGGGTCAAATCCAACATATTCAATCCGTCGCGGAGTTGAGTACCGTGATATCGACTTAAAACATGGTTTTACATAATCCGACAAATTCTCCCAATTAAAAACATGTGTCGAATTTCATAAAACACAAAATTGGAGATCTTGCCAAATTCTCACTCTCCTCACGTAGCTCCAAGACCGAGAGAAGTCATGCTCCAATTGAACTTCTCTCGAGTCACCGGTTTCGTTAAAATATCCGCTGGATTGGCATTTGTGTGAATTTTCAACAATGAGATAAAACCCTCATCCACCACATCTCTCACGAAGTGATAACGAATATCAATGCATTTCGTCCAAGAGTGAAACGCCGGATTCTTCACCAAGTGTATTGCACTTTGACTATCACAATTCACTCCCACCACATCTTGCTTCACTTTCAATTCTCCTAAAAGTCTTTTTATCCAGATAGCCTCCTTACAAGTATGTGTCACTGCTATGTACTCCGCCTCCGTCGTCGACAAAGTGGCAACCGACTGAAGCTTCGACTCCCAGCTAATAGCACCACCGCTCATGGAGAAAACATAACCCGTGGTAGACTTTCTTATGTCTTTATCTCCTGCGAAATCCGCATCCACATATCCGACGCACTCCAAACCCGCAGAACCATAACAGAGTGAGAAATCCGCAGTGCCTCTCAAATATCTGAGAATACACTTCACTGCATTCCAATGTTCACAACCTGGATTCGCCATATACCGACTCACTGCTCCCACTGCTTGAGCAATGCCGGATTTCGTTCACACCATAGCAAACATAAGGCTTTCTACTGCCGATGAATATGGTACCCGAGCCATGTCGGCCTTTTCTGCTTCCATACCCAGTGATTGCTCGGCCGATAATTTTAAATGAATAGGAAATGGGGTAGAAACTGGCTTTGCATTCTGCATATTGAAACGCCGCAGAACCTTCTCCACATAACTCTTTTGTGAAAGCCAAACTTTCCTATTCTTTCTCTCCCGTAGTACCTTCATCCAGAGTATTTGATTCACAGTTCCTAAGTCCTTCATATTGAACTCACCGGTTAGCTGAGTCTTCAAGATAAATATTCGGCCCTTGTTATTTCCGGCGACCACCATGTATCGACATATAATAACAAAATACAGAAGCTCCCGTCATTATAATCGCAGAAATATGTACAATAATCCGCTTCAAGCCTATCAAAACCCAAACTCATAATGAAGGAATCAAATCACTTGTACTAATACCTTGGCACCTGTTTCAAGCCGTACAACGATTTGTTCAACCGACAAACCAATTACTCCTTTGCCTTTTTCGGCAAAAGCCTTCCGGTTGTGACATTTATATCTCCTCCTCCAGGTCACCATGAAAGAATGTTATTTTTACATCAATCTGCTCAAGCTCCAAATCCATGATCGCTGCGATCGCCAAAACAACCCGAATAGTGGTAAGACGAACCACCGGTGAGAAGATCTCATCGAAGTCGATTCCCGACTTCTAAGGATATCCCTTCACCACCAATCTTGCCTTGAATCTCTCCACATTTCCATCTGTATCATTCTTCACCTTAAACACCCACTGACATCCAATCGCGTTCCTTCCCTTCTGCAAATCAACAAGTTCCCAAGTCTTGTTCTTCCGAATTGACTCCATTTCCTCCTCCATCGAGCATTGCCACTTCCCAGCATTGGTCGACTCACAAGCCTCCTTATACGAAGTCGTCTCATATTCCTCCGCCAAAGCAACATATGAACTAACATGGTTAGCAGAAGGAATAAATGAAGTGATATAGTCATTATACCTTGCAGGTGGTCTAATGACCCTCCTAGGACGCCCGGAATCCGCTGGTGACTCTACCAGTGAATTTGTATCTTCGAATGATTGCCGAGATTCCAAGTCTGGTTCATCATCAACCACTTCATCTTCCTGCTGTGCGTGCTCAATTTGCACCTCATCGCACGCTTCAAAGAGCTCAATTGGATTCATAGCATCATCATCTTGCTTTTCCTTGGTGCCTTAAAAGGACCCTTCATTGAAGAAAACGTAACGACTTACGACCATTTTGTGGGTAGTAGGGTCCCACAATCGATATCCCTTAACACCTTCCGCATAGCTAAGAAATATACACTTTCGAGAGTTCTTATCCAATTTTGACCTTTTCTCCTTCGGTATCCATGCATAAGCATCACATTTAAAGACACGAAGATAGGAGTAATCAACAGACTTGCCGCTCTAGACTTCTTCAGGAATTTCCAAACCAAGTGATTTTGTCGGCGCTCGATTAATCAAATAACAAAGCCGTGCTCACGGCTTCCGCCCAAAATCTCTTATCGAGTTTTGACGTACTCAACATGCTACAGGCCCTCTCCATGAGTGTTCTATTTAACCTCTCCGCTACACCGTTTTGTTGCGGTGTACTGGGTACCGTGAGATGCCGCTTAATTCCATACTCATTACAAAACTCATCAAATTTCCTTGAACAATACTCCTATCCGTTATCAGAACGTAGGCACTTAATTTTTAAATCCTTTTCATTCTCCACAAGAGTTTTGAACTTCTTAAAAGTCTCAAACACACTCGAACTTTCGCTTTAGAATACACACCCAAGCCTTCAGAGAGTAATCATCAATGAATGAAACAAAGTAACAACATCCGCCCAACGAAGTATCGGGCGACTCCCAAGTATTCGAATTAATCAACTCGAGATGCTTTTTACTACTTTGATGTGATAGAGGAAAAGACAACCTTCGTTGTATATTATATATGCAATTTTTACAAAATTCTAATGGCGCGGACTTGTAACGTGAAAGAAGTTCATAGTTGGATAATACCTGCAATCCGCGCTCGCTCATGTGTCCCAAACGGCTATGCCACACTGTTGGAGACTCCACCTTTGCGATTGCAACAACTCCTTCTCCCACTTGAGTCTCGCCCACTAATCTATAAAGACCATGTCACGCCCCAAGGGTAATTTGAAAGTGAAAAACGGCCAATTTTTTTTTTTTCCTAAAAGCTTTTACCCTCTGGCACGTGCTCAGACCCGCCACATATACAAGGTTACTACACAAACGGACATAGTCTCCCTTGTACATGCACGGTGTCGCACAACATACAATCACCAAGCCTCACTAGTTTAACATACACATTCGCACATAAGGGATCACATAAACTTGTACATCATTCAAAGAAAATTCGCCCACTCGGCATAATCCAATTTGAAAGGATAAAGCCACAAAGTTTTAAAATAGTGCCTATCCGACACTCTATTTTAAAAATCCAATTTCGCAAACGTTTCAGCTTTTCAAAAGTCTCCACATACACATGCAACCATCACAAGATAAGAATGAAAAAGTGAAGTTTATTATCCCAAGCCATCATGGTTTTCATGTTCCATTGTTCCAATTGTTCACATCACATAATACACATCACGAGTTGTTCAAGTATCATGCCATCAATATCCACAGTGTAAAAACAAAAGAGGAGTAAAAAGGGTCACCGAGATGACGAAAAATGCGTGTCACTCGTGCACCGATGCCTCTCCTCCGTCCCCGCCGGAACCTGTCACATGGTGGGAGTCAGTGACCAAAATATAGGAAAGGAAATAACCAACAACATAATCATAACATGCTGTAAATGAGTACAAAAAGTAAATAGGACAACAAACCGTAAACCGGAACATTCATTCCATTCATACCATCCCTTAGTCCGTAGACCTAAGGAATAACCAATCTTGCTCAATCCTTTGGTGCTCTTCTAACCCTCCCCTTAACACCTCAGAGGGCCCCTACGTAACCCCAACGTAGAGTTCACGGGTCCTTAAACCAACTTCTCCGGAAAAGTACACCCTTGCGGTGTCCAAACCGCTGGTATAGGTGATAGCGCCATGAGCCTCAAAACCTATAACTGTAGACTAAATTATGGTAGCTGTACCCGATAAAGTCAAACGTCTTGCCTTGTCCTCTTTTTGTATGTATTAATTTGGCCAAAACATGCAACACCCTGTCCTTCCTTACTTTTAAAACAATTATGCCAAAATTTATAATATAAAGGGAGAGGAGGGCCGGACACCATGGTCCAACAACATCCCCTACCTTAGTTAGATTACCCACCTCAAATGGCAAAGAAAACGATGTGTGAAAACTTCCAAAAATCACCTCAAACCTTGCCTGAACACAAACTACACCAAAAATCGTTGTTAAAACATCACCGTAACAAAAATACTCAAAAACGGAGCGAAACGGGCCAAAACCCGTGTCGAAACGGGCTATCGGGCCTTCGGGCTGGGCGCTGGTGCACGGGACGGCGCGTGGACAGAGTCCACGCCACAGGATGGCGGGTTGGTGCGCCGGCCGCACGCTGTACGGTGGACCGCGTGCGGCTGGGCCTTGCTAGGCCGCGCGATGGAGGGAAGTGCGGGCCGGGCCGCGCAGGGAAAAAGTGTGGGTTATGTTAATAATGGATCTGAATAGGGAAAAAACCACCTACAGGGGGGGTGAATAGGTGTAAATAATAAACACACCAAATCGTTGTGTAAAAAATAACCCAATGCGGAAAATAAATAGAGTACGCAAGATTTACGTGGAAAACTCCATCACAAGAGTAAAAAACCACGGGACCGATAACACGACGAAATCCACTAAGATTAAACACGTACAAGGTGATTTACCGTAACACTACGACTCAACCTTTTCCATACGCTCCAAGTAGATCTTCTCCGCTCGCTCCACAACGCTCCTAGAATCCACGATTTGCGTCCAATGCCGAATCCACGACGTCCAACCGAATCCACAGACTTTACCAATGTAGCACGTATCGATCACACGAACGTACCTCGCTCCGAATCCACGAAAGCGGTAGCACCTTGAATCCACAAGGCCACGCGAATCCACGCACCGATTTTGGGAAATCGTTGTTTTCTTGGTGATGATAATCCGCCGAATACTTAGATCAAAGATAGATAAGAAATTACCATCTAAGTATTCTTCAATTTGATTCTACAAAAAATAAGAGTTTGGAAACCCTAGAATCAAATTGAACAATATAGATGAAGAAACATGATATTAATCATGTTTTCCTTTCTTCTCTATATATGTGGATTTTTTCATTTTTTGGATTACATGGATTAACCCTTAAAGATGAAAGTAGGGTCTATTTATATGTTAGAAACCTTTGGAAAGAGATAAGCATAAAAAACTGACTTAACAAACTTTTTCCCGCACGGCGGTCCGGACTGGATTTTGGCTGATCCGGACAGTCGTCAATTTTCAGCAAATTTCCTGAAAAAACAGTTCGGGGTCCGGACTGATTGGGGACTGTTCTGGACTGGAGTTACGCATGAACTCAACTCTGTTCGGGGTCCGGACTGGAATGTCCTGATCCGGATCCTAAACACTCAAATTGTCCAGTTTTTTATTTTTATGCAATAAAGAATATTCCAAGTGTTTCTAAACTACAAGAATGTATTCGGATCACCAAAATTATTTAGTTAAACATATCTGATCCTTTTGAATCCATTATTCTTGAAATTGATGTATGTGATCATCAATTCTTCAACTTCAATCTTCAAGATTCAAAACACTTCACAAAATACGCCAACACAAATTCCTTAACAATCTCTCCCTTTGGCGGTTTCGTGACAAAACAAAATCCACTTAAAAAATTTAAAAAGATATTTTTGTTGCTATCACCATACAACAAAAATTTATATGAATGATCCAAATGAATACAAGAGATAAACTCCTAATACAAACTCTAGACTTAGACGCCTGTACTCTCTGCAAAAAAAATAATTGTTGACAAAAGGAAATCATTAGATATCTCAAGAATTCAAACATTCAATAAGCAATCAGAGAGATAGAGTTTATACTCCTTATGACATTAATAAGCATATATGCATCAAAATATGCAATCAAAAGTTCACATATCATTATATCACAAAAGTTTCTTAATGTCATAGTTCAATCACACTTCGATCACACAAGTTAACAAGTTCAACAAGTTTCAAATAGTTAGTCAAAGCATCACTTCACATGTTACTTGTTAACAAATATTACATGCCCAAATAGTTAGTCGAATAGTGTCACGCCCCGGGGGTTTTTCACGCGCGGAAGGGAAGACGCCGATGCTCCCAAATTTCTACATATTTTTTTTTTTGAAACAACTATCCCCCGGTGCGTGCCCAGACCCGCCGCATATACAAATTCACTCTGCAACCAGGCAGAGTCTCCTTTGCATATGCACGGCGTCCTGATTACGAAGTTCACACAATATGCCTTTAACCACACTAGACCGATTGCCAATCACATACAACAAATTTTCGACGATAATCAACCAGTTTCCACAAGTAACAAAAGGCCGGCTATTTTGGAAAGGATAAAACCACAGGGTTTTGAAAGCGATGCCCACCCGACATCAGGTTTTATTAAAACTATTTTCGAAACCACATACGTCCACAGAATTTGTAAACGGTACCCAAATGGCGCCCCTATTTTCAAAATAGCTTCCCTTGTTCCTCATTTGTAGTTTAAAAGCGGCCAAGCCAAGGAATAAGAACAAAACACGTATCCAAAGGAGCTATCGAATAGCCCAACATCCACATCGATCCCACGGGGGTATCGCGATCCACAACTAGCTACAATGCGTAATGAAATGAACAAAGAAGGTAAAGTATACCGTACTGTAGCCCCTAAGGGCCAGAAGATCGCTCACATGGCCTCACCAACGACCTAGCGCTCGACCCTGGACGGACTGGGTGAACCTGTCACGGAGTGGGGAGTCAGTGACCAGAAACAGTAATAAAAGCAATAAGGGCTAAAGTAAGGCAAGCCACGATAAAAACTAGAGCAATCAACAATGAAGCACCCTGTGCAAACCATACAATGCAGAACCCCGTGCAAACAATACAATGCAGAACCTCGTGCAAACAATACAATGCAGAACCTTGTGCAAACAAAACATTGCAGAACCTTGTGCAAACAAAACCGGGCACCTCCCCCGGCAACCACACCGAGCACCTGCCTCGGAACCCCTGCCGAGCACCTGCCTCGGCCGCCGAGCACCCACCTCGGCATCACCGCTCACACCCCCCACCCACGGGGGCCCCCATTCCTAACGTCACCATCATTGGGGTACACGGGTCAACGTACCACTTTTCTGGAAAAGCACACCCTTGTGGTGGCCAAACCGCCGGTGTGCGTGTAGCAAAACAAGAGCCTCGACCAAGCACCAACCTCGGTTAACCAAACCGAGCACCCACCTCGATAAACCAGACCGAGCACCTGCCTCGGCCATCTCCCAGATCATGGTGTGTCGTCGAGCATAGCGACCCTTAGTCGCCATGAACGTGGTGATAATAAAAACGTAAGCATAAATGGGGTTAGTATCCTTTTAACGTGTCAAACCTTTGCTCTTACCACTTGTCCTCGTTTCCCGACTCAATAACTGTCGGGGAAGGAACCCACCTTTCGACGTCCGACTGGTCACACTGTTCGTCGTCCTCATCGCTTGCATGCTCCGAACAATCCAACTGTTGTTCGGAGGGGCAATCTGCCCATCTAGTCTCCCACCACGACGTTCATTAAACCCGGAGGTCCACGTCACCCCTTACAAGATATAAATGACAATAACGGAAACATGCACAAAGATATTCCAAGGGGTACCCACCTGGAGCGCGAAGAAGAAGAAGGTGTGCGGAAAATTCTAGTTAAAACACTCTCACCCTGTGCCCGAAAAAGTTACAGTAAGGAATAATGTTAAAAACATCGTCGTGGTCAAAAACACTCAAAAACGGGACGAAACGGGCCAAAAACGGAGCTTCCGGGCTCTCCGGCTGCAGTTTGGTGCACGGGTCCAGGTGTGGACCGGGTTCACGGCTCAGAGGAAGCGGCAGCGTAAACCGGGCTCACCCCGGGGGCGTGCACCAATCGGAATGGGCCGGGCCGGTGCACGACAGAGCGCGCACCGGGCTCACGCGCTCCCTGCCGCGGCGGCAGCGCCGGGTGCATGCCTGGCGCGTGCACCGCGCGGCCTGGGCCGGGCTGGCACACGCGTCCGTGAGCCGAGTCCTCACTACCGGGCTGCGGGGGCGTGCGCCGGGTGCACGCCTGGCGCGTGCACCGCGCAGCCTGGGCTGGGCTGGCGCACGCGCCCGTGCGCCGGGTCATCACCACCGGGCTGCGGGGGCGTGCGCCGGGTGCACGCTGGCCTGGTGGACCGCGCGGCCTGAAGCCGTACGGAAGGGAACAGTAAACCCTATTTTCGTCCCCCGCGGCTCCGGTTTCGCGATTTCAACTCCGTTTTCGCTCCCGTGCGACTCCGGCGACGACCCCATGGGCATGATAACGGCGGCGGCGGCCTCCCGTTCAACGACGGCGGCGGCGGCCTCCCGTTCAACACCTTGTATTACCCACGACAACAACAAAAGGAAAACCTCATATCGAAAAATAACCGGGGAGACCTGAACCGCTCACCATGTTTTCGCCGGTGGGGGAGAAGGAGGAAAGAGGGTCGCCCGTTCCTCGCTCGATCAATCTCGCAGAAAGGCATCTCCCCATCTCTCGTCTCGTTTCCTGCGCCGCTTCTTGAAAAGAGAGGAAAATATGGATTGGGGTTCCCCTTTTTCTTTCTTAAAAGCGCCGCCTTAAATCCTAGCCGTCATGAGAGAGAAATCCAAAGGGGAAAAAACCTACGACCCCCGGTTTCAAGGAAACCTTAAAAACAACCGGCGGCTAAGATTCTCTCGAAAAGCATCTCAATCGCCCGCACGGATCCCGGAGCGCCTAAAGGGGTCCAAACTTCAAAATTAAATTCTGGGAAATTCCGGGGTCGGAATTCAAATCCGATCGCGCCACCGTTCTCCGTTTCGCGAGCTCTAACACCTAAAAATACCCGCGCATCCCGACGGTCTGCCCAGAAGTTCTCGAATTTCAACCCCTCCTTAATCAACTGACAAAAAGTATTCAATTAGGACCCGAAACAAAAATCGTAAGATCGAGGTACCACCAAATGAATAAAATAATCCACTGACATAAAAAGATGAAAGGTCCGGTCACCGCAGGATCCCGTCCGATCACCTCGAAAAGCATGCCAGCCACTTAGCACGGGTTTCGATGCACCACTCAAAGCAAACGCTTTGACCCCCATTCCGGGAGATCCGTAAATCGAAAACCGAATCCGTTCGCTTTGCCGTCCTTCGTTTTTCGAGCTCAATCGCAGAAAAATACTCACGGTCCAGGCCGTCCATTGCAGAAACATAGTGAAAAGTTTTCCTAAGTCCCGTCAAAATAAAAGGGAGGCATACAAGAGCGAGGGAACGCCAGGACTCTACATCACTCACCACTTAAAAGAAGTTTCGTCCTCGAAACTTAATCCTGGTCCCCAATGAGTAAATCAGGTTAGCACTCCTTCCTCTCTGACGCCAGTTCCCAAGTCGCTTCACATTCTTCCTGGTTGCTTCACAGCACCTTCCCATAGGGGATCGTCCGGTTGCGCAACCTTTTTTGTCCTCTCGTGCTAAGATCCGCACTGGTATTTCATCGGAGCCCAGGTCCTCTCTGTGCTCGATAGCAGTGACCCTCCATCACCCAAATCAAGCACGCAGGTTTGGAGCATATCTTCGAGAATTCGGATCACTCGCTCGGATTGTCCGTCGGTATGGGGGTGAAACGGCGTGCTGAAGTGTGGTTTAGTCCCTAGAGCTCGCTGTAGACTCTACCAAAGGTTTGACACGAGCCGAGTGTCCCTAATCCACGTCGTATGGATGGGTGGGGAAAGAGCCGACTTCGTCAATCGATCTACTGTAACTCAATCCGCATCGTGTCCTTGGTGCGATGCGGAAACCCGTGACGAATTCCTTGGTGATTCGTTCCCATTTCCATTCTGGTACAGGTAGAGATTGTAGTTTTCCCGCCGGGCACTGATGTTCGGCCTTTACTTGTTAACAAACCAAATAGCGAGCAGCGAAATGTGTTACATCCCCTTTCAGTTTAGTCCACCAAGAATTCTGCTTGAGGTCATTGTACATCTTCGTGTCACCCGGATGCGCCGCAACGGGAGCGCAGTGCGCCTCTGACAGTATCTCTTCCTTTAACTTTGGCAGCTCGGGCACGCAAATCCTCCGCCGGAAACGTGTTGCGTCGTTCGCACTCGCCGAAAGGTCGCTGGCGTGGTCAAGGGAGATCTTGTCTCGAATAAGCTGTATCTGTGCGCCCGTCTTCTGGCCTTCCAAGATTTCTCTAATAGGGTAGGCTTGACCATCAAGGACAACAGTCGCGCGATCGTACCTGTCCCGCTGCGTAATCGCGCTCATCGGTTTCTCCTTGATTTGACCATTCCTGCTCAAAGTATCAGCTATTACATTTACCTTTCCGGGGTAATACTAAATGGACAAGTTGTAGTCCTTCAGCAACTCCAACCAACGTGTCACAAAACAACTATTCCTACGTGGACCAAGCTTAAGGCTCAGGCGACCCGAAACGCATCACGATGGATTCCAAAAGGTGGTGTCTCCAAAGCTTTAAAGCGAAGACGACTACTACCAATTCCGAATCGCGGGTCGGGCAGTTTCGCTCACATTCCCTGCGATTCCCGTTGCTGACACAATGGGCCCCAAAATGCCCACTCGCGAAGTCAAATCTCACATTTCTTAGATTAGCAAACAGCTTCTCGCGGTGGGTTGAAAGGTCACCGATCCTCGGCTTGTTCTTCAATGTATCCTTGTTCATCTTCCTATTGTTGACGTGCCGGCGTAGGATTCCGTCCTTCTTTCGCACGAAGAGAACGGGTGCGCCCCCCCAAGGCGACACCCTCGGCCTGATGAACTCCTTGTCTAGAATGTCTCCCAGTTGCGCCTTAAGTTCCCTCAATTCCGCAAAACCTATTCAGTAAGGCGCCTAAGTGATAGGTTGCGTGCTTGGTAGAAGCTCGAAAGGGGAGGACGACCTCTCGCAATGCGTCGAGGTACCCCAGTCATACCTCCCAACCCGCACCGAAGAGCCCCTAAAAGTCCAACACAACTAACTCGACAACGAGGGAAAGGTCACACTAACACCCTCATGAGGCTCCAAGAGGTGTCAGCTAAGCAGGCTGGGTTACTAACTACCAGAAAATCTCCCCCGAGAGCAACAAACTCACCCGTCGCCAACACGGACCGCTCTCACCCGTCACCAACACGGGCCACCTCCACCCGTCACCAACACGAGTCACAAGCTCGGAGCATATCCCCCGTCCCGGATTACCCGCTTTGACGGCTCGTCTGGTCGGGGCGCCGGTCGAGACTAAAGTTAGGCTTCAGCTCTAAGGCCTACCCTAAGTTCTATCCCACAGAAAGGGCTGCGCACAAAGCCTCCTAGCCGGGAGCGACCAGTGCCAAAGCTCCAAGCAGTCGACAATCCCCATGACCCACACCTGCCTCAGATGATCAACGACGCACAAAGCTCACGACTAAGCCTCATGGTTACGCCTTGGTCACGGGGAGCTGGCGACAAAACTCACAAGGTCAGGTCCTACCTCCGTCCCGGCACCAACGGGGTGTGACACTCTGATTAGCCACTAACGCTCGGTCCCAATCCGTTGCCCCTCCAAGCACCGGGCATCGAATCGAGCGGTAAACTGCAAAACAAACAGCGACACCCCCACTAGGGATCTTCTAAGCTCAAAGCCTACTAAACACAGCGGCCTCCAGGTACAATCGACTATCAATCCGAAACCTATCGGGTCATAAAGAAAACGTGTAACGAAAACAGCGAGAAAGACCTGTCCAAAAGGTTGCCTAGGGTTTCCAAGCGCACTCGGGGGAACACGCGCTCACCCACCCGTAGGACAACTTAACCGACCCTCTTGTGCAGAACACAGGAACTCGATCCAGAGCTACCGGGCATCACCCAGCATCAAAAGCTAAACCCACCAATAAAAAGTTGCCACTTACGCGCACTTGTGCAAAGCGAGACACGGCCTCTCTAACCAAGAAAAATCGAGCCCAAACGAACAAGATTTACTAGCCCTGGGGGTTTCCTTTTTCAATCCAAAGGAGCGCCCCAAGACCCCCATCGCGACGATCTCTACAACCATCGTGGTGTTTACAGTAAAAAGCCGAACTATGGGTAACGACCGTAGGGGGAGAGCCCTCGTTCCCACCCCTACCTTGCCCAAGATGCAAAAAGAAACGGCCGACTAGCCGCCGTAGCCTAACACCCGAAGACCCAGAAGGTACAATCTAGACAAAAGGCTGTCCAGTCACTCACGATCGACAAAACGGTCGACACACTAACAAACACCGGTGGGTTACACCATCACCCGCCACCGTTACTAACGATGACCAGGTCGTCGGTGGAGGTAAAGGGGTTCGGGAAAATGCAAGCCGGCGCAACGCTTTGCGGTACTAGCAGCCGCAGCAAGTGCACAAACACCGTCAGCAGACCTACTGTGTCCCGTGCTGGTTGCCTAATCCATTGATTCCTAGCAACCACCACGACCCCGGTGGCAGCCGGCCTCGACCCCAACCCCCAAATTAACCCGACTACACTAGCACAACACCCGAGCTAAACCGAAAAACCAAACTTGACAATCCCGCACTCTCGCATCTCTACGCATCTATACCCTGATCATTTCATTGGTTAGTAGCTAGTGATGATGTACCCCGTGGATGTTGGACAGTGTCTACTGTGGTTAGAGTTGTTTTTGCTCTGATACCATCTTAATCTGTCACGCCCCGGGGGTTTTTCACGCGCGGAAGGGAAGCCGCCGATGCTCCCAAATTTCTATATATATATTTTTTTGAAACAACTCTCGCCCGGTGCGTGCCCAGACCCGCCGCATATACAAATTCACTCTGCAACCAGGCAGAGTCTCCTTTGCATATGCACGGCATCCTGATTACGAAGTTCACACAATATGCCTTTAACCACACTAGACCGATTGCCAATCACATACAACAAATTTTCGACGATAATCAACCAGTTTCCACAAGTAACAAAGAGGCCGGCTATTTTCGAAAGGATAAAACCACAGGATTTTGAAAGCGATGCCCACCCGACATCAAGTTTTATTAAAACTATTTTCGAAACCACATAAGTCCACAGAATTTGTAAACGGTGCCCAAACGGCACCCCTATTTTCAAAACAGCTTCCCTTGTTCCTCATTTGTAGTTTAAAAGCGGCCAAGCCAAGGAATAAGAACAAAACGCGTATCCAAAGGAGCTATCGAATAGCCCAACATCCACATCGATCCCACGGGGGTATCGCGATCCACAACTAGCTACAATGCGTAATGAAATGAACAAAGAAGGTAAAGTATACCGTACTGTAGCCCCTAAGGGCCAGAAGATCGCTCACGTGGCCTCACCAACGACCTAGCGCTCGACCCTGGACGGACTGGGTGAACCTGTGACGGAGTGGGGAGTCAGTGACAAGAAACAATAATAAAAGCAATAAGGGCTAAAGTAAGGCAAGCCACGATAAAAACCAGTGCAATCAACAATGAAGCACCCTGTGCAAATAATACAATGCAGAACCCCGTGCAAACAATACAATGCAGAACCTCGTGCAAACAATATAATGCAGAACCTTGTGCAAACAAAACAATGCAGAACCTTGTGCAAACAAAACTGGGCACCTCCCCCGGCAACCACACCGAGCACCTGCCTCGGAACCCCTGCCGAGCATCTGCCTCGGCCTCCGAGCACCCACCTCGGCATCACCGCTCACACCCCCCAGCCACGGGGGCCCCCATTCCTAACGTCACCATCACGTGGGGTACACGGGTCAACGTACCACTTTTCCGGAAAAGCACACCCTTGCGGTGGCCAAACCGCCGGTGTGAGTGTAGCAAAACAAGAGCCTCGACCGAGCACCAACCTCGGTTAACCAAACCGAGCACCCACCTCGATAAACCAGACCAAGCACCTGCCTCGGCCACTCCCAGATCATGGTGTGTCGTCGAGCATAGCGACCCTTAGTCGCCATGAACGTGGTGATAATAAAAACGTAAGCATAAATGGGGTTAGTATCCTTTTAACGTGTCAAACCTTTGCTCTTACCACTTGTCCTCGTTTCCCGACTCAATAACTGTCGGGGAAGGAACCCACCTTTCGACGTCCGACTGGTCACACTGTTCGTCGTCCTCATCGCTCGCATGCTCCGAACAATCCAACTGTTGTTCGGAGGGGCAATCTGCCCATCTAGTCTCCCACCACGACGTTCATTAAACCCGGAGGTCCACGTCACCCCTTACAAGATATAAATCACAATAACAGAAACATGCACAAAGATATTCCAAGGGGTTCCCACCTGGAGCGCGAAGGACAAGAAGGTGTGCGGAAAATTCCAGTTAAAACACTCTCACCCTGTGCCCGAAAAAGTTACAGTAAGGAATGATGTTAAAAACATCGTCGTGGTCAAAAACACTCAAAAACGGGGCGAAACGGGCCAAAAACGGAGCTTCCGGGCTCTCCGGCTGCAGTCTGGTGCACGGGTCCAGGCGTGGACCGGGTTCACGGCTCAGAGGAAGCGGCAGCGTAAACCGGGCTCACCCCGGGGGCGTGCACCAATCGGAATTGGCCGGGCCGGTGCACGACAGAGCGCGCACCGGGCTCATGCGCTCCCTGCCGCGGCGGCAGCGCCGGGTGCACGCCTGGCGCGTGCACCGCGCGGCCTGGGCCGGGCTGGCGTACGCGCCCGTGAGCCGGGTCCTCACTACCGGGCTGTGGGGGCGTGCGCCGGGTGCACGCCTGGCGCGTGCACCGCGCAGCCTGGGCTGGGCTGGCGCACGCGCCCGTGCGCCGGGTCGTCACCACCGGGCTGCGGGGGCGTGCGCCGGGTGCACGCTTGGCCTGGTGGACCGCGCGGCCTGAAGCCGTACGGAAGGGAACAGTAAACCCTATTTCCCCCCCCCCGCGGCTCCGGTTTCGCGATTTCAACTCTGTTTTCGCTCCCGTGCGACTCCGGCGACGACCCCATGGGCATGATAACGGCGGCGGCGGCCTCCCGTTCAACGACGGCGGCGGCGGCCTCCCGTTCAACACCTTGTATTACCCACGACAACAACAAAAGGAAAACCTCATATCGAAAAATAACCGGGGAGACCCAAACTGCTCACCATGTTTTCGCCGGTGGGGGAGAAGGAGGAAAGAGGGTCGCCCGTTCCTCGCTCGATCAATCTCGCAGAAAGGCATCTCCCCATCTCTCGTCTCGTTTCCTGCGCCGCTTCTTGAAAAGAGAGGAAAATATGGATTGGGGTTCCCCTTTTTCTTTCTTAAAAACGCCGCCTTAAATCCTAGCCGTCAAGAGAGAGAAAACCAAGGGGGGAAAAACCTACGGCCCCCGGTTTCAAGGAAACCCTAAAAACAACCGGCGGCTAAGATTGTCTCGAAAAGCGTGTCAATCGCCCGCACGAATCCCGGAGCGCCTAAAGGGGTCCAAACTTCAAAATTAAATTCTGGGAGATCCCGGGGTCGGAATTCAAATCCGATTGCGCCACCGTTCTCCGTTTCGCGAGCTCTAACACCTAAAAATACCCGCGCGTCCCGACGGTCTGCCCAGAAGTTCTCGAATTTCAACCCCTCCTTAATCAATTGACAAAAAGTATTCAATTAGGACCCGAAACGGAAACCGTAAGATCGAGGTACCACCAAATGAATAAAATAATCCACTGACATAAAAAGATAAAAGGTCCGGTCACCGCAGTATCCCGTCCGATCGCCTCGAAAAGCGTGCCAGCCACTTAGCACGGGTTTCGATGCACCACTCAAAGCAAACGCTTTGACCCCCATTCCGGGAGATCCGTAAATCGAAAACCGAATCCGTTCGCTTTGCCATCCTTCGTTTTTCGAGCTCAATCGCAGAAAAATACTCACGGTCCAGGCCAGTCCATTGCAAAAACATAGTGAAAAGTTTTCCTAAGTCCCGTCAAAATAAAAGGGAGGCATACAAGGGCAAGGGAATGCCAGGACTCTACAAATAGTTAGTCGGGGCATGTTAAAGTTTAAGTTTTGTTCAACTTACCTTTTCAAGTTTCTTATATCTTCTCCCCCTTTTTGTCGAAAATCACCAAATCCAATCCAAAATTAGGAGGAAAAAGTTCCAAAGTAAAGAGAACTTAAGGTAACGGAGCAAAAAAAAATGAAAAACCTGCAAAAGCAAAGGTTAAAGAAAAATTCCTTCCATCATCCAGAGTCAGAGTCTTCAGAGCTGCTGCAACCCAACTTTGCAAAAATCGCTTTGAGCATTTTGGAAAGTTTCGAACACTTCTTTCGAAGCTGTTGTAGATCAAGTGACATCCTTTCTTGTTCGTGAGAAAGTCTCTTCTGCTCGTGATGGATAGGGGGCATAGACATATCATCTTTTGATGTGTCTTTCCTTGGGGTGGAAGTAGGTAGTGAGGATGCAAATGGTGCATATCTACCTTCAATCCATGCAGATTCTCTAGGTAGTGATTGTACACCGGCAAGAGGCTCATTAATATGAATTCCACTACCCCTTGTATTCTTCCGTCTAGCATACTTCTTTAGTGTTGAACAAGATTTCATAGGTCCTTTGTTCTTTAACACGAACCTATCTTCGTCATCAACAATCTGTTGTGCTTCCTTGCATATTTCTTTCCAATCTTCTGTGTCAGACTCTAAATCATCTTGAAGGACAGTCTTAGTTTCTTCTTGACTTGCTCTAGCTTGCTCCTTTTTATTAGTCGCTCGCGTGGTAACTATAGCCACAATGAACACAATAATCCATTCAAATGCCATTACTGCTAGAGTGTTTGAAACTGTAGTCCTGTGTGTTAGAACTCAAGAACATGAAAAAAATTATTTAATTTCAAAAATTTGAAAAATTATACCCAAACAATCTTTATCATGTATAGAGACTAGGAATCAAGATAGATTTGCAAAAAGAATTATAAAAATAGATCAATCCCATGATTTTCAAAAATTCATAAAATTTGTCCTAAAATCGAATTTTTAGAAATCGAAGCCCAAAAATCCGTTAATCAAATGAATATAAAGCATGCATAGAAACAAATCTAAGGTATCCAGAGTTCTTATTTCAAAAGAAATTTGATCAAAAATCGTGCAAAAATGAGATTATACCATGAAATCCCTCACGTTTTAATGAACATAAGCAAAAACAGTGAAAACAAGAGTTTTGATCATAAGAACTTACTTGGATCGAGTGAAAACGAGTTGCAAAAGATCCAAATGCCCTTGATTCTAGAGAGAGAAACTCAAGGAAGCTAGAAACAAAAATTTAGAGTGAATAGAATTCGAAAACCCCTTCGTTTCTATTAAAACCTAGCCGCAGTCCGGATCGGGTCGGAAGTTCAGTTCGGATCGGCTTGGCGCAGAAAATCCCATTGTTCGGGATCCGGACTGATTAATCCAGTCCGGACTGCCTGCAACTTTTTCTTCAGAAAAATTTGTAAAAATTTCAGAAAATTCAGAAAAAGAATGTAAGCATTCTTGCATATCAACTTTAAACAAAAAGTATCGTTTCACATCAAAGAAATAGATTATGCTAAATCTATCATTAATACTCAAATAATGAAACGAAAATTTATAAAAGTTATATCCTCTAAAGTTGAGCAAGTTCAAAACATCAATCACGATCTAATGAGTAATGTGTTTATCAAATCATCAATTGAGTAAAAAAAATGACGGACAAATATCGATAGATGTTTGAAATCCATATGTCACGCCCCGAGTTCAAAAACCAGTGTATAAATTTTTTTTTTTTTTTTTAATCAGAGTTGCAAAAACAGTCAGGGCAATGACAGACCGCCACATATATAGAAGAGTCCCAATCCCCTTTGGAATTGAGCCTTTTCTATATATGCACGGCTAGCTTAGCAACAACATCAGAGTACTAACTACGTACTACAAATAATATTACAAGAAAACCTTACAACTATCTTTACAAATATACAACTGAAATACAAAATCCTTTCTCTCAAACATCTATTACATAACTTTTCGGCTGTCCAGGGTCAACCTCTATATCGATACCTCTCCAATTCGTCCCGACATCCCAACACCCGCTCGACCTGAAAAACAGTCACCCGAGGGTGTGAGACACACCGGAGTGTATCCCAGTGGGCACGACGAGCCGAGAAATAGCAGATCGTACCTACTGGTATACAATACTAGAGGATAGTAATAATCACATTAGGTAAGCATGATTATGAAGCGAATGAATAATCAACAGGAATATGTATAATCATGACAGGAATATAATGAACCGAGCATGCTGAATAACTGTATAGACAGGCATCAAACAATGAATATGCTGACAACAGAATCAGGAATCATGAGATAAGACCAAAGCAGTCTAAAAGCAACATATGCATCAAATAGAGGATATATCAAATTATCCAATCACAAGCCACCATATTGGTTCCACAAACCTCAGGCGAATTTGCCCAGCTGGCACCAGCGGGTTGACGTTTCCCTCCACAAAGGGGTCACGGGTCGCTATTGCTAACCACTTTACCGGTAAAGAACATTTCCACGGGGCGCGACCCCGGCAATGTTCGTGAAGTACAACGGTGCGGGCGATCAAATGCAAATGCTCAAACTCACGGTCCACTGACCGGGTAATCGGCAATAAGCCGGGAAATCCCCACTGGGATGCAATCAACTGAATCTCAACTTTCATGCAGGAATGATCAGCAACTAATCAACTCAATCTCAACTCATATGCAAGATCAAAGGCAAATCTCAACTCAACATAAGATCAACAGCAAATCTCAACTCAATCATACAGACCAACCAAACATACAAAACTAAACACATATTTTTGCGGAAACTAGTTTGAAAACAGGTTTTAGGCCCAAACTTCGAAGAGCAATGCCTTTGTCCTATCAAACAAGAACAGACTCAGGCGACCCTACGACGTTTAGTAAAACATTTAGTTGATTAAAATTATGTGTTCAGCAGTGTAATATTTGATCAACAGAAAAGCAAGCTCAACACAATCCAATCAAGGATGCAATATCAGAATCAACTGAGTCTCAACTCATATGCAAGAATAAGCAGCAACTAAATATCATGGATCAGATATAATCAGGATGTACTGATAATCAGGTATATAACCTAGCAAATGACCAATCAGGCATGGCAATGTCCAGAATTATGATATGAAATACTGGAAGCACTATGTAAAGCAACAGATAACTGATAAAAGTTATAACTCAGGCATGAAGCAGTATAAACTGAAACGAAAGGAAGGCAGGCTCAAAGTAATATTTAAGCTACCAAAAACAGGGGTCCAACCAATACCGTACACAGAGGGCCGAAATGATAAAGCCCGGACCGAAGATAAACCCACCTGTCAAATCGCAGGCGACAAGACTGAATCGACTGTATGCTCAGAACCAGATGCAAACTGGACAGACCTGAATCAAACATATTGATCAACCTCGAATTCACTAATCACAACTTAAACCCCAGATCCATTTTAAAACCTCTAATTATTTAACTAATAGTGTCATTTGAGCACTGTTTTCGCTCGTTCTTTCAACTGGAAACTCATTTTAACAAACCGTCACTTCCAGCAGGTGACTTTTAACTTGCTGAACACCGTGCTCACACATTTGTGGCAGCACGCATCCCGAGGAAAACTTCGGGCCATAAAACACTCCTCTAACATAGCCATTTTGCATTTTTGTTTCTCCGGGACTTCAAAATCAGTTTTTAACGCGAGCATCGCGTTCAGTGACCCCAAATTAGTCAGGAGCTCACTGTCGCGGCTTCGCAAACAGCCTAGAACATAGTTTTGTTCCAACTTTACATTTTAGGTTGATTTAACTACATTTTTTAATCCCAACATCAAACATGAAAACTTTACATATCAAAGTTGATCTACACCACGCTAGGACCACAGTGCTCACCTTGGTTGGAACCCAGGTGTGCTGGTTCAAGCAGAACCAAAGCCAAGTTTCATATAAGGTTCACATTGCTCCAAACTTTATTTCACACAGATCAACTTTGATCTGAAGTGAGCATCAAGCTCAAGGAAACATTTGGAACAACTTTCATATTTACAGCAAACCCAAATTCCACATTTTTCCTCTCTTAGGCATTTTATCAAACACATGGCATGCATAATATTTAACATTAAACATAAGCTAAACTTCACATTGGATCTTTGCAATTACTGGACCAGAAGCTATCTAACTTGCACTTAAATGATCTACTAAGTTCCCTCCTCATTACCCTTCAACCTGGAGCAAGCCAAAAGCAAGTTGGCCGCGGCTCAAGGAGGAAGAAGATGACCCCTTTGCATTGAAATTTGTGATGCTTCAACCAGAAGCTCTGGGATCAAACCAAAAGCACTAAAAGATGCTAACTACCTCACAGAAGCTTTCCATTACCTTGGCCAGTAACGAGGTGCGGCGGCGGCGGCGGGGAGCAAAGCTCCATTTTGGAGCTCAAGCTCGTTAATGGCGGATTTTTACAGAAGCCATAAGAAGTCTTCCAACTTATATGGAAGCTTCCTTAAGTCCATACAAAGCTTCCCGACACCTCCTCCCCGGCCGGAGATGGCCAGAACGCCGGCGGCCGCAAATCTTCCATTCTCGGGTTCATCCATGGCCGACCCTCATTCGGTCTGCATGGGAACCATGCAAAGGCATGGTTGGGATCCTCTTGGTCCCAGCAAGTGATCTCGGTAGGTGGCCGGCGTCGGGGAAGCCAGCCGGCGCCGGAAATGGAAGTTCGGCCAACATGCAATAACTTCAAAAGCTAGGGCATCCAATATCTCTTGAATTACTAAGCCATATTTATTCAAACTTTGCAGATTTGTTAGACATACCCTACAGTCCCTACATACCAATTTTCAGCTTGGTTGGTTCACTAGTTGCAAAGTTATCTCAAGGTGGAGCTTTATTAGTTTTCCGGCAAGAGATGTTTCCCGCCGGCCATGCGCTTTGCATGGGGAGCTCGGGCTTGGTACAGAGCATCTATGGGTCCTTACTAAGCTACTGCTACAAGTCTTGGGTTCAAACAAACCGAAGTTGGAGAGAACTTACCTTGGCCGAGTTGGAAGAAGATGGGATGAAGCCGGAATTTACTCCTCTTGCACGCGCGGCCACGGCAAGCTCCAGCAGGATCCCTAGGCACAGAGGAACTCCTCCAAAGTTCCAAAACAATTTTGGCAAAGGTTGGTTCCAACTTCCCTCTCTCTTTTTCTCTCTCGGATTTTTTCTCAAAGAGTAGATGACTCCTCGGCCACCCAGCACCCGGGGTTATAAGTAATAACTCTTAGGAGTTAGAAATCCCAAGAGCCTTCCTCGTGTAACCTCCCACGAGGAAGCCCAACAGCCAAATAGATTTTGATGCTATTTTTGCAAAAATCTCCATTAACCCCCTACACAAAGATCCTAAAACTCTAAGGTCCCCTCTGTTGGTGACAAATGCACCCAGCACCCCAACTTATAAGCCTCATAATTTTTGGTACATAAAATATTAGGGTTTCTTCAAAAATACCCCCTTATTCGGCACTTTTCACACTTTTCGAGACACTCGAGTCGCCGAAACTGAAAATGGACTTCGCCACGACGTCCGCCTCGTCGAGACCTTCAAAATAGCTTATTTATTTGTTTGATTTGGCGCTCGTATGAAATCTCGGGCCATCTTGTTCTGTATATCGCAAACCGACGCACGCACTTCGATGCACCCGGATCGCCAAACGCGGAATCCGTCAGTGCCATTGCGCTCAGAACGTCAAAATTAGCTAGGATCGACTACTCATACCCCTATGTCAGGGTTCCAGACAGTGAAACGGCCGATAACGATCGAAGGGCCATTTAAAATAGGGGTTACTATTCACAACTTAAGTTGTGGGACCCGTTCTTCTTCGCTGTTTTGTGGAAGATCCGACCGTTGGATCGTCGACAAGTGAATATGAACTTTTCATGTTTCGTCGAGACGATCGCAATGGTGATCTCGGATTTTCGAGATTAGGCCCCGATCAAAAGTCGGTATTTTAGGGCCACTATTATATCACTAAAAATTCTCAATTTTGCCAAAATTACCAATTTTATAAACTCCAAAGGTAATTATAAAGTCTTTAATTTTCTAGATTACTACACCATAATAAATTAGATAATGCTATCTAGTCAATATATTTTAGGGAGTGGCTCTTTGAGAATCTTTCAATTTGAAATCCCACCTTATACCAACCTTGGAATTCGACAAAGTCAAGTATTCTAAAAAGCATTTTATCTAATAAACAAGAAATCACCATGCTTAGTAAAACATGTGGTAGCTGCACACAGTACTCGGACGACCGAGGTGGTAGCTCTTTCCTCCATGTAGTGGTAATTTTCACACTCCACTAAGGGATGTAACTCTTTCCACATCTTTTGAGCATGAAACATTTAATAAACTCCCGCTCAATTGGCTATCAATTATGTAAAATATTAAGTATTCAACCAACTATTGATCTCCAATTCATACTTTACTCAATTATCAAATAAGATAAAACTATACCAAGAGATCATTGAGTGAGGAATTGACTTTGATCAAATAAAGATGAAATAAATGATATAAATGATCATTGCATCAAGAGAGTTATAATGATATCCAAATAATAATAAATTTATCAAAATATGAAAAAATGCAATTAAAGTCATTTATACTAATGCTCAGTTAATGTTCTATATTACAAACAAAAAGAACACAAAACACAAAACAAAACCTAACCTAAGCCATGGTTCAAAATTTGTTATTTCAAAGAAAGCATACCAATTGCTTTTCGCAAATGAATAAAACGTTTTTGATATAAAGGTTTTGTTAAAATATCGGCTAATTGATCTTCAGTTGAAACATAAAAAATTTGTAAAATATTTGATTCAACTAGCTCTCTAAGAAAATGATATCTAAGTTCAATGTGTTTTGTTCTTGAGTGCAACACAGGGTTTTTAGAAATATTAATGGCACTAGTGTTGTCACACAAAATAGTTACCGAAGTCGCAGGACTGCGAAAGTCGCTCAACACACTTCTCATCCAAATCAATTAAGTCGAACAACTTCCCGCTGAAATGTATTCCGCCTCGGCAGTGGAGAGAGCAATGCAGTTTTGCTTTTTACTATGCCATGCAACAAGACAATGGCCAAGGTAAAAACATGCACCACTCGTACTCTTTCGATCATCCACTGATCCAGCCCAATCGACATCCGAATATCCTATTATATCGAGAGATGTGCCCATAGGATACCAAATTCCAAAATTGATAGTACCTTTGACGTACCGGATGATCCTTTTCACCGCTTTGAGGTGAACTTCCTTCGGTGCTGATTGATATCTCACGCAAATCCCAACACTGAAAGAAATATCCGGGCGACTAGCCGTAAGGTAGAGTAGACTTCCAATCATGCTTCGATAAAACTTCTCGTCTACACTTTCTCCGTGAGATTCACGTCATAATCTCTTATTGCTAGTTCCCATAGGAGTCGGAAAGTCTTTAGAATTCTCCAATCCGAATTTCTTGACCAACTCCTTCGCATACTTGGATTGACATAAATGAATGCCATCATCGCTTTGCTTAACTTGCAATCCAAGAAAATACGTAAGCTCGCCCATCATGGACATCTGAAATTCGCTTTCCATTGTTTCGGCGAATTTTGAAGCATCGTTATTCCTCGTAGCACCAAACACGATGTCATCCACATATATTTGTGCTACAATGAAATTGTCCTGAAAGTGCTTTACAAAGAGTGTCCGATCGGCTCCCCCTCGAGTATAGCCCTTTTCCAAAAGGTGCTTTGTCAATCTTTCGTACCATACTCGCGGTGCTTGTTTTAGACCATAAAGAGCCTTTTTCAATCGAAAAACATGGTTAAGTAGTTTATGATCAATGAAACATTTCGGTTGAGCAACATAAACTTCCTCATTTAGAAAACCATTTAAAAACGCGCTCTTAACGTCCATTTTAAAAAGTTTTATTTAAAAATGACAAGCAATCGCAAAAATAATACAAATGAACTCGAGACGAGCTACCGGGGCGAAAGTCTCATCAAAGTCTATACCTTCAGCTTGTGAATAGCCTAGAGCAACTAGACGTGCTTTGTTCTGTATAACGGTACCATCTTCATTTTTCTTATTCTTGAAAATCCATTTAGTACCGATTATATTTTGTTGCTTCGGGGGCT
Source organism: Tillandsia leiboldiana (assembly GCA_029204045.2). Classification (NCBI taxonomy): domain Eukaryota; kingdom Viridiplantae; phylum Streptophyta; class Magnoliopsida; order Poales; family Bromeliaceae; genus Tillandsia; species Tillandsia leiboldiana. The sequence continues at coordinate 45,753,255 of CM055066.1, read as the reverse complement.
TCGTTAATTCCCAGACTTTGTTCCTTTCAAATTGATTGAGCTCTTCTTGCATTGCCTCAATCTAATAATCATCTTGAAGAGCTTCTTCATCAATGTCCTTTGGTTCGATCATGGAGATGTAACATACAACTCCACAAACCAATTGTCTCCGAGTTCTAACTCCTTCTTGAGGATCTCCAATGATGTTTGATTCCGGATGGTCCTTGGAGATTCGAAGCGTTTAAGGTAACGGAGTACTCGGGGGTATTTGCGATGATTCCTGCACATTGGATGAACTAGAAGAACCATGATATGCATCAAAATTTTCAGAAGAATTATCATGAAAAGATGCAATATCATTAGCAGGAGATTCATCATCAATAGACATATCAGGAGTAGATTTATCAGAAGAAAAATGAAAAGCTTCATCTACTTTAACATTGAAAGATTCTATCATCGTTTTAGATTATAGGTTAAATACCTCATATGCTCTATTGTTTGTAGAATAACCCATAAAAATTCCTTTATCACTTCGAGAGTCAAATTTTCCAAGATTTTCTCGATCGCGTAAAATGTAACAACGACTCCCAAAGATACGAAAATATTTTATGTTCGGTTTTCTACTGAACCAAAGTTCATAGGGGGTATTCAAAGTACCCGGGTGCAAATATATTCTATTGATCACATAGACAGCGGTGTTAACTGCTTCAGCCCAAAAGTGTAACGAAAGTTTCCGGCTATGAAGCATAACACGCGTCATCTCTTGAACAACTCTATTTTTGCGCTCGACTACACCGTTCTGTTGCAGTGTATAAGGTGCAGAGAATTCATGTTTTATGCCGTTTGAAGTGCAAAAATCAATGAATTTAGAATTGATGAATTCTCCACCTCTATCACTCCGAACACGAACGATTTTTTCATTCTTCTCAATCATAATACGATGACAAATCTCATGAAAAGAATCGAAAGTATCCACTTTCTCTTTTAAAAATGCTACCCATAAATATCTAGAGAAATCATCAACCATGAGAAAAATATACCATTTTCCGCCCAAACTAGGTTGACGAGTTGGCCCCATTAAATCCATATGCAATAATTCTAATGGGCATTTTGTTCCTACATGGTTCAAATTCTTGTGAATGGATCTAGTTTGTTTTCCCTTTTGGCAACCACCACACACAAGGTTTTCTTTGAAATTCAATTTAGGAACACCTCTAACTATGTCTTTGTTAGATATTCTAGATAGTTCCTTAAAGTTCATGTGACCTAGTCTTTCATGCCAAAGAGTTTCATTATCAAGTGACACTAGGTTATAATGTTCAGAAAATTTATTAGGAACTACATAGCAGTTATTTTGTGACCTAACCCCTTTCAAAAAGAATGAATGATTTACATAAGTTACAACACATTCAATCGTAGAAAAGTTAAAGACAAGGGAAGAGTTCATCTTTGCGCACCCAAACCTTACGAGTTTTGGAATACATCGGCAATGATCGTGAAGTTGATCTCCTTGGTGAACGCGTCTTGTTCGGTTGATCACTTTTCTTTAAGTTCCATGACGATGTCGTCTCGGGTGGTGTACTACCATAGTTCTTCACCTTTGATTGGTTCTTATGAGATTTCCGGTGGATGAACTTGTTGGTAGTTGTTGCAAGTTTTGCTTGATTTGTCCGCTTGACTCCATACTTGCAATTTGCTCTAATGTGCCCTACAAAACCACAACGATAACATACCTTTGTAAACGTTGAACCTGAACGAAATGAGGTAGGCTTGTTAACGTTGGATGCGATGATTCTCGCCGGAGGAGGAGGTGAGACCGACTGGGGCATAAACTTCGTACCGCTCGAACTTGGATCCTCACTAGTTCGAACGTATCCAAGGCCCAAACGATTCGTTTGACCGAGACCAAGCAATTTATCCAACTTGTTCCTTCCTGAAGAGGATCGCTTCAAATCTTCCTTAAGTTGGAATATGGTCTTTGTCATTTCGAATTTTTCTCGTTGAGCCTCGGAGTGGAGCTTCGAGCAGTGATTTGCTTTATCTACTAATTTGATATTTTTCTTCTCGAAATGCTCGCTCTTCTCTTGAAGGGAGACATTTATCTTGATCAAGTTATCCCTTTCCTCTTCAAGAGCGTTTGAGAGAGAAGTTGCCCTTTTAGATTGTTCTTCAAGATCCCATAATCTTCTTCTCAAACTTTTGTTATGCTTTGTCAATTTCTTTGAATCCTTTAACAATTTATGATAGGCAAAAGCAAAGTCTTCACCTTTAGAATCGCTTGGTTCATCTTCCGTTGCAGTTTTTTCATTCAAGGAGGAGATAGTTAATGAACCAGAGGAAGTCGCCGAAAAACACACGAAAAGTGAAATTGTGGACGCAATAAATGTTATGGCGTTGTTATCCTCATCACTAGAAGATGACTCATCAGAAGAGGTAGTGTCATCCCATGTGACGGCTCGCATAGCCTTCTTCTTTGACGGATTCTTGTTGGGACACTCCGTTGAGATATGACCAAAACCTCGGCATTTGAAGCACTGGATTTGTCCCTCGGTGTTCTTCTTGTCCTTTGAAGAACTTTCTTGCTTTCTTGATTTAAAGATTGAATTTCCTTTGCCTTTTTTGGACTTAACGAAGGATGATGGTGTTGGTTTTTAAGGACCCACAAGGATCTAAATAGGTACTATCAAACAACTAGAGGCGGGGGTGAATAGGTGTAATACTTATAAAACCAATCTCAGTGCAAAATAAAAACCAATGCGGAAAATAAAAATAGCACACCGAGATTTACGTGGAAACTCCAATCCAGGAGAAAAACCACGGGACCAACACGCAATAACAATCCACTAAGAAAAGAAGAATAACAAGGTGATTACCGACTCCACGGACTCAAACCCCTCCTTCAACTTCTTCGGACCTTGCGTTCACTGATTGCACGTCCACTGCACACGTTCGAATCCACGAACGCCACTCGAATCCACGAGCACACGTTTCGAATCCACGAAACGCCTTTAGCACACCGAATCCACGATGCCACGTCGAATCCACGACGCAAACTCAGCCGGTAAGAATATTGGCTTCGATGGTGATCCTTTGCTTAGATTCTCATTGAGGAACCGTTGAAGAAATCTCTAAGCAAAGATTAGATCAATTCGACAAAAGATATGTTCTTGAAAGAACCGTCGAATTGACCTAAAAGAGGCTATAAAGAAGAACGATAAAAACCTAGCCTCTAGGGTTGCTCTCAAGTGTTTAATTAATTAATCGGTAGTTTTTGAGAAACCCTAAATGTCTATTTATAGTTTAGAAACCTTTGGAAAGAGATAAGCATAAAAAACTGGCTTAATAAAAATTTTCCCGCACGACGATCCGGATCGGATTTACGGCGATCCTGATCGTCGTCTTTTTCAGCAATTCCTGAAAAAACAAGGTTCGGGATCCGGATCGGAATTCTGATCCGGATCGGAATTCTGATCCGGATCGGTTCAGGATCAGAAATTCTGAAACATCCAATTTGTCCAGTTTTTGATTTTTAAGCAATAAAAACTTATCCAAGTGTTTCTAAACCACTCAAATGTATTCGGATCACCAAAATTATTTAGTTAAACGTACCTGATCAATCCGAATCCATTTTCCTTAAGATTGATGTAATTGATCCACAATTCTTCTACTTCAATCTTCAAGACTCAAAACACTGAGTGTCAACTTGAGATCTTGTTGAATCTTCTCTAAGTCTTCGATTGCTGATTGACAATTTGATCACTTCAAGACTCCGACTCAACTCAACAACTCAACTCACGAAATATGCCAACACAAAAAGCCGTAACAATCTCCCCCTTTGGCAATTTCGTGACAAAACCCAAACATACATAAAACGCTCAAAACACTCATCTTAAACCAAAAAATCGAAACTCAATGTCATCTCCAAAACATTGACTTTCTTTGCGTGAAAGATCCAATAAACAAAAATTACAATTGAACCAGTCTTAGAACAAACTCTATGACTTAGGACTTGGAGTCTTAAAGTGATGTAATTCCTGCAAAACAAAACTCCAAAAAAAAAATCAAATGTTAGTCGTTAGAAATTAAATGTAAATCCTACATTTGATTCGTCCTTTTGATTTTTCGGCTCCTTTTTCATCATCTCCCCCTATCTCGATGATCTCATCTCCGTCTCCCCCTATCTCGATGATCTCATCTCCCCCATTTCTCTTCTCCCGCTTTTTGTCACAAATTGTCTAACAGTGAACATACTAGACAAAAGGAAATCACTAACAGCATTAGTTCATAGAGAAAGAGAGATAAAAGCTCAGTTCCGGTATATAACAAAAACACAGATTGTGTACCGGTAGCCGAAAGCAAAAATCAAATAATTTCTTGAAACAAATCCAGATTTTGAAATAATTGAATTACCGATTTGTATTCCATCAAGAAAACAATTTAAGTGCTTGAAAATAATATGAGATCACATAGATGTCATTCAATCCAATTAATTATAAAAATTAAAAAGATTTACTCCAAAATCATGAAAAATAAAGGTAAAACATTATAAACCGTTTTTCATGTTATATTTATCAAACACAAGTCATCAAAAATAATCTTGAGATCCAAACTCTATCAAGATGTAACGGATTTACAAAGATGACTTACGGAGATTTCCAAGTGACATCAATCTTGAATTCTACCCTTTCAAATTAAGATAAACACTAAAATACCTAAGGGTGGCTTTTTGAGCATCTTTTAACTATCCCACCTTATACCAACCAGGAGATTGTTCAAAATACGAACTTTGAATTTAAATCTCCGAAAGCTTCAACTAAACAAAATTTCATAAATATTTTTCAAGCATCCATAACATGTGGTAGCTTCACACACAAACCGGACGACCGGGGTGGCAGCTCTTTCCAACATGTGGTGGTAGTTTTCACACTCCTTTCGGATGTAACTCTTTCCACATCTTTTGCAATTCATTTATTTACCCTTGTAAGAATGCAATCTCTTACGTGAAAGAATCAAATTCTAAATTTTAGTCTATCGGTTGTCTCACGTTTATCACAATGAATTCACACAACCGAGATAGATTAAGCATCTAAAGATCACACATGATTTCTAAAATTTGATGCTTATAATATCAAAAACTCCTATAATGAAGTATCTTCAAGATTATGATTATGGAGTAAAGTTGATAATCCATATAAAATTAATTTGGAGTGAATAACCGTGAAGCCCTTTTTTATTCAATGCACTTGTTCATTAAAAACCTTTTGTTAAAAAAAAACAAAACATAAAAACAAAGAGCATTGAAAACATGTAATGCAGAGATTCAGAAAAATATGAAAGGAAAACCAATCAAAGCATTACATACAGTCATAAGCTATTTAGAACTTAAGACAAGGAAAGATATCACCTTTCCGAATCCAAAATCGCTGGATTTTGGGTTGTCTTGATTCGTTGTGGCCAGGGGTTGTCCGCTTTGACTGTTGATCCACCTTAAGTCTTTGCCTCGCAATGATCCACTTGTATGATTGATGTTGTGGCTCGGACCTTTGGTGGGTTGAGTGAACTCCTTTGACTTGATGTATCTTTTGAGTCCGTTGAGTCCGTTCCATAGATGAAGTTGCCGAAGGATTTTTCTTTCTCTTTTTCGGGCAATCCTTCACCAAATGTCCTTCAAGTCCACAAAGGTGACACGTTCTTCCTTTCAATTTGATTGTGGAACTTGAAGCATGCACAGTTTGATCCTTTTTAGAACCCAAACCAACCTTGCTTGTTTGACCTAATCCGCACATACTATCTAGTTTCTTGGAAACGGTTGAAAGCCTTTGTATGTCAGATTTGAGTTCATGAACTTGCTTGGTCAATGCTTGGTTGGTGACATGAATCTCCTCAAACTGTTTTTCTAGAAAACCAATCTTGTCCATATATGATTTAGCGTTTGTCTCCGATTGGTTTAGCTTTTCTTGGAGGATTTTATTGTTATCCAATAAACGTCCTTGTTCCTCCTCGAGATCATGAAGTTTTATCTTTAAAGCTTGATTCTCGTCTTGAACTTCAAGTCATTGCTTCCTCAACTTCTTGATATGCTTGGCCATCTTCTTTGATTCCGCAAGAAGTTGTTGGTATGCCTCAACGAGTTCTTCTTCGTCCGACTCCCCCTCACTTGATGACTCTCCGCCGGTTGTTGATGTTTCATACAAAATCAAAGGAGTAGAGTCAGTGACTAAAGATGATAAACACAAATTAGAAGAGGGAATTTGAGAGGCATGAAAAGCAACAACTTTTTCCTCTTTACTTGAGGTCGATTCATTAGAAGTAGAATCGTCCCAAGTTTTCGCTTGCAAAGCCTTCTTTTTATATGATTTCGGAGAAGGACAATCCGTTGAAATATGGCCGTAGCCTTTGCATCTATAGCATTGGATTTCCCCTTCGAAATCATCTTTTTATTTTTCTTTAGAAGGTTTTGCAACGCCTTTGAGTTTAGAGGATTTAGAACCCGATGATCCTTTAGATGGTTTCGAGGATGAAGATCCATCGGTTCGATTCTTCCAAAACTTCCGACGAAATTTCTTTACGATCCGCGCCAATTGTTCTTCAAAATCGGCGAAAGAGATTTCATCGTCGGAACTTGATTCGCTATCTTCTTCCTTTGTTGATTTGAATGCAATACCTGTAAGCTTAGAAGAAGACTTGGAAGAAACATGATTAGTAGGAAAAGTCATCTCATAAGTTTGTAAAGCACCTACTAATTCCTCTACTCTCATCTCATCCGGATGACTAACAGTTTCAATGGCGGTAACCTTTGCCCTAAACCGTTCCGGAAGAGTCCGAAGTATCTTTCTTACAACTCTCGACTCCGGAATCTTTTCTCCTAAATTAGCACAAGTGTTGATTATATCTTGAAGTCTTGTGTAATAATCTGTAAACAATTCATGCTCTTCAATATGAATAGAGTCAAATTGACTTGTAAGAATCTGGAGCTTTTGAATTTTTACTAGATTAGTACCCTCATGTGTAATTTTGAGAATATCCCAAATTTCCTTCGCGGTTTCACACGCGGAAATTCGTGTGAACTCAGTCGAGGAAAGAGAATTAAATAAAGCGTTCATACCTTTCCCATTGTAAGAAGATCTTTCGAATTCCTCTTTGGACCATCTAGAGCGAGGTTTTGGGGTAGTAGAATTTTCTACTTCCTCAATAGGATGCACCCAACCGTATTCCACGGATTGCCATACCCGCTCATCAATTGCGATGAGAAAAGCCCTCATTCGCACTTTCCAATAAGCATAATTAGTCCCATCAAAAAGAGGAGGTCTAAAAATATTACCACTTTCACCCGACATGATAGATAAACCTAAAACCTGCTCTGATACCAATTGTTGGTTTTTAAGGATCCACAAGGATCTAAATAGGTACTATCAAACAACTAGAGGGGGGGGGGTGAATAGGTGTAATACTTATAAAACCAATCTCAGTGCAAAATAAAAACCAATGCGGAAAATAAAAATAGCACACCGAGATTTACGTGGAAACTCCAATCCAGGAGAAAAACCACGGGACCAACACGCAATAACAATCCACTAAGAAAAGAAGAATAACAAGGTGATTACCGACTCCACGGACTCAAACCCCTCCTTCAACTTCTTCGGACCTTGCGCTCACCGATTGCACGTCCACTGCACACGTTCGAATCCACGAACGCCACTCGAATCCACGAGCACACGTTTCGAATCCACGAAACGCCTTTAGCACACCGAATCCACGATGCCACGTCGAATCCACGACGCAAACTCAGCCGGTAAGAATATTGGCTTCGATGGTGATCCTTTGCTTAGATTCTCATTGAGGAACCATAGAAGAAATCTCTAAGCAAAGATTAGATCAATTCGACAAAAGATATGTTCTTGAAAGAACCGTCGAATTGACCTAAAAGAGGCTATAAAGAAGAACGATAAAAACCTAGCCTCTAGGGTTGCTCTCAAGTGTTTAATTAATTAATCGGTAGTTTTTGAGAAACCCTAAATGTCTATTTATAGTTTAGAAACCTTTGGAAAGAGATAAGCATCAAAAACTGGCTTAACAGAAATTTTCCCGCACGACGATCCGGATCGGATTTACGGCGATCCTGATCGTCGTCTTTTTTCAGCAATTCCTGAAAAAATAAGGTTCGGGATCCGGATCGGAATTCTGATCCGGATCGGAATTCTGATCCGGATCGGTTCAGGATCAGAAATTCTGAAACATCCAATTTGTCCAGTTTTTGATTTTTAAGCAATAAAAACTTATCCAAGTGTTTCTAAACCACTCAAATGTATTCGGATCACCAAAATTATTTAGTTAAACGTACCTGATCAATCCGAATCCATTTTCCTTAAGATTGATGTAATTGATCCACAATTCTTCTACTTCAATCTTCAAGACTCAAAACACTAAGTGTCAACTTGAGATCTTGTTGAATCTTCTCTAAGTCTTCGATTGCTGATTGACAATTTGATCACTTCAAGACTCCGACTCAACTCAACAACTCAATTACTCAACTCACGAAATATGCCAACACAAAAAGCCATAACAGATGGTTTGCTTGAATTTCCCCTTTGAAAGCTTCGGCAAAATTTTCTTGTCAAGAATGGAATCTGTTTCTCGAAATCCTCCATTGATAGATTATCATCAGCGTCCAAGGAGGATGAATCCGCGTCTTCTTCCTTTCTTGATTTCAATGCAAAACCTGAAGACTTAGAAGAAGAGGAAGGCTTTCCAGAAGAATATTTAGTATGAAAAGTCATTTCATACGTTTGAAGTGCACCAACTAATTCTTCTACTTTGATTTCATCCGGGTGTTTTACTGTTTCAATGGCTGCGACCTTAGGGCAAAATCTTTCAGGAAGAGTTCTCAAAATCTTTCTTACAATTTTAGATTCTGTAATTTTCTCTCCCAAGTTAGCACATGTATTTACGATATCTTGCAATCGTGTATAATACTCTGTGAAAGATTCATTTTCTGCCATATGAATAGAGTCAAACTTGCTCGTAAGCATTTGCAGTTTTTGAATCTTCACTAAACTTGTACCCTCATTTGTAACTTGTAGAGTATCCTAGATTTCTTTCGCGGTCTCACATGCCGAGACGCGAGAGAACTCGGTTTGCGACAAGGCATTAAATAAGGCATTAATTCCTTTACCGTTGTAAGAAGATGTATCAATTTCTTCCTTAGTCCATTTCGACCTAGGTTTGAGGGTGACAACATCGACAATAATCTCAGTAGGATATGACCATCCAAACTCAATTGATTGCCAAACCCATTCATCGATGGAAATTAAAAACGCTCTCATGCGTACTTTCCAATATGCATAATTTGTTCCATCGAAGAACGGTGGTCTATTGATGTTTCCACCTTCAACCATTGTTTACAACCCTATTCCCGCTCTGATACCACTTGTAGGTTATGTTAATAATGGATCTGAATAGGAGAAAAACCACCTAGAGGGGGGCTGAATAGGTGTAAATAATAAATACACCAAATCGTTGCGTAAAAAATAACCCAATGCGGAAAATAAATAAAGTATGCAAGATTTACGTGGAAAACTCCATACAGGAGTAAAAAACCACGGGACCGATAACACGGCGAAATCCACTAAGATTAAACACGTACAAGGTGATTTACCGTAACACTATGACTCAACCTTTTCCATACGCTCCAAGTAGATCTTCTCCGCTCGCTCCACAACGCTCATCGAATCCACGATTTGCGTCCAACGCCGAATCCACGACGTCCAACGTCGAATCCACGACGTCCAACCGAATCCACGGTCTTCACCAATGTAGCACGTATCGATCACACGAACGTACCTAGCTCCGAATCCACGAAAGTGGTAGCACCTTGAATCCATAAGGCCACGCGAATCCACGCGCCGATTTTGGGAAATCGTTGTTTTCTTGGTGATGATAATCCGCCGAATACTTAGATAAAAGATAGATAAGAAAGTACCATCTAAGTATTCTTCAATTTGATTCTACAAAAAATAAGAGTTTGGAAACCCTAGAATCAAATTGAACAATATAGATGAAGAAACATGATATTAATCGTGTTTTCCTTTCTTCTCTATATATGTGGATTTTTTCATTTTTTGGATTACATGGATTAACCCTTAAAGATGAAAGTAGGGTCTATTTATAGGTTAGAAACCTTTGGAAAGAGATAAGCATAAAAAACCTTTGGAAAGAGATGAAAGTAGGGTCTGATCTGAACTGTTCATGCGAATTCAGCAAACACAAGGCTCGGGGTCCGAACTGACTGGGGACTGTTGCGGACTGGAGTTACTCATGAACTCAACTCTGTTTGGGGTCCGGACTGGAATGTCCTGATCCAGATCCTGAACACTCAAATTGTCCAGTTTTTTATTTTTATGCAATAAAGAATATTCCAAGTATTTCTAAACTACAAGAATGTATTCGGATCACCAAAATTATTTAGTTAAACATACCTAATCCTTTTGAATCCATTCTTCTCGAGATTGATGTATGTGATCCTCAATTCTTCAACTTCAATCTTCAAGACTCAAAACACTTCACAAAATACGCCAACACAAATTCCTTAACAAAAAGGCGCGAGCTGGGTTCACACCGCGAGGCAGCGGCCGCAAGCGCCGGGTGCACGCCTCGCGCGTGGACCGCGCATGCTGGGTCGGGCCGGTGTAGCGCATTGGCATGCCGGGTTCACCGCACAGGCTGCCGTGCCGTGCGCTGGGTCCACGCCACCTGCGTGGACCTCGCAGCTGGGCCGGGCCGCCCAACAGTAACGGGCCTCTTTTTTTCTCTTTTCTTTTCTTTTCCTTTGCCCCTTTGCCCTCCTCGGCTTCGGCAGTGACCCCGCGACCACGGCAACTACGATGACGACCTTGCGAACATGGTAACGGCGGCGACGGCCTCCCATTTAACACAACGGCGGCGACGGCCTCCCATTTTAACCTAACGGCGGCGGCGGCCTCCCGTCTGAACCGACGGCGGTGGCGGCCTCCCGTTTACCCCTAAGCTCCGACGGAAACCTCACGAAAACAGCAAGATTAATAATGAAAAGCCAAGATCCAACCTCTTGGTCGGCGAAGGTGACGGTTTGATGCTCGGCTCCATCCTCCGCTCCCCGGTCTCCCGTAAGGTTGGTTCTCCCTCCTCCGTAGCCCCACCACGATGCCGATTCCCTATCCCAATCTCCGACAAAGCCTTCGAGGAAGAATACGATGTTTTCTTTCGTTACAATTTCAAAAACTAGGGTTCTCTTGTCTCTCTTAAGTATGTAAAGTCGAAACCGATCCCCGGTTCCACTATTTATAAGAGAACTCGAAACAATAATAACCACTTTTTAACAAACCCAATCTTTTTGTAACAAACCAAATCTTTTTGTAACAAATTGAACCTTTTGTAACAACCAAATCTATTAATTTAACCGTTTCTTCCTCGATTCGCGTTCTAAATCCTTCGAAAATCACATCGTATGTTGGCACGGATTTTCAAGCAGCCATAAGCCGAAATGAGTGTTCTAAACACCTCTTTTACATCAAACTTAGAAAAATAACATCGGGAGTTTCGCTTACCGGAATTTAGAGCCGATCGCACCACCGTTTTCCATTTTTTGAGCCCTACACAATGGAATACAAATCCGACCAAAAAGACATAACAAAAATATGGAGAAAAATATCGTGAGTACCGAAAGTGATACCGAACAAAAACCGTGGACACTACAGACCACCTATCACACTCCGGGAGCAGTTTGAAAGTGGAAAACAACCCTATATTTTTTGTTGTTTAAAATCTCCCACCCTGGCACGTGCACAGACCCGCCACATATACAAGGTCTCTCTGCATAAACGGACAGAATCTTCCCTGTACATGCACGACGTCCCCATGTACAATATACATGTACAACCAATACACATCAACGACATTCACCATTTGATTTACAAATAATAGAGTATGAACTTTGGAAACACTAATATCTTATTTCATAAAATGGCGCACACCTGGTGCTTTAATATGTTTAAAAGAATAAACCCACAAGTTTTAAAAACAGTGCCCACACGACACTTAATTTTCTAAAGCCATTTTCACAAATCCTTTTCAAGTTCGAAACCCTTTTTAACATTTGAAAACCCGCGTCCGCAGAACGCATCCATAAAAACCACTAGCCGAAAGCACAGTTTTAAAAGGTATATTCATCCAACATCACAAGACCATCTCAACATCCACACCATCTACAATATTCACGTTCACATGAACAGTTTCCGACCATAGAGGAAATAACCAAATAAAAATGATAGAAGAAGAAGAACCTGATCGAGAAAATCCTACATCTTACTAGGTAGCGTCCTTCCTGACTGAACCTGTTACACAGTGGGAGTTAGTGACATAAACCATGATAATATAACCAATAACAACTATAATCAGTATAACAGAAATACTATGTAAACAAAAGTACACCACCGTATCTCAAAATATCAGGAACTATACTGCTACCAAAAGTGTCTCGTAAGCAGAGTACCCACATCACTGTCATCCAGTATGCCCACCCTGTCGGTCCACTGACCTCAGGTACTATCAAAAATCTTGCTCTGTAAGCCGGTGCAAACAACCCCAATCGCAATAGCAGCGAAGCTACCATATCCGCAGGGGGCTCCCGCCATGCAAATCACCGCGTAGGGATCACGGGTCAATCAGACCACCTCTCCGGAACAGTACACCCATGCGGTGGCCAAATCGCTGGTGTGCGTGAAAAACACCATGAGTATGACGATCAAATAATCAAACCAATAACCTCGTCCCGCGACAACCAGTCACCCAAGTGATGCATGAAGGAAAACGACTCACAAGTCAAATACAGTATTAATATAACCAAAAATATCCTTTGATCTATTACAATATAACATGTATCATTTACTTACCGAAAAGTATACATTTTCCGCTAATGCTGCTCAAAAGACGGGTAAGTGTGACACCCCAATAGTCCCACATCGGATAGGAATGTGAATGTGTTTGGGTATATATAATGTGGGTTATGGATTATATGGATCTGAATAGGAGAAAAACCACCTAGAGGGGGGGTGAATAGGTGTAAACAATAAACACACCAAATCGTTGCGTAAAAAATAACCCAATGCGGAAAATAAATAAAGTACGCAAGATTTACGTGGAAAACTCCGTCACAGGAGTAAAAAACCACGGGACCGATAACACGGCGAAATCCACTAGAATTAAAACACGTACAAGGTGATTTTCCGTAAACCTACGACTCAACCTTTTTCATACGCTCCTAGTTGATCTTCTCCGCTCGCTCCGAACGCTCCTCGAATTCAGGACGTTCAACGTCGAATCCACGACGTCCAACCGAATCCACGGTCTTCACCAATGCGGCACGCCTCGATCACACGAACGCGCCTCGCTCTGAGTCCACGAGAGCGATTACACATTGAATCCACAAGGCCACGCGAATCCTCGCGCCGATTCTAGATAGATCGTTTTTTTGTTTGGTGATGATCCTACGAATACTTAGATCAAAGATAGATAAGGAAATACCATCTAAGTATTCTTCAATTTGATTCTACGAAAAATAGGTGTTTGAAAACCCTAGAATCAACTTGAACAATATAGATGAAGAAACATGAATTTAATCGTGTTTTCCTTTCTTCTCTATATTTGTGGATTTTTCGATAATTTTACTTAATCGATCTTTCGATTAATTCCCGGTTGTTCCACATATATCGATTACCCTAAAAGATGCAATTAGGGTTTATTTATAGGTTAGAAACCTTTGGAAAGGGATAAGAATAAAAAACTGACTTAACATAATTTTTCCCGCATAACGGTCCGGACTGTATTAAGGCTAATCCGGACTGTCGTCTTTTTCAGAAGATTTTCTGAAAAAACACAGTTCGGGGTCCGGACTGAAACAGGGGAGGTCCGAACTGTTCATGCAATTTTGCAGAATTAAGGTTCGGGGTCCGGACTGGAACAGGGGTGGTCCGGACTGAAAAACCGCATGAACTAAACTATGTTCGGGGTCCGGACTGGATTAGTCTGATCCGGATCCTGAACATCCAACTTGTCCATTTTTTTATTTTTATGCAATGAAAACTTATCCAAGTGTTTCTAAACTACTCAAATGTATTCGGATCACCAAAATTATTTAGTTAAACGTACCTGATCATTCCGAATGCATTCTTCTTGAGATTGATGTAGTTGATCCACAATTCTTCATCTTCAATCTTCAAGACTTATATCATTTCACGAAATACGCCAAAACAAAATCCTTAACATATAAGACATGGACAGTAGTAATAATAATTAGGTTTAAGCATCTTGGGCTGTGGTTTGGGCCCAACGAGTAATTATTGCTAGTGGGTGGGGTCGTTATATTTGGTATCGGAGCCAATAACCAGCCGAAAGTGTGTGGCGAGTCTCGGCTGAGCATGGGTCTAGGTGACAGGGCTAGCGAGACAAGTCTCACATCACCTGGTGATCTTGGGCTGCTGTGTGTGTGTTTGGGCTGACAAGGATATCAGGCCTAAACGGGGGGAGTCTGTGACACCCCAATAGTCCCATATCGGATGGAATGTGAATGTGTTTGGGTATATATAAGACATGGACACTAGTAATAATAATTGGGCTTAAGCATTTTGGGCTGTGATTTGGGCCCAACGAGTTATTATTGCTAGTGGGTGAAGTCGTTATAGTAAGCCACACAATATCCGTGTTTAGTGTACACCCTTCGGTAAAGAAAGTATCATCATATACTACGTCGCCACAATAACCATGACCGACAACCATCCTATCAATATACACTAGTCATAATGGAAACAATAAAGAAAGGAGCAAGGTCAGATGTTACTAGTTTACTAGAGTTCCCGACTTCAAATCGAGGTACCCACCTCTACTAGTAAGTCATTCGGAGTACGAGACTCCTCTACAAACTCTAGAAAGCTAAAATCAAAAGATTGAGGAGAATGAGATTCGAAAAACCTTTCATTTCAATTAAAACCTAGCCGCGGTCCGGATCAGGTGGGATTTCAGTCCGGATCGGCTTTGCGTAGGAAAATCCCTCGTTCGGCATCCGGATCGGATTCATCCAGTCCGGATCGGATTCAACTTTTTCTCCAGAAAAATTTGCAAAAATTCCAGAAAATCCAGAAAAAGTATGTAAGCAATTTTTGTATATCAACTTTAAACAAAAATCATCGTTTCATATCAAAAGAAATAGATTATGTTAAATCTAACAATAATATCCAAACAATGAAACGAAAATTTATAAAAATTAAATCCTTTAAAAGTTGAACAAGTTCAAAATATCAATCACGATCTAATAAGTAATGGGTTTATCAAATCATTAATTTAGTAAAGAAAATGAAGCACAAAGATCGATGGATGTTTGAAATCCCAAATAAATTAGATAATATATCTAGTCAAATTATATTGTAGGGAGTGGCTCTTTGAGCATCTTTCAATAAAAATCCTACCTTCTACCAACTTTGGAATTCGACAGAGTCAAGTATTCCAAAAAGCATTTTATTTAATCAACAAGAAAAACCATGCTTGGTAAACATGTGGTAGCTGCACACAGTACTCGGACAACCGAGGTGGTAGCTCTTTCCTCCATGTGGTGGTAGTTTTCACACTCCACTTAAGGATGTAACTCTTTTCACATCTTTTGAGCATGAAACTTTAATAATAAAACTCTCCCTCAATTGGCTATCAATTATTTAAGATATAAAGTATTCAACCAAAAATTGATCTCGTGTTCATACTTGACTTAACTATCAAATAAGATAAAAACTATACCAAGAGATCATTGAGAGAGAAATTGACTTTGATCAATTAAAGATGAACTAATTGATATAAATGATCGTTGCATCAAATGAATCATAATGATATCCAAATCATAATAGATTTCTCAAGGTATGAAAGGATGCAATTCAAGTCAATTTTAACAAATGCTCAGTTAATGTTCTATATGCATACAAAAGGAAAGAACAGAAACACAAAACAAAACCTAACCTAAGC
Source organism: Tillandsia leiboldiana (assembly GCA_029204045.2). Classification (NCBI taxonomy): domain Eukaryota; kingdom Viridiplantae; phylum Streptophyta; class Magnoliopsida; order Poales; family Bromeliaceae; genus Tillandsia; species Tillandsia leiboldiana. The sequence goes on along the minus strand of CM055066.1, from coordinate 45,737,238 downwards.
AAAGGTTCAAAAATTGTTATTTCAAAGAAAGCACTCCTATTGTTTTATGCAAATGAATAAAACGTTTTTGATCCAAAGATTTTGTTAAAATATCGGCTAATTGATCTTCAGTTGAAACATAAGAAATTTGTAAAGTACTTGATTCAACTAGCTCTCTAAGAAAATGATATCTAAGTTCAATGTGTTTTGTTCTTGAGTGCAACACAGGATTTTTTGAAATGTTAATGGCACTAGTGTTGTCACAAAGTATTGTTACCGAAGTCGCAGAAATTCGGAAGTCGCTCAATACGCTTTTCATCCAAATCAATTGAGTTGCACAACTTCCCGCTGAAATGTATTCCGCTTCGGCAGTCGAGAGTGCAATGCAGTTTTGCTTCTTACTATGCCATGCAACAAGACAATGGCCAAGGTAAAAGCATGCAACACTCGTGCTCTTTCGATCATCCACTGATCCAGCCCAATCGGCATCCGAATATCCTATTATGTCAAGAGATGTGCCCATAGGATACCAAATTCCGAAATTTAGCGTACCTTTGACGTACCGGATGATCCGTTTCACCGCTTTTAGGTGAATTTCCTTCGGTGTAGATTGATATCTTGCGCAAATTCCTACACCGAAGGCAATGTCCGGGCGACTAGCCGTAAGGTAAAGTAGACTTCCAATCATGCTTCGATAGAGTTTCTCGTCTACTTTTTCTCCATGAGAATCACATCCAAGTCCCTTATTGCTAGTTCCCATGGGAGTCGGAAAGTCTTTAGAGTTTTCTAATCCAAATTTCTTGACCAACTCCATTGCATACTTGGATTGACATAAATGAATGCCATCTTCATTTTGTTTTACTTGCAATTCAAGAAAATATGTCAACTCGCCCATCATGGACATCTCAAATTCGCTTTCCATTGTTTCAACGAATTTTGAAGCATCATTATTCTTTGTAGCACCAAACACAATGTCATTGACATAGATTTGTGCAACAATGAAATGATCTTGAAAGTGCTTCACAAAGAGTGTCCGATCGGCTCCCCCTCGAGTATAGCCCTTTTCCAAAAGGTGCTTTGTCAGTCCTTCGTACCATGCTCGTGGTGCTTGTTTTAGACCGTAAAGAGCCTTTTTCAATCGAAAAATATGGTTTTGAAGTTTATGATCAATGAAACCTTTCGGTTGAGCAACATAAACTTCTTCATTTAGAAAACCATTTAAAAACGCGCTCTTAACGTCCATTTGAAAAAGTTTTATCTTAAAGTGACAAGCAATAGCAAATAAAATACGAATTGACTCGAGACGGGCTACCGGGGCAAAAGTTTCATCAAAGTCTATACCTTCAACTTGTGAATAGCCCTGAGCAACTAATCTTGCTTTGTTCTGAATAACGGTACCTTCTTCATTCTTTTTGTTCTTGAAAATCCATTTCGTACCAATGATGTTTTGTTGCTTTGGGGGCTTCGTTAGTTCCTAGACTTTGTTCCTTTCGAATTGATTGAGCTCTTCTTGCATTGCTTCAATCCAATAGTCGTCTTGAAGAGCTTCATCAATATTCCTTGGTTCTACCATGGAGACGTAGCATGCGACTCCACATTCCAATTGTCTCCGAGTCCTAACTCCTTTTTTGAGGATCTCCAATGATGTTTGATTCCGGATGGTCCTTGGAGATTCGTAGCGTTTGAGGTAACGGAGTACTCGGGAGAATTTGTGATGATTCCTGCACATTAGATGAACTAGAAGAACCATGAGATGCATCAAAATTTTCAGAAGATTTATCATGCAAAGATACAATATCATTAGCAGGAGATTCATCATCAAGAGACATATCAAGAGTAGATTTATCAGAAGACAAATGAGAAACTTCATCTACTTTCACATTAATTGATTCAATCATCGTTTTTTATTCAAGATTGTATATTCGATATGCTCTACTGTTTGTAGAATAACCCATAAAAATTCTTTCATCGCTTCGAGAGTCGAATTTTTTAAGAATTTCTCGATCGCGTAAAATGTAACAACGACTCCCAAAGATACGAAAGTACTTGATATTAGGTTTTCTATTAAACCATAGCTCATATGGGGTATTCAAAGTACCCGGGCGCAAATAGATGCGATTGATTACATAGATAGCAGTGTTGATTGCTTCAGCCCAAAAATATAAAGGGAGTTTCCGGCTATGAAGCATAACACGTGCCATCTCTTGAACAACTCTATTTTTGCGCTCGACTATGCCGTTTTGCTGCGGTGTATAAGGTGCAGAGAATTCATGTTTTATGCTATTTGAAAAGCAAAAATTAATGAATTTTGAATTAAGGAATTCTCCACCTCTATCACTGCGAATACGGACAATCTTTTCATTTTTCTCAATCATAATCCGATGACATATATCATGAAAAGAGTTAAAAGTATCCGCTTTCTCTTTTAAAAATTCTACCCAAAAATATCTAGAGAAATCATCAACCAGTACGGCATAGCCCGATTGCGCAATTCCCTCACCTCACGAGCCAGAATTCGCAACGGGCGTCCCTCGTACTCCAAACGCTCTTAAATCTCAAATGGAGTGAGTCAATCACGGCGAGGGATCCAAAAGCAAGACACTCCTGAGCTGAGACATGAAACACCACAGGGGCTCCATCAAAAGCTGGGGGAAACAAAATAACCACCAGTGCAACACGCACCAAACCACATCCTGTGTCAAATCAACCAAGGCAATCTGAAACACATCCCCGCAATCCTCCAAGAAGGAAAGAAGCCCTCACAAACTAGGGTCCTCACTCGGTCACTCCCGAATCTTGACCATCCGAGTGAACTACTCAGCCGCGGTCTATCATCCAAAGGAACCCTCAGGGACACAACCACAAGCCATGTTTGCCTCAACGGTCCACACAGCGCCAGCTGTGGAATCTGTCGGGCTATGTATAATATGGATCTAAATAGGGAGAAAAACACCTAGAGGGGGGTGAATAGGTGTAAACGTTTAAACACTCAAAAATCGTTGCGCAATAAAACCCAATGCGGAAATAAAAAATAACACGCAAGATTTTTACGTGGAAAACTTCAAACCGGAGTAAAAAACCACGGGACCGATAACACGGTGAAATCCACTAGAATTATAACACGTACAAAGGTGATATACCGTACTCACAGACGACTCGACCTTTTTCCATACGCTCATAGTAGATCTTCTCCACTCGCTCCGCAACACTGCTCGAATCCACGATTAGCGTCCAACGCCGAGTCCACGGCGTCCAACGTCGAATCCACGACGTCCGACCGAATCCACGGTCTTCACCCAGTAGCACGTCTCGAATCCACGAACGTACCTCGCTCCGAATCCACGAAAGCGGTTGCACATTGAATCCACAAGGCCACGCGAGTCCACGCGCCGATTTTGGGGAAATCGTTGTTTTTTGGGTGGTGATGATCCGCCGAATACTTAGATTAGAAATAGATCGGAAACACCATCTAAGTATTCATTGATTTGATTCTACTCAAAATCTGAGTAAGAAACCCTAGAATCAAATCAATCAATATAGATGAAGAAACATAGGATTAAATCTATTGATTTCCTTTCTTCTCTATAGGTGGATTTATATGGCCGTCTTTTATTTTTTTCGGTTTTTATGGCTTATGCGGCTTACCCTAGAAAAAGAATCATAGGGTTTATTTATAGGTTAGAAACCGTTGGAAGAGGATAAGAATCAAAAACTAACCTTTTCTGGAATTTTACAGGACGACGATCCGGATCGGATTTACGGCGATCCGGATTGTCGTAACGAAACAGACAATTTCCAGAAAGACAAAGGTTCGGGATCCAGATTGAAATGCCTGATCCGGATCGTTCATACATTTCAGCAAAAACCAATGTTCGGGATCCGGATCAGAAATGGCTTGGATCCGGATTGGATTTGCGTATGAAACAACACCCTTCGGGATCCGGACTGCTGTGTCTGATCCGGATCCTGAACATATCCCATGTCCAGTTTTTGATTTTTATGCAATTAAAAATTCATCCAAGTGTTTCTACACTATAAGAAGTATTCGGATCACCAAAATTAATTAGTTAAACATACCTAATCCTTTTGAATTCTTCTTTCTTGAGATTGAGTTATAAGATCCAAACTTCTTCATCTTCAATCTTCAAGACTTAATACTTTCACGAAATGCGCCAAAACAAATTCCTTAACGATCTCCCCCTTTGGCGGTTTCGTGACAAAATACAAATCCACTCAAGAAAATTCAAAAAGATATTTTTGTTGCTATCACCATACAACAAAAATTTACAATGGAGATCCAAAATTAAATACATGAGATAAACTCCTAAAACAGACTCTAGACTTAGACATCTGCACTCTCTGCAAAAAGAAATCATTCTTGACATAAGAGATCGTTAGATACCTCAAGAATATTTAGCATTCAAAACCTAACAGAGATAGAGTTTATACTCACCATGACATTCACGAATTCAGATATGTAATAAGATCACAATCAAACATTGACATATCTTCTAAGTAATAAAATTCAAAATGTCATAACTTTGTTAGTAATCAAACAACTTGTTAGTAATATTACATGCCCAAATAGTTAGTCGAATAGTTAGTCGAGACATGCATGCAATCACAATACAAAACCAAAAGTTGTGATACTTACCTTCAAGTTGAGGTTATACTTACCTCCATAGTTTCAAGTTTCTCACAGTCTCAAGCATTGTAAAGTAACATTGTATCATTGTTTATACCTCTATCCCCCTTTTTGTCACTGAAGTTAGCCAAAATTATAAGAGAAGGAAGAGTTAAAACAGTTTCAAAAGTCAGAGAACTTAAGAGGGAAAAACAGAAAAACCTGCAAAAGAGAAGATTAGAATAAAACATTATTCAAAATCCTCAGAACTGATGCATCCTAGCTTCTGAAATATTTTCTTGATGCGCTTGTTCATTGAATCTTGTTCTTTCTTAACCTCTCTAAGATCCTCTTTCATCTGAACGAACTCGTTAGACATGCGTTCTTGCTCGTTGGAGAGACGTTGTTGTTCTTTATAGATTGAGGTAACCGATGCATCATCATCGGAAGTTGACGGAGGTGCTTGTTGTGCTGCATGTGCTGGTGGGACTGGAGGTGTTGCTTGCGGTGCAGAGGTTGTTGCTTGTGGTTGTGCTCTTCGTCGGCGAGGAGGTGATGGGGGCTCATCTTGTTTAGTGGAGAGAGACTTCACTATTGTCGTTTCATTGATTGTTCCTAGACTGTGCATGTAGGAGCTCGCACTTGTGTCGACTTTAAATTTCCGAAAGATGCGCATAATTATCATAGGATAGGGGAGTCTCTCTGTAGGGTGAGCATGTTCCACATAGCGTGCCATCCTTGACCAGATGAGGTAAGGAATGTTTAAATTTGCTCCCATTGCCGTTGCGGGGTTTCCAAGAAGATAAAGAAATAACATCCTGTCCCATCGAAGAACCTTTGTATTCATGTTTGGAAGAATGTTATAGCAAACAATGAAGTTCACATAGCGATACTCCGGTCGAAGCTCTTTTGAAAAGACGGAATTTCCTGTCGACAGAGTATCTGGAAGACAAATTCCATTAACTACCACTCTCCAGGAGTTGGTGGAGAAGATTTGACTTTTCAGATAATGAGGTCCATCAACTCTGGCCTTCATCCCTAACACCTCTCCAATCAGTTGAGGTGTGACTTTGATCTTGACATTTTTAACCGATGTTTGAAATTCCCGACGTCCGTCCTCCTGATCAATTAGACTTGAAGCATTTTGATAAAACATTCTTACTGAATGAAGACAATACCCAGTGGACTTAGTGAAATTGCAAATGGGGCCAAGACCAGTCTGTTCATACAGAGTCCCAAAGAGTATAGATCGTTCCTTCAGTGCTTTGATATTGACATGCCTTTCGCCAATGCACTACCTTTTCTCAAAATCCTTGATCCTTGCAGAGCTGATAAAATTTTGTGGAGGAGGCTGGCTAGCAAGTGGCTCCTCAATGGATATTCCTCGAGCACTCCCTCTCTTTCTTGCAACACTCTTCCTCTTTGGCTTTATCGGGCTTGTTTCCATGGGGGCTTTCCCTTTTTCAGCGGCGGTAGGCGGAGCCTTTGCCTTTGACCTTTCTGCAGGGGCTTTCCCTTTCGAAGCAGTGGGAGCAGTTGCTTCAACCTGAAGCTCATCCCAATCAATGGAATCTGTTTCAGTTTCGGTCTCGGAATTGTCCCGAGCTTTCTTCGCCCTTTTGGGTTTGTTAGTTGGTCTTGTGTGCACCATAGCAGAGAGAAAAAAGATTACCCAAGTGATCACCATTTTGCTATTGTTGGTGAAGAGGAGAATCCTGTGAGCAACAACTCAAGAACACGACAAAAATTGTTTATTTTCAAAAATTTGAAAAATTGCACCTAAACAATCATTATCGTGTAGAGAGACTAAGAATCAAATTAGTTTTCCAAAAAGAATTTTAAAAATAGATCAATCCCATGATTTTCAAAAATTCCTATTATATGCCCTAAAACCGAATTTTTAGAAATCGAAGCCTAAAAATTCGTTAATCAGGAGAATACCTAGCATATAATCAAAACTAATCTACCCAGAGTTCTTATTTCAAAAGAAATTTGATCAAAAACTAATCCAAAACGAAAAAGATACAAAATTTTCGTCACGTTTTGAGGAAAAACATGAAAAACTGTGAAAAACCGAGATTTTGATCAAGAAAACTTACTTAGAATCGAAGAACTTGAGTTTGGAAGTCTCCAAAATGGATGAATTCTAGAGAGAGAAGCTCTGGAGACTTAGGAACAAAAGATTAAAGTAAAAAGAAATCAAAACCCTTTTGTTCTAAATAAAACCCTAGCCGCGATCCGGATCGGATCGTGAATCCAGTCCGGATCGGCTACCCGCAGGAAATACCTGCGTTCGGGATCCGGATCGGCTTGTCCAATCCAGATCGGCTCCAACTTTTTCTTCAGAATAATTCAGAAAAATTCCACAAAATCCAGAAAAAGTATGTAAGCACTTTTGTGTATCAACTTTAAATAAAAATCATCGTTTCATACATCAAGAAATAGATTATGTCAAATCTATCAACAATATCCAACAAATGAAACGAAAATTTATAAAAATTAAATCCCTTAAAGTTGAACAACTTCAATCACATCTAACATGATCTTATGAGTAATGCCTTTATCAAATCATCAATTTGGTAGAGAAAATGAAATACCAAGATCAATAGATGTTTGAAATCCCAGATAAGTTAGATAATTTATCTAGTCAAATTATAGTAAGGAGTGGCTCTTTGAGCATCTTTCAATAAAATCCCCACCTTATACCAATCTTGGAATTTCACAGAGTCAAGTATTCTAAAAAGCATTTTATTTAATCAACTCGAACAACCATGCTTGGTATACATGTGGTAGCTGCACACAGTACTCGGACGACCGAGGTGGTAGCTCTTTCCTCCATGTGGTGGTAGTTTTCACACTCCTCATTGGGATGTAACTCTTTCCACATCTTTTGAGCATAACACTTTTTCTTTGACTCCCCCTCAATTGGCTATCAATTATTTAAAGTATAAAGTATTCAACCAAAAATTGATCTCGATTTCATACTCGACTAAATAGTCAAATAAGATAAAAACTATACCAAGAGATCATTGAGAGAGAAATTGACTTTGATCAAAACAAAGATGATTTAATTGACATAAATGATCATTGCATCAAATGAATTATTATGATATCCAAAGCATAATAAATTTCTAAATAGACGAAAAGATGCTATTAAAGTCAATAATACACATGCTCAATTAATGTTCTATGTCTAAGCATAGATAATGAACAAAAACACAAAACAAAAACCTAACCTAAGCATTGGTTTCAAAAGGAGATTATTTCAAGGAAAGCATTCCAATTGCTTTACGCAAATGAATAAATCGTTTTTGATCCAAAGGTTTTGTTAAAATATCAGCTAATTGATCCTCAGTTGAAATGTAGGAAAGTTGAAGAATATTTGACTCAACTAGCTCTCTTAGAAAATGATATCTAAGTTCAATGTGTTTTGTTCTCGAGTGCAACACAGGGTTTTTGGAAATGTTTATAGCACTTGTGTTGTCACAAAGAATCGTTACCGAAGTTGCTGAAATTCGGAAGTCGCTCAACACGCTTTTCATCCAAATGAGTTGGGTTGAACAACTACCTGCTGAAATATATTCCGCTTCGGCAGTCGAGAGTGCAATGCAGTTTTGCTTTTTATTGTGCCATGCAACAAGGCAATGGCCAAGATAAAAACATGCACCACTCGTGCTCTTCCGATCATCCACAGATCCTGCCCAATCGGCATCTGAATATCCAATAATATCAAGACTTGTTCCCATAGGATACCAAATACCGAAATTCAGTGTACCTTTGATGTACCGGATGATCCTTTTCACCGCTTTCAGGTGATCCTCCTTTGGTGCTGATTGATATTTCGCGCAAATCCCAACACTAAAGGATATATCCGGGCGACTAGCCGTGAGGTAAAGTAGACTTCCAATCATGCTGCGATAAAACTTCTCGTCTACACTTTCACTAAGAGATTCACTTCCTAATCCCTTGTTGCTAGTTCCCATAGGAGTCGGAAAATCTTTAGAGTTTTCTAAATCGAATTTCTTCACCAACTCCCTTGCATACTTGGATTGACACAAATGGATGCCATCATCATTTTGTTTCACTTGCAATCTAAGAAAGTATGTCAGTTCGCCCATCATTGACATCTCAAATTCGCTTTCCATGGTTTCAGCGAATTTAGAAGCATCATTGTCTCTAGTTGCACCAAATACAATGTCATCGACATAGATTTGTGCCATAATGAAATTATCCTGATAATGCTTCACAAATAGAGTCCGGTCAGCTCCCCCTCGAGTATAGCCCTTTTCTAATAGGTGCTTTGTCAACCTTTCGTACCACGCTCGCGGTGCTTGTTTTAGACCGTAAAGAGCCTTTTTCAAACGAAAAATATGGTTAGGTTGTTTATAGTCTACAAAACCTTTCGGTTGAGCTACATAAACTTGCTCGTTTAAAAACCCATTTAAAAACGCGCTCTTAACGTCCATTTGAAATAACTTTATTTTAAAATGACAAGCAATCGCGAATAAGATACGAATGGACTTGAGTCTAGCTACCGGGGCGAACGTTTCATCAAAGTCTATACCTTCTATTTGAGAGTAGCCTTGAGCAACTAAGCGTGCTTTATTCCTGATGATGGTACCATCCTCGTTCTTCTTATTCTTGGAAATCCATTTAGTACCAATCACGTTGTGTTGCTTCGGAGGCTTTGTTAATTCCCAGACTTTGTTTCGTTCGAACTGATGGAGCTCTTCCTGCATAGCTTCAATCCAGTAGTCATCCTGAAGAGCTTCATCGATGTTCTTTGATTCAATCATGGAGACGTAGCATGCGACTCCACAAACCAACTGTCTCCGAGTTCTAACTCCTTCTTGTGGGTCTCCAATAATGTTAGATTCCGGATGATCCTTGGAGATGCGTAACGTTTGCGGTAACGGAGTAGTCGGAGGCACATGTGATAATTCCTGCACATTAGATAAACTTGAAGAACCATTAGATGCATCAACTTTATTGAAAGAGTTATTACGAGAAGATGCATTTACAGGAGTATCATCATCTAGAGACATATCAAGGGTAGATTTATCAGATGCAAAGTGGAAAGCTTCATCTACTTTAACATTTATAGATTCTATCATCGTCTTATATTCCAAGTTAAATACCCGATATGCTCTACTGTTAGTAGAATAACCCATGAAAATCCCATCGTCGCTTCGAGAGTCGAACTTACCAAGGTTTTCGCGATCACGCAGAATAAAACATCGACTCCCAAAGATACGAAATTATTTGACGTTCGGTTTTCTACTAAACCACAGCTCATATGGTGTATTTAAAGTTCCAGGGTGCAAATACACTCGATTAATTACATAGACGGCGGTGTTCACAGCTTCAGCCCAAAAATATAACGGTAAATTCCGGCTATGAAGCATCACACGCGCCATCTCTTGAACAACCCTATTTTTGCACTCAACAACACCATTCTGCTGAGGTGTATAGGGTGCTGAGAATTCATGTTTTATCCCATTGGAAGTGCAAAAATCAATGAACTTGGAATTAATGAATTCTCCACCTCTATCACTTCGAACACGAACGATCTTTTCATTTCTTTCATTCATAATACGATGACAAACCTCATGAAAAGAGTCGAAAGTATCCGCTTTCTCTTTTAAAAAAGTTACCCATGAATACCTAGAGAAATCATCAACCAAAAGAAAAATATACCATTTACCTCCCAAAGATGGTTGACGGACCGGCCCTATTAAATCCATATGCAGTAATTCCAAGGGCCGACGTGGTTCAAGTTCTTGTGTGCAACTCTTTATTGTTTTCCCTTTTGACAACCACCACACACAATGTTTTCTTTAAATAAAAGTTTAGGAACCCCCTTAACCACGTCCTTATTTGAAATCCTTGCTAGTTCTTTAAAATTCATGTGACCTAGTCTTTCATGCCAAACAGTTTCATTATCCAAAGAAACTAGGTTACATTTTTCAGAAACTTTGTTTGAAACAACATAGCAATTATTTTCCGATCTAACCCCTTTTAAAAAGAATACCTGGTCCTTATCAGTTACAACACATTCTACAGAAGAAAAATTAACTGAGAACCCATTGTCACAAAGTTGACTTATACTAATGAGGTTAGTCTTTAGGCCTTCAACAAATAAAACATTGTTCAAAACCGGGCCTTCTGGAATAGCAATTGTTCATTTTCCAACAATTTTTGAAGAACGACCGTCTCCGAAAACAACATGTCCTCCGGAGATTTTCTCTAAAGTTTGAAAATTGTTTTTGTCACCGGTCATGTGACGAGAACAACCACTATCCAAATACCAAGACGAATTATCATAAGCGTGTAAAGAAGTATGAACAACAAGACAAGGGAAGATTTCACCTTTGCGTACCCAAACCTTTTGAGTTTTGGAGTACGTCGGAAATGACTGTGAAGTTGATACCTTTGGTGAAAGCGTCTTGATTGATCCATTGCTTTTCCTTGACGTCGTCGTCTTGTTTGATGTACTACCAATGTTCTTTCCTTTTGAAAGATCCTTCTTTGATTTGCGGGAAATGAACTCATTGGTAGTAGTTGCAAGATGTGCTTGATTTGATCTTTTCGCCCCATTCTTGCAATTTCTTCTTATGTGCCCTGCATAACCACAACGAAAACATACCTTAGTGCTTGACGATCCCGAAGAGGGTGAAGTAGGCTTGTTGTCGTTGCTTGTCGTGAATTCCGGTGTCGGAGGAGGAGATACCGACTGAGGCACAAACACTGTCCCAACCGAACTAAAATTGTCTTCAGTTCGATTGTATCCGAGGCTGAATTTGTTTGTTTGACCAAGACCAAGCATCTTATCCAACTTACTCCTTCCAGAAGAAAATTGCTTTAAATCATCCTTGAGTTGGAAAATGGTCTCCGTCATTTCCATTTTTTCCCGTTGCGCCTCGCCGTAGAGCTTCAAGAAGTAATTCGCTTTGTTCACCATATCTACATAATTCTTCTCGAAATGCTCATTGGATTCTTGAAGGGAAACATTTACTTTGATCAGACTATCCCTTTCCACTTCAAGAGCGTTTGAGAGAGAAGTTGCCCTTTTTGCTTCTTCTTCGAGATCCTGCAATCTCCCTCTCAAACTCTTGTTTTGCTTTGCCAGTTTCTTTGAATCCCTCAGAAGTTTATGGTAGGCAAGTGCAAAGTCTTCACCTTCCGAATTATCCGATTCATCGTCCGTTGCAATCTTTTCAACAGTGGGGTTGGACAGTGAGTCGGATGTACTTGCCATTAAGCACGTGAAGGGTGAAGATGTGGATGCGTGGAATGCCGTTGCGTTGTTCTCTTCATCACTTGAAGATGACTCATTTGTCGTTGAGGTGTCATCCCAAGTGACGGCTTGCATCGCCTTCTTCTTGGACGGATTCTTATTTGGACACTCCGTTGAGATATGGCCGTATCCTCGGCACTTGAAGCATTGGACTTGTCCTTCTGAGCTTTTCTTATCATTTGAAAAACTTTCTTGCTATCTTGACTTTTGGCTTGAAAAACCTTTGCCTTTCTTTCACTTTCCGGAGGATGAAGTTTTACTTGAATTAACCCTTCGAAAGTTTCGGCGAAAATTTCTTGTCAAGAGAGCAAGCTGCTTCTCAAAGTCCTCCATAGATAGGTTCTCGTCATCGTCTGAGGAGGATGAATCCGCGTCTTCTTCTTTTGTAGTTTTCAACGCAAAACCTGAAGACTTAGAAGTAGATGCTTTTCCAGAAGAATAGTTAGTAGGAAATGTCATTTCATATGTTTGTAATGAACCAACTAATTCTTCTACACGGATTTCGTCCGGGTGTTAATAGTTTCAATGGCCGTAACCTTAGAACGAAATCTTTCAGGAAGAGTTCTTAAGATATTTCTTACAATTTTAAATTCTGGAATCTTCTCTCCCAAGTTAGCACATGTGTTTACGATGTCTTGCAATCGTGTATAGTAATCTGTGAATGATTCATTTTCTGCGATGAAAATAGAGTCAAATCTGCTCGTAAGCATTTGCAGCTTTTGAATCTTCACAAGGTTAGTTCCTTCATGTGTAACTTGAAGAACATCCCAGATTTCTTTCGCAGTCTCATATGCCGAGACGCGAGAGAATTCTGTTTGAGACAAGGCATTAAATAAAGCATTGATTCCTTTGCCATTGTAAGAAGATAAGTCTATCTCTTCCTTGGTCCATTTCGACCTAGGTTTGATGGTGTGAACATCAACAATAACTTCAGTTGGATTTGACCATCCTAACTCGATAGATTGCCACACCCGTTCGTCGATGGAAATAAAAAAGGCTTTCATCCGCACTTTCCAGTACGCATAATTTGTTCCATCGAAGAACGGAGGTCTGTTGATGTTTCCACCTTCAGCCATTGTTTACAACGCTATTCCCGCTCTGATACCACTTGTCGGGTTATGTATAATATGGATCTAAATAGGGGAAAAAATACCTAGAGGGGGGTGAATAGGTGTAAACGTTTAAACACTCAAAAATCGTTGCGCAATAAAACCCAATGCGGAAATAAAAAATAACACGCAAGATTTTTACGTGGAAAACTTCAAACCGGAGTAAAAAACCACGGGACCGATAACACGGTGAAATCCACTAGAATTATAACACGTACAAAGGTGATATACCGTACTCACAGACGACTCGACCTTTTTCCATACGCTCCTAGTAGATCTTCTCCGCTCGCTCCGCAACGCTGCTCGAATCCACGATTAGCGTCCAACGCCGAGTCCACGGCGTCCAACGTCGAATCCACGACGTCCGACCGAATCCACGGTCTTCACCCAGTAGCACGTCTCAAATCCACGAACGTACCTCGCTCCGAATCCACGAAAGCGGTTGCACCTTGAATCCACAAGGCCACGCGAGTCCACGCGCCGATTTTGGGGAAATCGTTGTTTTTTGGGTGGTGATGATCCGCCGAATACTTAGATTAGAAATAGATCGGAAATACCATCTAAGTATTCATTGATTTGATTCTACTCAAAATCTGAGTAAGAAACCCTAGAATCAAATCAATCAATATAGATGAAGAAACATAGGATTAAATCTATTGATTTCCTTTCTTCTCTATAGGTGGATTTATATGGCCGTCTTTTGTTTTTTTCGGCTTTTATGGCTTATGCGGCTTACCCTAGAAAAAGAATCATAGGGTTTATTTATAGGTTAGAAACCGTTGGAAGAGGATAAGAATCAAAAACTAACCTTTTCTGGAATTTTACAGGACGACGATCCGGATCGGATTTACGGCGATCCGAATTGTTGTAACGAAACAGACAATTTCCAGAAAGACAAAGGTTCGGGATCCGGATTGAAATACCTGATCCGGATCGTTCATACATTTCAGCAAAAACCAATGTTCGGGATCCGGATCAGAAATGGCTTGGATCCGGATTGGATTTGCGTATGAAACAACACCCTTCGGGATCCGGACTGCTGTGTCTGATCCGGATCCTGAACATGTCACATGTCCAGTTTTTGATTTTTATGCAATTAAAAATTCATCCAAGTGTTTCTACACTATAAGAAGTATTCGGATCACCAAAATTAATTAGTTAAACATACTTGATCCTTTTGAATTCTTCTTTCTTGAGATTGAGTTATATGATCCAAACTTCTTCATCTTCAATCTTCAAGACTTAATACTTTTACGAAATGCGCCAAAACAAATTCCTTAACAGAATCATCCAACTCAACCCCAGACAGCTTTCCTGCTCCAGGTATCCGCCAACACAGTGGCCCTGTTGGGGTGATCCAGAATGCTCAAAAGTAAACCAACGGTAACTCCACCGCCACTATGGGAGGCATCGCTATAACTCGCAAGTCCATCACCCCGCACTAGAAATGCAAAAGTCGGCGCTGATATCAGTCTCATTATCCATTAGCCATGCTCTCCTGGCACTGCCAAGTCCAAGAAGCTCCTCACCTCGACAATAATTGTCGATTTCGGCCAATTCCCAAATCGTATCCATATTGGCCGGATTTCCACCGCCGCCCCTACGGCTAGCACAAAGTGACCCAAGAAGGTATGCTTCAGAAACTAAAACTTGTACTCCAATAACACGGCATACAGCTTCTTCCACCCAAGCATTATAGCACATCCACAAGTGCTCCTCTTATTCCAGGTCACTCAGGGAGTAAATCATAATATCCTTGGGGAACACCACTCCCAATCTGTCCAAGTACAACTGGAACACACCATTCCTCAAATCTTGAAGACAACATTGCATTAATCATTCCATTTGGCCTCACTATGAGCTCATAATGCCTCTACCGTGTCCTGAACGCCGTCTTGGCAAAATACTCAGCTGCATGATTCCAAATAGGTACTCGCATCAAACAATAACTACCGGAGTAGAACTCCACCAAAAAGGTCCTAAATAATATCCGGACCAGCCTGTGCTCAAGTCACAACGAATCCCCCATCGTCGTGTATCAATGACGTGGCAAGTGATCAACTCACCAAAAGAACCCTCGATCCGTCAGATCCTGTAACTCCGCCATCAACTCTCTAACTGCTCCACTAGTGATATCCAATGAGGTGCTATCGAGGGTGGCGCGGTTCCCTGAACCACGTCAAACGCAATTTCTATCTCCCTAACTGGCGGCATCATCAACAGCTCAGGTGAAATCACAATCGGGATCTCACGGGCAACAGGGATATCCTTGAGTCCCGGTACCGCCGTAAGCACCTCTCACACTGTCGCTACAACCTGTGCGCTCTAACAATCTCAACAACCAAGCCTCCTCCCGTCTGCCTCGCAGGAGGTCAAAATCCTATCTCTCAGCAGTCAAACATCCTGTGGCACTATGCCAACCAATCCCCAAGCACTGGGTCAAAACGCCGAACTACCATAATTACCAATAAGTCTGCCGGTACAACTCGCGGCCTCAACTGCATTGGACATAATTCACAGGCCTCCCCCACATGCACAACACAACAGGAACCTGTACCTCAAGTGCACGTGGTAACAATTCTACCTCTAGTCCATGCAGAAATGCAACATGCTCTAACTTCGACTGCCGTGATGAAATCACACCTGCAGCAACTCGATCCACTGCCGTGGCGCCCTCCAACCGGGCGGCACAGATTCATCCGCTCGATGCAAGTGGTCGTCGCTCAGTCTGCCACAACATATCTTGATTAACCACATCGGGAGCACAACCTCTGTCTCTGCACACACTAGGGCGACGAATGCGGCCCTCCGCAGATCACCAATCCATACTACCGCCGCGCCACTCTGATGTAGATGCTGATGCTGCCATCGGGGTCCACCCGATCTCTGATATCTTAGAAATCCACTACCCTGGAAAAAGAAATCAGAAATTGTAACGACCCGGCCCACTAGCAATAATAACTCGTTGGGCCCAAAATGCTTAAGCCCAGTTATTATTACTAGTGTCCAAGTCTCATATAAACCCAATCACAAATCCATCCACATTCGATGTGGGACTATTGGGAGCGTCACAGATTAATGTAACGACCCGGCCCACTAGCAATAATAACTCGTTGGGCCCAAATCACAGCCCAAAATGCTTAAGCCCAGTTATTATTACTAGTGTCCAAGTCTCATATAAACCCAATCACAAATCCATCCACATTCGATGTGGGACTATTGGGAGCGTCACAGACTCCCCCCGTTTAGGCCTGACGTCCTCGTCAGCCCAAACACACACACACAAGCCCAAGATCACCAGGCGATGTGAGACTCGTCTCGCTAGCCCTGTCTTCTAGACCCAGGCTCAGCCGAGACTCATCACACACTTCCGGCTGGTTATTGGCTCTGATACCAAATGTAACGATCCGGCCCACTAGCAATAATAACTCGTTGGGCCCAAATCACAGCCCAAAATGCTTAAGCCCAGTTATTATTACTAGTGTCCAAGTCTCATATAAACCCAATCACAAATCCATCCACATTCGATGTGGGACTAATGTAACGACCCAGCCCACTAGCAATAATAACTCGTTGGGCCCAAACCACAGCCCAAAATGCTTAAGCCCAGTTATTATTACTAGTGTCCAAGTCTCATATAAACCCAATCACAAATCCATCCACATTCGATGTGGGACTATTGGGGGCGTCACAGACTCCCTCCGTTTAGGCCTGACGTCCTCGTCAGCCCAAACACACACACAAGCCCAAGATCACCAGGCGATGTGAGACTCGTCTCGCTAGCCCTGTCTTCTAGACCCAGGCTCAGCCGAGACTCATCACACACTTCCGGCTGGTTATTGGCTCTGATACCAAATGTAACGACTCGGCCCACTAGCAATAATAACTCGTTGGGCCCAAACCACAGCCCAAAATGCTTAAGCCCAGTTATTATTACTAGTGTCCATGTCTCATATAAACCCAATCACAATTCCATCCACATCCGATGTGGGACTATTGGGGGCGTCACAGAAATGCCTTTGCCGGCCGATCTGTCCTCCATCACCCGACGCCAAGCACCAATATCCAGAACTCGCCTCTGGCGGCAGATCCCTATCGAAAGGAACTGCAGCGCCATGCTCCATACACACGCCTACACCATCGAGGCATCAATAATCCATAACGGAGGGACCAACTAAACTGAAAGGTATCCTGGCGCAATCCACTCCCAGCCACACATATCCTATGCGCCTTATCCCTCGAACCTGGAGCACGCAGTTAAGCAACTGCGTAAACCCTCGGCACAAGGAGGCTCTCAAATAGTCTCTTCAATACCACCAACCACGATTCTGCCTCCAAAGGCTCCAAGCTCAATCCTACGAATCGGGGTGGTTCATCTGCCAAAGCTGGTTCAATAGATCGGTCACGTCCCCTCAGCCCACCAGCTGTCAACTATCCACCCTGCCTCAGTGTCTCGGCACTAAACATTGGCACAGAGGGGGTTACTCAGTGCTCCGACACTGTGTCACCAAAACCAGCTGCTCGCTCCGCTGCTAGTATGCCTCTGGCGATCCTGTCATCTGGGTCCGGAGCTCTCTGACCTCAATACGGGTATCCGGCCCAAAACCAATCGCTCAAGCTCAACTACTATGACAGGATGCACACGGGTCAAAACCCAGCGTCGGGGAGACACAGCTCGGCACGACGAAACTCCAAAACAACACACAACAACGCTCGACCCAATCCAGCGAAAGTCTAAAGCATGTCACCCATTCCACAGCATTATGTTGTCTGCAGCCAACATAATCACTTAGGAGAATAAACATGCCAATCACTCGTCTCGCCCCTGGGAGAGGTATAAAACTCAATCAGGACTCTCGCTATAAATCACAACTCTCACGAGGTCATCCAAGGGTCAAACCGTAAGCCTAGGGTTTCTAAGTCCACCATGACCTACAACCTAGGCTCTGATACCAACCTAATCTGTCACGCCCCGGTGTCGAAACTGCGACTCGGGCTCGCCAACAGATCCGCCACCTATGCCAAACCCCGCATAGGCGAAGCGTCCAACCTGCAAGAAAAGGTGTTACAGCTAACAGATATCAGAGCTATAAATAAAAATCTGCTGTAAAACTAAAATCAACCACTGTACAACTGGAAGTAATACAATAATGTCCATCTCCTAGAAAGATAATCATACAATATCCTCAGATACAAAACTCAGAACTCAACAGGGAGGTATCTCCAATAAATACATCAGTGTACAGGCTCTCAATACATATCATATCCTCACTACATCAGTCTCTCAAAAGAGGAAATAAAATAACTAATCTACTGAAGATCTCCTCTGAAGGGTACCGCTACTCTCCAATGATAGGTAGGGGTCTAGCTCGCGACTCACTCGCCTTGATCAACAACCGCAGAATCAGCAACACCCGCTAAGACTCTGCAAAACAAAGGAGAGAAAGGAAAAAGGAGGGGGAAAACCCCCAACGGGTGTGAGAACTACACCAAAAAGGGAGTTCTTAGTGGGTACCGCCACCAGGCCCGACGATCTGCCCACTAAGTCCACTAGAGGCATAAGATAACCAATGCAGTAAAACTAAACCACTTCTAAGCATTCGATGCGGTCATCTGATCACCCACGTGATCCATTTAAGCCCGAAGTCCCCCACTTGTGTCCAAATTGTGCACAAACCCCGCCGACGCGCCACATAGGCCTCCAGAAGCTGTAGATGCAACAGTGCTCCATAAGTGGGAATTTCGGGTCTTCACATCCTCCCCTACTAAAAGAAAGTTTCGTCCTCGAAACTAGCTCAAATCTACCAGGAGTTACAAATACCACGGGTAGGTATCCATCAATAACGCCTCCAGCTCCCCAAACACCACTCACTCCCCGTGATCACTTCCCAAAAACAACAATACCCAGTACGGCATGGCCCGATTGTGCAATTCCCTCATCTCTCGAGCCAGAATTCGCAACGGGCGTCCCTCGTACTCCAAACACTCTTAGCGCTCAAATGGTGCGAGTCAATCACGGGCGAGGGATCCAAAAGCAAAACACTCCTGAGCCGAGACGTGAAACAATACAGGGGCTCCATCAAAAGCTGGGGGAGACAAAATAATCACCAGTGCAACACGCACCAAACCACATCCTGGTGCCAATCTCAACAAGGCGACCCGAAGCGTACCCACACATTCATCCAATAAGCTGGGGTCTTCACTCGGTTACTTCCCGATCCAAAATCACCCGAGTGGACTACTCAACCGTAGGCTACCCTCAAAAGGGATCCTCAAGAGACACAAACTCATGCCACAGTTGGTCACTCAATGTGCCAACATAACCCCAACGGACCTACGGGTCGAAGTCGATCTCTCAACTAATAAAGGACACCCTGACGTGGACCAAACCGTCGGTGAACGGGACTGAAAACTAGCTCGAAAGGCGATCATAATGCTGATGCCCAAACTCGCGGTCAAAAGTCCGAACCATCAACGACAATCCGCGTAAATCCTACCCAAGATGCTGAAAGCTGTAGGCTCCACTGATGCCTCATGGCAGAAACTGTAAACTGAAGCTGAAATCTTAATCTATCATATAATATAGAACAGAAATGGTGAGTAATCAGGACTGATAGCCAAGCAGGCATGGCCCACGCCCAGGTATATCAATCAAAGCCGGAAATCATAGGCGTACTGAAAGGCTCATCTGTGGGATCCAAGCTGCCTACAAAACAGCGGTTCGTCAATACTCATAAGGTTGGACTAATGAAATGTGGACCGAAAATCAACCCACGGTAACTCTACAGCCACAATGGGAGGCATCACTAAAACACACAAATCTATCTCCCAACACTGGAAACACTAGCGTTGGCGCTGGCATTAGTCTCATTATCCATCGGCCATGCTCTCCCGGCACTGCCAAGTCTAAGAAGCTCCTCACCTCAAGGATAAATGTTGGTTTCAGCCAAACTCGAATAACATCCATTTGGTCGGATTCCACCGCCACTCCAATGGCTAGAATAAGGTGACCCAAGTAGGCATGCACTCGGAGCTAAAACTCGTACCTCAATAACTTGGCATACAGCTTCATCCACATAGGCATGGTAGCACATCCACAAAGTGCTCCTCGTGCTCCAAGTCGCTCTGGGAGTAAATCAAATATCCTTGGGGAACACCACTCCCAATCCGTCCAAGTACAACTGGGACATACAATTCCTCAGGTCTGGAAGTCGACAGGGTATTCGTCATTCCATTGGGCCTCACTATAAGCTCATAATGCCCCTACCGTGTCCTGAATGCCCTCTAGGCAAGGTCCTCGGCTGTCTGATTCCAAGTGGGTACTCGTATGATACAATAACTGCCGGAGTATAGCTCCATCAAAAGGCCCTAGATACCACCCGGACCTGTCTACACTCGAACCATAAAAGGACCCTCACGGTTGTGTATCAACGACGTGGCCTCACCACCGTATACCAACGGCGCGGCACTAGGTCAAACAGACCCCTCGATCCATCAGATCCTACAACTGCGCCATCAGCTCTCTCAGCTCTACAAGCGATATCCAATGAGGTGCTGTCGAGGGTGGCACGGTTCCCCGAACCACGTCAAACGCAATCTCTATCTCCCTAACCGGCGGCATTACCAACAACTAAGGTGAAATCACACCCGGGATCTCATGGGCAACAGAGATATCCCTGAGTCCCGGTGCCGCCGTAAGCACCTCTCACACTGTCGCTACAACCTGTGTGCTCTAACAATCTCATCAAGCAAGCCTCCTCTTGTCCGCCTCGTCGAAGATCAAAGTCCTCTCTCGCCGCAGTCAAACATTCTATGGCATTGTGCCAAACAATCTCAAGCATAGGGTCGAAACACCGAATTGCTACAATTTCCAATAATTCTGCCGGTAACTCGCGGTCTCGGCTGCACTGGACATGATCCAAAAGCCTCCTCCACATGCACAACAACAACAGGAACCTGTACCTCTAGTGCATGTGGTAACAAATCTGCCTCCAGTCCATGCAAGAATGGAACATGCTCTAACTCCGACTACTGTGGTGAAATCCCACCTGCGACACTCGATCCACTACCGTTGCGCCCTCCAACCGGGCGGCACAGATTCATCCGCTCAATGCAAGTGGTTGTCGCTCAATCTGCCTGAAAATCAGGACTATCCACAAGGGAGCACGACCTTTGTCTCTGATCACATTGAGGCGACAAATAAGGTCCTCCGCAGATAACAAATCCACGCTACCGCTGCGCCACTCTGATATAGATACTGATGCTGCCTTCGGGGTCCACCCGATCTCCGGCATCTCGGGAACTCGTTATCCTAGAGAAAGAAATCAGAAATGCCTCTGCCGGCCGATCTGTCCTCCATCACCCGGCGCCAAGCGCCAAAATCCAGAACTCGCCTCTGGCGGCAGATCCCTATCCAAAGAAACTGCAACGCCACGCTCCAAACACAACGCCTACTCCAACGAGGCGTCAAAACCTATAACGGAGGGACTGAATAAACTGAAAGGTGTCCTGGCGCAATCCACTCCCAGTCTCATATATCCTATGCGCCTCGTCCCTCGAATCTGGAGCGCGCAGTTCAACAACTGCATAAACTCTCTGGCACAGGGAGGCTCTCAATTGATCACTCCATCACCACCAACCATGACTCTGCCTCCAAAGGCTCCAAACTCAATCTTACGAGTCGGGGTGGATCATCAGCCAAATCTGGCTCAATAGTTCGATCATGTCCCACAGCTCCTCTGCCGTCAACTATCCACCCTGCCTCGGTGCCTCGACACTATACATTGGCACAGAGGGGCTTACTCAGTGCCCCGACAACTGTGTCACCAAGACCAGCTGCTCACTCTGCCGCTGATAAGCCTCTGACAATCCTGTCATCTGGGTCCAGAGTTCTCTGACCTCAATCCGGGTATCCGGCCCAAAACCAACTGCATAAGCTCAACTGCTATGACAGGATGCACACGGGTCAAAACCAAGCATTGGGGAGACACAGCTCGCCACGACGAAACCACAAAACAGCACGCAAAAACCACTCGACCCAATCCAGCGAAAGTCTAAAGCATGTCACCCGTTCCACAGCATTATGTTGTCTGCAGCCAACATAATCACTTAGAAGAATAAACATGCTAATCACTCCTCCCGTCCCTTGGGAGAGGTATAAAACTCAATCAGGACTCTCGCTAAAAGTCACGACTCTCACGAAGTCAACCAAGGGTCAAACCATAAGCCTAGGGTTTCTAAGTCCACCATTACCTACAATCTAGGCTCTGATACCACTCTAATCTGTCACGCCCCGGGGTCGAAACTGCGACCCGGGCTCGCCAACAGATCCGCCACCTATGCCAACCTGCATAAGCGAAGCGTCCTACCTGCAAGAAAAGTACTACAGCTAAACAGATATCAGAGCTATAAATAAAAATCTGCTGTATAACTAAAATCAATCACTGTACAACTGGAAATAATACAACAATGTCCGTCTCCCAAAAATAATAATAATACAATATCCTCATATACAAGCTCGGAACCCAACCGGGAGGTATCTCCAATAAATACACCAGTGTACAGTCTCTCGATACATAATATATCCTCACTACATCAGTCTCTCAAAAGAGGAAAAAGAAACAACTAATCTACTGAAGATCTCCTCTGAAGGGGTACCGCTACTCTCCAACGACGGGTAGGGATCTAGCACGCGACTCCCTCGCATCGAACAACAACCGCAGAATCCGCAACACCCGCTAAGACTCTGCAAAACAAAGTAGAGAAAAGAAGGGGAGGGGGAGGACCCCCAACGAGTGTGAGAACTACACCTAAAAAGGGAGTCCTCAGTGGGTACCGCCACCAGGCCCGACGATCTGCCCACTAAGTCCACTAGAGGCATAAGATAACCAAAGCAGTAAATACTGAAATAGGAAAGCTGGAGACTCTCAACAGCTACCATGCCTCTATCTAAATGCTCAAAAGGGGAGAACCAAATAATGGTATGCAACCACTAGCACATGAAGTGCACAATCGACCCAATCGAGCTGACTGCCACATCTGGTCCAGTCAAACCTGCGCCCACCTACAACCACCTCCCGCTGACGGGCAGGAATTACGTAGGGCGTCCAAACGGACTAACTCGCTATCGAGTAGTGGCTCATGCAGGCTATAGTCAAAATCCACACTCTCTCTCAGAACGGATAAACTCAAGATCACCAACCCTCTCGCACAACGGTCCACAACTCACAAAGACCTCGGGACCACAGTCCCCAAATGGATCCCAACAACACTAGCGCTGGTCTAAACACAGCTACTAGACTCCACTCGGTCCCCCTGACACGAGTGAAACAAGAAAGTAAATGCCGATAATAACCCAATCTGGTGCCACCAGTAAAACTGGCATTGCCTGCTCAGCGCAATCTGCACACATGGCTCGAAACCGCGGGACCGGCCCACATGGCTCGCATCCCAAAATAAGTATCAGACCGGCACACATGGCTGGGTCCAAAAGCACACCTCCGGAGTGGCACTCGAGGGGAGTGACCCACACGAGTAAGTATCTCAGTAACAAGTATCTCTGTATAGCAGGACTTTGATCACAAATCTAATCAAAGTGGGAAAACTCAACCACTAAAGAAAGACCCGACCTCAATCGGATGCAACTAAACGATAAATGGGAAACTCCATCCGCTAGAGAAAACTGATACCCAATCTGGTGCATAGATAAGCATCCGGTCAACCGCCCAATATCCGCGGTTGCTGCAAAGCCCCACAACTAATCCAACCTGTCCCAGACACAAAGTCCCGACTACACTACCCAGGCCCCTGCTCGAACCCGAGCAACACTGACCACCTGACTAACAAGAAGGAGAAAGGAAAAACATGGTTTCTCCTAAGTCAAGTTTCAATAAGTAGTGTAGCAATAAAGGGTGGCCTAACTATATGTCCATACAAGCATGCATTTGTCCTCAAGAATGATATAGAAAGTAAACCACATGGCTACACCTGATCATAATCCTCGATTATAATAACTCCTCAGAGTGAAAATCCGCACATAGCTACAAAATCCTGTCCCAAAGCATAAACCAACCACATGAAAGGCTATGTGCTAACATGGCATGTTACATAATCTCATAGGGTAACATTATCCTAGGTAAGCTTACACTAATCATCAACATAGATGTCCAAATCATGCAAATCCTCAGTATACCTCATAAATACTATTCTTGCAATCATTTATACAATTATCATTATCAAGCTTACCTACCTTACAAACATAAACCATGTACCCTAAACATGCATGCATCCTAACATACAGAATTAGAGAATCGTCCACCGGTTCTGGAAACAAAGCACCCACCTGAAGCGCTTTCCGCAGGCAAAGCCGAAGTCGGTGAAGTGTGTAGATGCTCACAGTCCAAAATCCGCCAAAACTGCACCCTCGGTACATGACGCGAAAGCCTCGGCTCCAAACAGCTGAAAACACCCAGAATCCACTATCTTCATTTCCTCCAGTTCCAACCGGTTCAGAAACACTCGCGAACCCTCCTGGGGACAAAAAAAGGTCCAAGGTTACACTTTATTCCCCAAAATATCCAAGTATAAACAACATCAGAAAACAGCCCCGAAGATGTGCAGTTTTCACCTGCAGAACGGATTCTGAAAAATCCAATAAAAGTACAGTCGCGATCGTCGCGTCGATACCTTCGAAACGAGTACCTGCACGTCAAATTCCGTTCCGCGTAGGCCGAGTTAAAAATTCCACAACACGGGGTGCTCACAACCTCACAACATACACAACTGTAATACTCTGCACAGTAAAAGGGAGAAGAATATACCTTTCGACAAATCTCAGAAAAATCCCCAAAAAATATGATGAGAATCCTTGCGACGCGTAGATGCAAAAAGTGTATAGGAGCGTCTCAATCCGATGTCCGGTTGGGAAGATAACGCCGAAAGGCCGAACCGCTGTCCAAAACTCCACCACAAAAATAGTGTCACAGAAAACTCGGAAAAACACCTCGAAAAGTGCAAAATGAGGGGAAGCAGGAAATACCAAGATCGTAGCTCTGTCTGTCGCCGATCCAATGGCGCAAGAATCGCCTGAAAAGGTGGTCGGAGTAGGCCGGGAGAGCTCGCGCACCGAAATGCGACGAAGGAGATCACAAATGGACGAGCGTCGCGCCGCGCCGAAGAAAATGGGAACCTCGAATTGCGTGCTACCAAAAATCCTAGGAATCCTCCAGAAGATGCAGAACACGAAGGGGAGTAACATTGCATAAGGGCTCGGGGTGAGGGGAAGCTCGGAAATGTAGCAAAAGGGGTGAAGAAGGAGGCTCGGATCCTTTAAATAGGCTGCCCGAAACAATACGGAAAATACCGAACGTGTCCCGGTTTCCGGGCGCAAGGGACATTCGGGCGCGCACAGTGTTGGGCCGGCCCAACACTGTAGCAGCCCGAATCTCCCGTGGGACTCCACGTCGCCCGCCAAACAGGCGACAGCGAAACCGGCCTCCCGCCGAAGGACACGTGGCCACCGCGGACGCCGACGCGTGGAGCGCACTCGCACGGGAAACGGGGTCAACGCGCGCCTGCGCCGCCGCCTACGCCCCTGCCAGGCACGCGCCCCGAGGCCAGCAACACGAGCACCGTGGACCCGGTCCACTACACCGACGAACCACACGATGCCATGTGTCACCTCCGGTCCACCGTACACCCGCGCTTATCCCGTGGACCGCGCCTGCTGTGCCGGCCAACCGGGAGCCGCCACGTGTCCCGCGCCCGGGTGCACGCCCCTGCTGTGGACCGAGCGGCTGCGCCTCAATCGACCGCCGCGCCCCAACAGTAAAAGCTGCCTCGAAATCCGTGCTGGGTCATCCGGGCTCCGAAAAATGCAAGTGAATAGTCCATTTTTATCATTTTCGCGCGCTGAATCCAAATCCGAAGTCCATTTTGCCAAATTCCAACTCTAAAAATTACCGAAGGTATCCGAAAAGATGTTCTTTTGTCCAAACTTCGCGCTGAGCCCAATTTTAATATCCATTGTGCGCAAAACCACTTCTAAGCATTCGACGGGGTCATCTGATCACCCATGTGATCCACTTAAGCCCGAAGTCCTCCACTTGTGTCCAAATTGTGCACAAACCCCGCCGACGCGCCACATAGGCCTCCAGAAGCTGTAGATGCAATAGTGCTCCATAAGTGGGAATTTCGGGTCTTCACAGACCCACACGAGTAAAGTATCACTGTAACAAGTATCATAAGTAGTATAAATCAGTAGGACTGGATCATGACTCTGATCAAAGTGGGAAAGCCTGACCACTAAAGAAAGCCTCGGTCCTTAATCTGATGCAAAAGTACTCAATAAGTGGGAAACTCCGTCCACTAGAGAATTCTGGTACCCAATCTGATTCATAAATAAATATCCGGTCAACCGCCCAATATCCGCGGTTGCCGCAATACCCTGCCGTCTATAATCAAGTCCTATAACCGACCTCCGGTCAACCGCCCAAAGTCCGCGGTCACCGCAAAACCCTGCCAACCGCAATCCAGCACAACCCGTCCCAGACACCAATGTCACGGCTACACTACCCCAGACCCCTGCTCGCACCCGAGCAACACAGACCGCCTGACTAACAAAGAAGGAGAAAAGGATAACATGGTTTCTCCTAAGTCAAGTTCCAATAGGTAGTGTAGCAGTAAAAGGTGGCCTAACTATATGTCCATACAAGCATGCATTTGTCCTCAAGAAAGATATAAGAAAATAAACCACATGCCAAAATCACCAATGCCTACACCTGTCCATAATCCTCGATCCATAATAACTCCTCAGAGTAAAATCCGCACATAGCTACATAATCCTGCCCCATCGCATAAACCAGCCACATAAAGGGCTATGTGCTAATATCACATAGGGTAACATTATCCTAGGTAAGCTTACACTAATCATCAACATAGAAATCCAAATCATGCAAGTCCTCAGTATACATCATAAATACTATTCTTGCAATTCTTTTATACAATTACTATTATCAAGCTTACCTAGCTCTCAATCACAAACCATGTACCCTATACATGCATGCATCCTAATATAAAGAATTAGAGAACCGTCCACCGGTTCAGGAAACAAAGCACCCACCTGAAGCGCTTTCCGCAGGCAAAGCCGAAGTCGGTGAAGAGCGTGGCCACTTGCTAACAAAATCCACTGAACCTGCATCCTCGGTACATGTCGCGCAAGTCTCGGCTCCAAACAACATCACCCCAACATGCAACACCACAACAAACAACAAACAGCACAACTCACTAATCAATACCCCCAAACATACACTTGCTATTTTTCCAAAACAGCACATGCTGTTACAACAAACCAGCAGAGGGAAAGGGAACTTTCACCTGTGTATATTGCTCCAAAAATTCTAGAAAATTCACAGTTGCGATCCTCGCGACGAGTAGCCCCAAAACGAGTATTTATACGCCCCGTTCCGACACCTGTAGGCCAAGATACAAATTATACAATACGGGGCGCCGGTAATCCACAATACTGCAAAACTGCGGGATACAACCCCAAAGAAGCTTAAATCTCACCTTCGTCGAGTCCTCAGAAAAATCCAATAAAAACACTGCTGCGATCGTCACATCGAGCCCTTCGAAACGAGTACCTGAACGTCTCAATCCGAGTTTTGTAACTCAAGTTACAAAATCCACAGGGTGACCATCTCGAAATTCCCAAGTACAAAAACTGTACAACTCTATCCAGAAAAATGGAATTTTCTTACCTTCGGAAAAATTCAGTAAAATCCAGAAAAATTACGAGGACGTTCCTTGCGATGTGTAGATGCAAAACGACTATAGGCACGCCTCCATCCAATGCCTGAGAGCGAAGATAGAAAATCGACAAGCCTCCGCTGTCCAAAACCTCATAGCAGGAAAAGGGGTCACAGAAACACCTCAGGAACAGTGCCGAAAACTCGAAACGAGGAGAAGTGAACAACACGGAAAACGAAGACTTACCTCTCTTGAACGCGCTGCCACAAAAATAGGCTCAAAATTTCATCGGGGTGATCCGGTGTGCCTCGCGGACTGAAGAGCCACGGTAATAGCCAAAAATCCAAGGTGCGTCGATGTGCACCGCGTCGCAGATAACGTCGATGGCACGTTCTCCACAAATCCTGAAAATCCTTTGAAGGGTGGAGGAGATGAAGTAGAAGGCTCTGCGAAGAAGGAGAGCTCCAGAAATGCCAGAAAAACCTGCACAATAGACCCCTGCTACCTATTTATAGGCTGAAATCCGGACGAAAAGGCACATTAGGGGACAATTCCGGGCGCCCGAAAGATTCGGGCTCAAACAGTGCTCCAATCCCAGCCGTCCATCGCACGTCTGGATCACTCTGGTTGCGCCACGTCACCACCAAACACGCTACAGCCGATCTAGCCTCGCGTCGCGTGGTCCACCCCAGCTGCCGACACGTGGCGCGCCCGAACGAAGGAAACGGCGTCAACGCGCCCACGTGCGCGCCTGCGCCAGCCGCCTGCGCCCCCTGCTAGGCACGCTTCCCGAGGCTAGCTACACCAGCTTCGTGGCCCGAGCGCATGTGCATCGGCCAACCAGTGGCCGCCACGTGGCCCCGCCCGTTCCACGGCTCTCCATGCTCCTCCGTGGACCGCGACCACTGAACCGACCACTTCGAAACTGCCACATGTCCAACCTAGCCCAATGGAAAAATGCCACGTGGCACACCACCCCGCTGCACCGCGCACTGCCCGCGCCCGCACGCTGCTCGCGCCTACGCCCGCGCGCTGCCCGTGCCTGCTCCGCCGCCTGCCCGAGCCCGCGCCGTCGCGCTCCGTCGTCGCCGGCGCTGCCCCAGCCGCCGTAACAGTGCCCCCTTGCCTCGAAATCCGTGCGCGGCACCCGGGCTCCGAAAAATACAAGTGAATAGTCTGTTTTCATTATTTTCGCGCGCTGAATCCAAATCCGCTGTCTGTTTTGCCAAATTCGAACTCTAAAAATTGCCGAAGGCATCCGGAAAGGTGTTCTTTTGTCCAAACTTCGCGTTGAGTCCAATTTTCATATCCGTTTCGCACGAAATCACTTCTAAACATCCGACGGGGTCAACCGATCACCCACGTGATCCATTTTCAGCTCGAAGTCCATCACTTGTGTCCAAATTGTGCACAAATACCACCGACACACCACGTAGGCCTCCAGAAGCTGCTGGTCACACTGTAGAAGCCCTGCATAGATCCGGGTCACCACAACACATTTTTGGGACACATTACAAAAATGTGTCGCTATACACCCTAGCGACGGCACATACAGCAACACTTACAATAAGTGTCGGTATTTTTGTCAGCGACACATTTTTTAGATTTTAGAAACACTTAAAAGTGTCGCTATAGCCTAATTTTGTTGTAGTGATGGTTCAAATTCTTGTGAGTGGATCTCGTTTGTTTTCCCTTTTGGCAACCACCACACACAAGGTTTTCTTTGAAATTCAATTTAGGAACACCTCTAACTATGTCTTTGTTAGATATTCTAGATAGTTCCTTAAAGTTAATGTGACCTAGTCTTTCATGCCAAAGAGTCTCATTATCAAGTGACACTAGGTTACAATTTTGACTTGCTTTACTAGGAACTACATAGCAATTGTTTTTTGACCTAACCCCTTTTAAAATGAAGGAATAATTTTTATCAGTTACAAGACATTCTACAGAAGAAAAATTAACTGAAAAATCATCATCACAAAGTTGGTTAATGCTTATGAGGTTAGTCTTAATGCCTTCAACAAACAAAACATTGTTTAAAGCCGGGCCATCTGGAATAGCAATGGTTCCTTTGCCAACTATTTTTGAAGATCGTCCATCTCCAAAAACTACATGTCCTCCGGAGGTTTTCTCAAGGGTTTGAAAAACGTTTTTATCTCCGGTCATGTAGCGTGAGCAACCACTATCCAGATACCAAGACGAATTGTCATACGCATAAAGTGATTAGGTATAACTACTGGGAGTTAGGAATATCAAGCAATCCGAAGTTGGCCCCTCGTGTAACCACTCAAAGGAGACCAAAAGCCATATACGTCTTTAATGCATAGTTTAGTGCAATTTCGGTTTAGCCCTTCTACAACTAACCTTATGCCTTTAGGTCCTCACTATAGCTCACAAATGCCACCAGGACCCTATACTTAAAGCCCTAAAACCTATGGTCCAAGAAAAGTATAGGTTTTAATAGAAAAGATTGGTTTTTCGACACTTTTCACGCATTTCGAGACACACGATTTGTCAAATTGTGAAATGGACTTCGCCACGACATCCGGCTCGTCGAGACCTATCAAATAGTGCCCTTGCTTGTTTGATTTGGTGCTCTAATAAAATCTCGGGCCATAATATACTGTAGGCTATATTGTAATGCACGCATTTTGATGCACCAAAATCACCAAACGTGAATTCTGTCTGTGCCATTGCGCTCAGAATGTCGAAATTAGCCAGAATTGACTACTCATACTGCTATGTTTGGGTTTTAGACAGCGAAACGGCTGACGGTTGATCGAGAGGGAACCGAAATCAGGGGCTACTATTCATTTCACTATTCACTTAAGTCGTGGGCGCCACACTACTTCAACAAGTCTACGTGTAAGATATCCAGCATCTGATGTTCGTATAGCAGTATCTACAACTCCTTTGCGGGCTCCGTAGCAGGAAATTATATATTCTGTCAAAGAAAGTCCCTCGCGTAAATTGCTTTGAATGGGTAAATCAATCATTTGTCCTTGGGGATCTGACATTAATCCTCTCCCACGACTTCCTCGCTGTTTTGCGGAAGATCCGACCGTCGGATTGAGAATATATGAATATCAATCTTTCTTGTTTCGACGAGACAGTCGCATTGGTGATCTCAGATTTTCAAGATCAGACTCCGATCAAAAGTCGATATTTTTGGGCCACTTTTACACTACTAATAATCTATTTTTGCCAATTAATTAATTTCGGAAACTATTTAAACTTTAAATACTCAGTTTCAAAAAATCATGGTTACTACATCGCGCACCACTTATAATAAGTTTCGTCCCCGAAACTCAAACTTAACTAAACCACTAGTAAGCCTCTAACCGGTTCACGGTAGTGACAATCAGTCACAAGATATCGACAACTCCCAACTACCCATTTGTTGGTTATATATAATTCGATCTAAATAGGGGAAAAAACACCTAGAGGGGGGTGAATAGGTGTAAACGTTAAACACTCAAAAAATTATTGCGCAATAAAACCCAATGCGGAAATAAAAATAAACACGCAAGATTTTTACGTGGAAAAACTCCAAACCGGAATAAAATACCACGGGACCGATCACACGGCGAAATCCACTAGAATTAAACACGTATAAGGTGATATACCGTACTCACAGACGACTCAACCTTTTCCATACGCTCCTAGTAGATCTTCTCCGCTCGCTCCGCAACGCTTCTCGAATCCACGATCAGCGCCCAACGCCGAATCCACGGCGTCCAACGTCGAGTCCACGACGTTCGACCGAATCCACGGTCTTCACCCAGTAGCACGCTTCGAATCCACGAACGTACCTCGCTCTGAATCCACGAGAGCGGTAGCACCTTGAGTCCACAAGGCCACGCGAGTCCACGCGCCGATTTTGGGAAAATCGTTGTTTATGGGTGGTGATGATCCGTCGAATACTTAGATTAGAAATAGATCGGAAATACCATCTAAGTATTCATTAATTTGATTCTACTCAAAATCTGAGTTTGGAAAACCTAGAATCAAATTAATAATATAGATGAAGAAACATAGAATTAAATCTAGTATTTCCTTTCTTCTCTATATGTGGATTTTTCTATTTCGGTCGTATTTTTTGCATACCCTAAAAGATGAAACATAGGGTCTATTTATAGGTTAGAAACCATTGGAAGAAGATAAGCATCAAAAACTAACCATTTCTGGAATTTTTCAGGACGACAGTCCGGACTGGAATTCACGGTCCGGACTGTCTCAGCGAAACAGACTATTTCCAGAAAAGACGACATTCGGGGTCCGGACTGCAATCCACGGTCCGGACTGTTCATGCAATTCCTTCAAATTACACGTTCGGGGTCCGGACTGAGATCCACGGTGCGGACTGGAATTGCGCATGAACAAACCTACGTTCGGGGTCCATACTGAGATCCACGGTCCGGACTTTGAACATGTAAAATGCCCAGTTTTTTATTTTTATGCAATTAAAAATTCATCCAAGTGTTTCTACACTATACTAAGTATTTGGATCATCAAAATTCTTTAGTAAAACGTACCTGATCCATTTGAATTCTTCTTTCTTGAGATTGAGGTATATGATCCAAGCTTCTAAACTTCAATCTTCAAGACTTAAACAATTTCACGAAATACGCCAACTCAAATT
This sequence comes from Tillandsia leiboldiana, assembly GCA_029204045.2. Taxonomy (NCBI): domain Eukaryota; kingdom Viridiplantae; phylum Streptophyta; class Magnoliopsida; order Poales; family Bromeliaceae; genus Tillandsia; species Tillandsia leiboldiana. The sequence goes on along the minus strand of CM055066.1, from coordinate 45,704,842 downwards.
CCGTAACAATCTCCCCCTTTGGCGGTTTCGTGCCAAAACACAAATCCACTCAAGAAAATTCAAAAAGTTATTTTTGTTGATATCACAATACAACAAAAATTTACAATGGAGATCCAAATACATACATGAGATAAACTCCTAAAACAGACTCTAGACTTAGACATCTGTACTCTCTGCAAAAAGAAATCATTCTTGACAAAAGAGATCGTTAGATACCTCAAGAATTTTCAACAATCAAAACCAAACACAGAGATAGAGTTTTTACTCATTATGACATCTGCAAAATCAGATATATATGAAAATCACAATAAAAAATCGACATATCTTCTAAGCAATAGAAATCCAAATGTCATAGAAAGGTTAGTCAACAAGCAACTTATTAGTTATATCACATGCCCAAATAGTTAGTCGAATAGTTAGTTGAGGCATGCATCAAATCACAAGATAAAACCAAAGTTGAAAGTTATACTTACCTTAGTTTCAGCATTGTTCTCACACAAGTATAGTCATGGTCAATCACAGAGCATTGTGCATTGTTCAAAGTTCTCCTATACTCTCTCCCCCTTTTTGTCACAAAACTTAGCCAAAATTACAAAAATTTAAGGAGAGTTAAAGAGTTCAAATGATACTAAAAACCTGAGAACTAAAACTAAGAGAGAAAAAATAAAAGCCTGCACAAAGAGATGATTAGCCATGAGATCAAGCTAAATCCGAACTGTCTGAGCTGGTATGATCCAGCTTGTTCAAAATTCCTTTCAACATTCGTGATATTTTGGAACATTCCTTTCTCATTTGTTGTTGTTCAGTGGCAATTTGCTGGAGATCCGTCGCCAATCTCTCTTGGTCAGCAGATAGTCTTCTTTGTTCCTGATGAACGGAGGCCAATATGGTAGCTTCTGGAGTGTTTCTCCTTGAAGTCGATGGACGAGGTGGAGAAGCAGATGGTGCATCCTGGCCTTCAATCCATGGAGATTTACTACGTTGAATTCTAGGAAGTGAGCGTGCTCTGGTAGGATGCTCATTAAGATGAATTCCACTACCTTTGACCTTGTTCCGTCTTGTATATTGTTTAGTCGTTGAAGCAGATTTCATCAGCTTTTTATTCTTCAAATATTGCCTATCCTCCCCATCAACTTTTTGTTGAACTTGTTTCAGGAAGTCTTCCCAGTCTTCTTCTTCGAACTCAGAGCTGTCTTGACCACCAATTCTTGTCTCGTTTCGCTTTGAGTCATCTTGTTCCTTTTTAACAGTCGCACGTGTGTGCACCATTTCTAGAGTCCTGTGAGCACACCTCAAGAACACGAAAAAATGTTAATTTTCAAAAATTGAAAAATTGTACCCAAATAATCATAATCGTGTAGAGAGACTAGGGATCAAATTAGTTTTGCAAAAGAAATTTTAAAAGTAGATCAATTTCATGATTTTCAAAAATTCTGAAAATATGCCCTAAAACCGAATTTTTAGAAATCGAAGGCCAAAAATCCGTTTATCCTAAGAAAACCTAGCATATAATCAAAACTAATGTTCCCAGAGTTCTTATTTCAAAAGAAGTTTGATCAAAAACCATCCACAAACGACAAAGATATGAAATCTTCTACACGTTTTGAGCAAAAATATGTAAAACCGTGAAAAACCAAGATTTTGATCAAGATAACTTACTTTGAAGTGAAGAGAAAGAGTTTAGAGGGCTCCAAGATCCTTGCTTTTTAGAGAGAGAAAGTTTGGAAACTTAGAAACGAAAGCTTGTGATGAAATAAAATCAAAATCCTCTTCGTTTCATATAAACCCTAGCCGCGGTCCGGACTGCCCAAAGAATGCAGTCCGGATCGGCTACCCGCAGGATTTTCCTGCGTTCGGGGTTCGGATCGGCTTGTCCAGTCCGGACCGGCTCCAAACTTTTTCTTCAGAAAAATTCAGAAAAATTTCAGAAATTCCAGAAAAAGATTGTAAGTACTTTTGTGTATCAACTTTAAATAAAAATCATCGTTTCATACAACAAGAAATAGATTATGCCAAATCTATCAAAAATATTCAAATAACGAAACGAAAAATTTATAAAAATTAAATCCCTTAAAGTTGAACAACTTCAATCACATCTAACATGATCTTATGAGTAATGCCTTTATCAAATCATCAATTTGGTAAAGAAAATGAAATACCAAGATCAATAGATGTTTGAAATCCCAAATATGGTAGATAATATATCTAGGCAATCTTTTGAAGATAGTGGCTCTTTGAGCATCTTTCATTAAAATTCCCACCTTATACCAACCTTGAAATTTGACAGAGTCAAGTATTTCAACATGCATTTTATTTAATCAAAATATAAAAACCATGCTTGGTATACATGTGGTAGCTGCACACAGTACTCGGACGACCGAGGTGGTAGCTCTTTCCTCCATGTGGTGGTAGTTTTCACACTCCTCATTGGGATGTAACTCTTTCCACATCTTTTGAGCATATTACATTTCTTTGACTCCCCCTCAATTGGCTATCAATTATTTAAGATATAAGGTATTCAACCAAAAATTGATCTCGCATTCATACTCGACTAAATAGTCAAATAAGATAATAACTATACCAAGAGATCATTGAGAGAGAAATTGACTTTGATCACTTAAAAGATGACTTAATTGATATAAATGATCATTGCATCAACTGAAATATTATGATATCAAAAGAATAATAAATTTCTAAATGCGTGAAAGGATGCAGTTAAGGTCAATATAATCCACATGCTCAATTAATGTTCTATGTCTAAGCATAGATAATGAACAAAAACACAAAAACAAAAACCTAACCTAAGCATTGGTTTCAAAAAGGAGATTATTTCAAGAAAAGCATTCCAATTGCTTTACGTAAATGAATAAATCATTTTTGATCCAAAGGTTTTGTTAAAATGTCAGCTAATTGATCTTCAGTTGAAATATATGAAATTTGAAGAATATTTGATTCAACTAGCTCTCTAAGAAAATGATATCTAAGTTCAATGTGTTTTGTTCTCGAGTGCAACATAGGGTTTTTGGAAATGTTTATAGCATTGGTGTTGTCACAAAGAATTGTTACCGAAGTTGCTGAAATACGGAAGTCGCTCAACACACTTTTCATCCAAATGAGTTGGGTTGAACAACTACCAGCTGAGATATATTCCGCTTCGGCAGTCGAGAGTGCAATGCAGTTTTGCTTTTTACTATCCCATGCAACAAGGCAATGGCCAAGATAAAAACATGCACCACTCGTACTTTTCCGATCATCCACAGATCCTGCCCAATCGGCATCTGAATATCCAACAATATCTAGACTTGTTCACATAGGATACCAAATTCCGAACTTTATGGTTCCTTTAATGTACCGGATGATCCGTTTCACCGCTTTCAGGTGAACCTCCTTTGGTGCTGATTGATATCTCGCGCAAATCCCAACACTAAAGGATATGTCCGGGCGACTAGCCGTGAGGTAAAGTAGACTTCCAATCATGCTGCGATAAAGTTTCTCGTCTACATTCTCACTAAGAGATTCACTTCCTAATCCCTTATTGCTAGTTCCCATTGGAGTCGGGAAATCTTTAGAGTTTTCTAAACCAAACTTTTTAACCAACTCCATTGCATACTTGGATTGACACAAATGGATGCCTTCCTCACTCTGTTTTACTTGCAATCCAAGAAAGTATGTCAATTCGCCCATCATGGACATCTCAAATTCGCTTTCCATGGTTTCAGCGAATTTAGAAGCATCATTATCTCTTGTTGCACCAAATATGATGTCATCGACATAGATTTGTGCTACAATGAAGTTATTTTGATAATGCTTCACAAAGAGAGTCCTATCGGCTCCCCCTCGAGTATAGCCCTTTTCCAAAAGGTGCTTCGTCAACCTTTTGTACCACGCTCGCGGTTCTTGTTTTAGACCGTAAAGAGCCTTTTTCAAACGAAAAACATGGTTAGGTTGTTTATAGTCTACAAAACCTTTCAGTTGAGCCACATAAACTTCCTCGTTTAAAAACCCATTTAAAAACGCGCTCTTAACGTCCATTTGAAAAAGTTTTATTTTAAAATGACAAGCAATTGCAAATAGGATACGAATGGACTCGAGTCTAGCTACAGGGGCGAATGTTTCATCAAAGCCTATACCTTCTATTTGAGAGTAGCCTTGAGCAACTAAATGTGCTTTGTTCCTGATGATGGTACCATCCTCATTTTTCTTGTTCTTGAAAATCCATTTAGTACCAATCACATTGTGTTGCTTCGGAGGCGTCGTTAATTCCTAGACTTTGTTCCGTTCAAACTGATGGAGCTCTTCCTGCATTGCTTCAATCCAGTAGTCATCCTGAAGAGCTTCATCAACGTTCTTTGGTTCGATTAAGGAAACGTAACAAGCGAATCCACAAACCAACTGTCTCCGAGTCCTGACTCCTTCTTGTGGGTCTCCAATAATATTAGATTCCGGATGATCCTTGGAGATGCGTAACGTTTGAGGTAACGGAGTACTCGGAGGTACATGAGATGATTCCTGCACATCAGATAAACTTGAAGAACCATTAGATGCATCATCATTATCGGAAGAATTGTTATGAGAAGATGCATTTGCAGGAGTATCATCATCAAGAGAGATATCAGGGGTAGATTTATCAGATGCAAAATGGAAAGCTTCATCTACCTTAACATTTATAGATTCTACTATCGTTTTAGATTCCAAGTCAATTACCCGATATGCTCTACTGTTCGTAGAATAACCCATGAAAATTCCTTCGTCACTTCGAGAGTCAAATTTTTCAAGATTTTCGCGGTCACGTAAGATGTAACAACGACTCCCAAAGATACGAAGATATTTGATATTCGGTTTTTTACAAAACCATAGTTCATATGGTGTATTTAATGTTCCCGGGTGCAAATAAACTCGATTAATAACATAGACTGCAGTGTTCACGGCTTCAGCCCAAAAATATAACGGTAAATTCCGGCTATGAAGCATAACACGTACCATCTCTTGTACAACCCAGTTTTTGCGCTCGACTACACCATTCTGTTGAGGTGTATAGGGTGCTGAGAATTCATGTTTAATGCCGTTGGAAGTGCAAAAATCAATGAATTTAGAATTTATGAATTCTCCACCTCTATCACTTCTAACACGAATGATCTTTTCATTCTTTTCAATCATAATACGATGGCAAATCTCGTGAAAAGAATCAAAAGTATCAGCTTTCTCTTTCAAAAATGCTACCCATGAGTATCTAGAGAAATCATCAACCAATAAGAAAATATACCATTTACCTCCCAAAGATGGTTGACGTGTTGGCCCCATTAAATCCATGTGCAATAGTTCCAAAGGCCGTTTAGTACCAACGTGTTCAAGTTCTTGTGTGCAGTCCTGGATTGTTTTCCCTTTTGGCAACCACCACACACAATGTTTTGTTTAAGTGAAAGTTTTGGAACCCCCTTGACCACGTCTTTGTTTGAAATTCTAGCAAGTTCCTTAAAATTTATGTGACCTAGCCTTTCTTACCAAAGTGTTTCATTATTCAAAGAGGCTAAGTTACAGTTTTCAGAAATTTTATTGGGAACAACATAACAATTGTTTTCAGATCTAACCCCCTTTAATAAAAAAATATGGTCGTTATCAGTTACAACACATTCAACAGATGAAAAATTAACTGAAAAACTATTGTCACAAAGTTGACTGATAATTATGAGGTTAGTCTTAAGGCCTTTAACAAATAACACATTATTCAGTACCGGGCCATCTGGAATAGCTACAGTTCCTTTTCCAACAATTTTGGAAGACCGACCGTCCCCGAAAACTACAAGTCCTCCGGAGATTTTCTCAAAATTTTGAAAGCAGTTTTTGTCACCGGTCATGTGACGGGAACAACCGCTATCCAGATACCAAGACGAATTATCATATGCATGCAAGGAAATATTAGTAACTAGACAAGGGAAAATTTCACCTTTGCGCACCCAAACCTTTCGAGTTTTGGAGTACGTCGGAAATGATTGTGAAGTTGATACCTTTGGTGAAAGCGTCTTGATTGATCCATCGCTTTTCCTTGACGTCGTCGTCTTGTTTGATGTACTAACAATGTTCTTTCCTTTTGAAATATTTTTCTTTGATTTGCGGGAAATGAACTCATTGGTAGTAGTTGCAAGATGTGCTTGATTTGATCTTTTCGCTCCATTCTTGCAATTTCTTCTTATGTGCCCTGCATAACCACAACGAAAACATACCTTAGTGCTTGACGATCCCGAAGAGGGTGAAGTAGGCTTGTTGTCGTTGCTTGTCGTGAATTCCGGTGTCGGAGGAGGAGATACCGACTGAGGCACAAAAACTGTTCCACTCGAACTAGGAATGTCTCCAGTTTGAGTGTATCCGAGGCCGAACCGATTTGTTTGACCAAGACCAAGAAGCTTATCCAACTTACTCCTTCCGGATGAAAATCGCTGCAAGTCATCCTTGAGTTGGAAAATGGTCTTCGTCATTTCCATTTTTTCCTGTCGAGCCTCGTTGTAGAGCTTCAAGAAGTAATTCGCTTTGTTCACCATATCTACATAATTCTTCTCGAAAAGCTCATTGGACTCTTGAAGGGAAACATTTACTTTAATCAGATTATCCCTTTCCGTTTCAAGAGCGTTTGAGAGAGAAGTTGCCCTTTTTGCTTCTTCTTCGAGATCCTGCAATCTCCCTCTCAAACTCTTGTTTTGCTTTGCCAGTTTCTTTGAATCCCTCAAAAGCTTATGGTAGGCAAGAGCAAAATCTTCACCTTCAGAGTTACTCGATTCATCATCCGTTGCAGTTTTTTCAACCCGGGAGGAGTTGGATAATGAACATGAAGTACTTGCCATTAAGCACATGAAGGGTGAAGATGTGGACGCGTGGAATGCCGTTGCGTTCTTCTCTTCATCACTTGAAGATGACTCATTTGTCGTTGAGGTGTCATCCCAAGTGACGGCTTGCATCGCTTTCTTCTTGGACGGATTCTTATTTGGACACTCCGTTGAGATATGGCCGTATCCTCGGCTCTTGAAGCATTGGACTTGTCCTTCTGAGCTTTTCTTATCCTTTGAAAAACTTTCTTGCTTTCTTGACTTTTGGATTGAAAAACCTTTGCCTTTCTTCGACTTTCCGAAGGATGGAGTGTTGCTTGAATTACCCCTTCGAAAGTTTCGGCGAAACTTCCTTGTCAAGAGAGCGAGCTGCTTCTCAAAGTCCTCCATAGATAGGTTCTCGTCATCGTCTGAGGAGGATGAATCCGCGTCTTCTTCTTTTGTTGTTTTCAACGCATAACCTGAAGACTTAGAAGAGGATGCCTTTCCCGAAGAATAGTTAGTAGGAAATGTCATTTCATATGTTTGTAAAGAACCAACTAATTCTTCTACACGAATTTCGTCCGGGTGTTTAATAGTTTCAATGGTCGTAACCTTGGATCGAAATCTTTCAGGAAGAGTCCTTAAAATCTTTCTTACAATTTTAAATTCTGGAATTTTCTCTTCCAAGTTAGCACATGTGTTCACGATGTCTTGCAATCGTGTATAGTAATCTGTGAAAGATTCATTTTCTGCCATGAAAATGGAGTCAAACTTGCTCGTAAGCATTTGCAGTTTTTGAATCTTCACAAGGTTAGTTCCCTCATGTGTAACTTGAAGAACATCCCAGATTTCTTTCGCAGTCTCACATGCCGAGACGCGAGAGAACTCTGTTTGTGACAAGGCATTAAATAAAGCATTAATTCCTTTGCCATTATAAGAAGATAAATCAATCTCTTCCTTGGTCCATTTCGACCTAGGTTTGATGGTGCGAACATCACCAATAATTTCAGTTGGATTAGACCATCCTAATTCAATTGATTGCCACACCCGTTCGTCGATGGAAATTAAAAAGGTTTTCATCCGTACTTTCCAGTAGGCATAATTTGTTCCATCGAAGAACAGGGGTCTGTTGATGTTTCCACCTTCAACCATTGTTTACAACCCTATTCCCGCTCTGATACCACTTGTTGGGTTATATATAATTGGATCTAAATAGGGGAAAAAATACCTAGAGGGGGGTGAATACGTGTAAACGTTAAACACTCAAAAAATCATTGCGTAATAAAACCCAATGCGGAAATAAAAATAAACACGCAAGATTTTTACGTGGAAAAACTCCAAACAGGAGTAAAAAACCACGGGACCGATCACACGGCGAAATCCACTAGAATTAAACACGTACAAGGTGATATACCGTACTCACAGACGACGCAACCTTTTCCATACGCTCCTAGTAGATCTTCTCTGCTCGCTCCGCAACGCTTCTCGAATCCACGATCAGCGCCCAACGCCGAATCCACGGCGTCCAACGTCGAGTCCACGACGTCCGACCGAATCCACGGTCTTCACCCAGTGGCACGCTTCGAATCCACGAACGTACCTCGCTCCGAATCCACGAGAGCGGTAGCACCTTGAGTCCACAAGGCCACGCGAGTCCACGCGCCGATTTTGGGAAAATTGTTGTTTTTGGGTGGTGATGATCCGCCGAATACTTAGATTAGAAATAGATCGGAAATACCATCTAAGTATTCATTAATTTGATTCTACTCAAAATCTGAGTTTGGAAAACCTAGAATCTGTTGGGTTATATGTAATAAGGATCTAAATAGGGAAAAAAACACCTAGAGGGGGGTGAATAGGTGTAAACGTATAAACACTCAAAAAATCGTTGCGATAAAAACCCAATGCGGAAATAAAAATAATACGCAAGATTTTTACGTGGAAAACTCCATCACCGGAGTAAAAAACCACGGGACCGATAACACGGCAGAAATCCACTAGAATTAAAACACGTACAAGGTGATTTACCGTACACACTTACGACTCAACCTTTTCCATACGCTCCTAGAGGATCTTCTCCGCTCGCTCCGCGACGCTTCTCGAATCCACGATCTGCGCCCAACGCCGAATCCACGGCGTCCAACGTCGAATCCACGACGTCCGACCGAATCCACCGTCTTCACCCAATAGCACCCTTCGAATCCACGAACGTGCCTCGCTCCGAATCCACGAGAGCGGTTGAACCTTGAATCCACAAGGACACGCGAATCCACGCGCCGATTTTTGGGGTAAATCGTTGTTTTTGGGTGGTGATGATCCGCCGAATACTTAGATCAAAGATAGATCGGAAATACCATCTAAGTATTCATTAGTTTGATTCAACTCAAGATGTGAGTATGAAAACCTAGAATCAAACTAATCAATATAGATGAAGAAACATAGAGTGTTCTCTAATGATTTCCTTTCTTCTCTATATGTGGATCTAGAGCCGTAAAAAATGATATATGAAAATGACGGCTATTTTCCTTTTTATCGGCTTCCCCTAGGAAATGAATCATAGGGTCTATTTATAGGTTAGAAACCCTAGGAAGGAGATAAGAATCAAAAACCTAACATTTCTGGAAATTTTACGGACGGCGATCCGGATCGGATTAGCTGTGATCCGGATCGTCGTAACGAGTCAGGTAATTCCAGAAAAACGAAGGTTCGGGATCCGGATCGAAGTGCTTGATCCGGATCGTTCATACAGTTCACCAAACATCAACGTTCGGGATCCGGATTGCGAAGCCTGATCCGGATCGTTCAAGGAAGATGGTAAACTCAGTGTTCGGGATCCGGATCAAGAGAGGCTACGATCCGGATTGAACTGGTGTATGAACAAACCACCTTCGGGATCCGGATCGAACAACCTGATCCGGATCCTGAACATGTCCCAAGTCCAGTTTTTGATTTTTATGCAATGAAAGATTCTTCCAAGTGTTTCTACACTACAAGAAGTATTCGGATCACACAAAATCTTAGGTTAAACATACCTGATCCTTTTGAATTCTTCTTTCTTGAGATTGAGTTAAATGATCCAACTTTCTTCACCTTCAATCTTCAAGACTTGAGACTTTCACGAAACTACGCCAACTCAAATTCCGTAACAATCTCCCCCTTTGGCGGTTTCGTGACAAAACACAGATCCACTAAAGAAAATTCAAAAAGATATTTTTGTTGCTATCACCATACAACAAAAATTTACAATGGGGATCCGAAAATTTAAAAACATGAGATAAACTCCTAAAACAGACTCTAGACTTAGACATCTGTACTCTCTGCACAAAGAAATTATTCTTGACAAAAAGAGATCGTTAGATACCTCAAGAATATTTAGCATTCAAAACCTAGTACAGAGATAGAGTTTATCTGATCATCATGACATTTGAGAATTCAGATATGTAAGAGAATCATAGTCAAAAACCAACATATCTTCTATGCAATTAAAAACCAAATGTCACAAAATGTTAGTCCAACATCAACTTGTTAGTCATATTACATGCCCAAATAGTTAGTCGAATAGTTAGTCGAAACATGCAAACAATCACAAGATAAAAACCAAAGTTGAAGTTGAAGTGATACTTACCTTGATGTATACAAAATCTTCATCAGCATTGTTCATCATTGTACCTTGATGCAGTCATCATTGTTCATCATTGTACCTTGATGTATATAAGATCACAATTTTCACAATATCATTGTTCAAGTTCTCTAAACTCTCTCCCCCTTTTTGTCACAAACAAAGCCAAAATTACCAAAAAATTGAAAAATTGAAGGAGAGTTAAAAAATATCAACGAAAATGTTCCGAAATTTAAGAACTAGAACTAAAAGTAAGTCCTAAAAACTGAATTAAAATCTTCAGAGATAAAAGCCTGCACAAATCTGCACACAAAAGTTAAAGTCCGAAGTTCCTGCACACGAGAAATATTAGACAATCGAGTCAAGTATCTGAATCTGAGTCATCCGAAACGAAGTCTTCAGAGCTCATGCAGCCTATCTTTTTCAAAATTTGTTTAAGCATTCCCGAAATCATAGAGCATTCTTGTTTCATCTGCTGTATGTCCTTGGACATCTTTCTGAGTTCTAGAGCCATGTTATCTTGTTCTTGGTTGAGGGGAGACTCCAAGTTCCCTTTTTGGTCAATTTTTCTGGAATTTGAAGACCGTTGTGTGACGATTGACGGGGCAGTCTTTCCTTCATTCCGAGGAGATCTTCTTGGCAAAGAATGTGAGTTGTAAGGAGGTTCATTGCTTGGCACATTCTTTTTCATGGCTTGCTGCTTAAGTATTGAGGAAGACTTCAGTAGCTTCTTTTTCTTTAGGTAAAGCTTATTTTCTTTATCAATGCCTTGTTGTACTTCGTTAAGAAATGTGTCCCAATCTTCTTCGTCTTCTGATTCAGTGTCAATTTGAGAAATGTTCCTTGGGTTCTCTTGACATGGTTCATTTATTACAATACCTCGAGCTCGTCCAGGTCGTCGAGCAAGTCTTTTTCTTTTTGGGAAAATGGATGAAGAGGTCATTGGTGCTTTTCCTTTTTCCGCAGCAGTCAGCGGAGCCTTTTCCGTTGATGTTTCTGCATGGGCTTTCCCTTTCGATGCAACAGAGGTTTTCTGTGGCGATTCTCCAGGATGTGTTTCATCATCTGATAACTCATCCCAGTTAACTTCATCCTTTTTAGCCCTCTTAGTAGTGTCTCTCGTAGAGCCTCAATATTGACATGCCTCTCACCAATGCATTCACGATTCTCAAATGCCCTTAGGCGATCCGCATTAACGAACACTTGTTCCTCACGAGGTGGTGAATCCGGAATAATCGGTTCGTTAGACATGAAACCACGTGCTCGTCCAAACCGTCGAGCGAGTCGTTTCCTTTTCACCGAGATTGTTGGTGCAGTCATAGGTGCTTTACCTTTGTCCATGGGTGCTTTTTCTTTCGATGCATCGGACGCTTTTCCTTTTGAACCATCAGACGCCTTTTGTTCAGGCAATGTGTCATCATCATCTGTCAATTCAGTCCAATCTACCTCGTGACAATCTACTTCTGTATCGCTGATCACATGAAACTCACCCTTTTGTTGTGTTTTCTTAGCTCTTTTTAACTTGTTTGTGGCCCGAGTGTGCACCATGGTGACCAATAAAAGAATGATCCATGAGAATCCCATTGATCCAAGTGCTTTAAGAAGATTAAAATCCTGTGAGCAACAACTCAAGAACACATGAGAAAATTGTTAATTTTCAAAGATTTGAAAAATTATACCCAAACAACCATAATCATGTAGAGAGACTAAGAATCAAATTAGTTTTGCAAAAGGACTTTTAAAAATAGATCAATTGCATGATTTTCGAAAATCCTTATTATATGCCCTAAAACCGAAATTTTAGAAATCGAAGCCTAAAAATCCGTTAATCAGGAGAATACCTAGCATATAATCAAAACTAATCTACCCAGAGTTCTTATTTCAAAAGAAATTTGATCAAAAACCATCCACAAACAAAGTCGATCCAAGAAATTCACACGTTTGAGGAGGAATAGAGAAAAAAAATGGTGAAAAACCGAGATTTTGATCAATAAAACTTACTTGGAGTTGAAGAACTTGAGTTTGAAAGCTTCCAAGAAGGATGAAATCTAGAGAGAAAGGCTCTGGAAACTTTGGAACAAAGGATTGGAGTAAAAGAAATCAAAACCCTTTTGTTCTTTATAAAACCCTAGCCGCGATCCGGATCATCCCATGCTTGCGATCCGGATCGGCTACCCGCAGTGAGAAACTGCGTTCGGGATCCGGATCGGCAGATACAATCCGGATCGTCAGCCCGCAGAAGAATTCCTGCGTTCGGGATCCGGATCATCTTGCCCGATCCGGATCGGCTCCAACTTTTTCTTTAGAAAATTTCAGAGAAATTCAAGAAAAACCAGAAAAAGATTGTAAGCACAAATGTGTATCAACTTTAAACAAAAATCATCGTTTCATACAACAAGAATTAGATTATGCCAAATCTATCAATAATATCCAAAAATGAAACGAGAATTTACAAGAATTAAATCCCTTAAAGTTGAACACCTTCAATTACATCTAACATGATCTTATGAGTAATGCCTTTATCAAATCATCAATTCAGTAAAGAAAATGAAATACAAAGATCAATAGATGTTTGAAATCCCAAATATAGTAGATAATGTATCTAGACAATCTGTTGAAGAGAGTGGCTCTTTGAGCATCTTTCTTTAAAAACCCACCTTATACCAACCTTGAAATTTGACGGAGTCAAGTATTTCAACATGCATTTTACTTAATCAAAAATTTGAACAACCATGCTTGGTATACATGTGGTAGCTGCACACAATACTCGGACGACCGAGGTGGTAGCTCTTTCCTCCATGTGGTGGTAGTTTTCACACTCCTCATTGGGATGTAACTCTTTCCACATCTTTTGAGCATTTTACTTTTTCTATGACTCCCCCTCAATTGGCTATCAATTATTTAAGATATAAAGTATTCAACCAAATATTGATCTCGATTTCATACTCGACTAAGCAGTCAAATAAGATAATGACTATACCAAGAGATCATTGAGAGAGAGAAATTGACTTTGATCACTTAGAAGATGATTTAATTAACATAAATGATCATTGCAACAGTGAAATATTATGATGGCAAAAGCATAATAAATTTCTAAATGTGCGAAAAGATACAATTAAAGTCAATTATGATCTATGCTCAATTAATGTCCTATGTACAAACATAGATAATGAACAAAAACAAAACAAATACAAAACCTATCCTAAGCAAAGGTTTCAAAAAGAAGTTTATTTCAAGGAAAGCATTCCAATTGCTTTTCGTAAATGAATAAAACGTTTTTGATCCAAAGGTTTTGTTAGAATGTCAGCCAATTGATCCTCAGTTGAAATATATGAAAGTTGAAGAGTATTTGATTCACTAGCTCTCTAAGAAAATGATATCTAAGTTCAATATGTTTTGTTCTAGAGTGCAACACAGGGTTTTTAGAAATGTTAATTGCACTTGTGTTGTCACAAAGAATTGTTACCGAAGATGCTGAAATGCGGAAGTCGCTCAATACGCTTTTCATCCAAATGAGTTGAGTTGAGCAACTTCCAGCTGAAATGTATTCCGCTTCGGCAGTCGAGAGTGCTATGCAGTTCTGCTTTTTACTGTGCCATGCAACAAGGCAATGGCCAAGATAGAAGCATGCACCACTCGTGCTTTTCCGATCATCCACTGATCCTGCCCAATCGGCATCTGAGTATCCAACAATATCCAAACTTGTTCCCATAGGATACCAAATTCCGAAATTAATTGATCCTTTGATATACCGGATGATCCTTTTCACCGCTTTCAGGTGAACCTCCTTTGGTGCAGATTGATATCTCGCGCAGATCCCAACACTAAAGGATATATCCGGGCGACTAGCCGTGAGGTAAAGTAGACTTCCAATCATACTTCTATACAGTTTCTCGTCTACATTCTCACTATGTGATTCACTTCCAAGTCCCTTGTGGCTAGTTCCCATTGGAGTCAGAAAATCTTTACAATTTTCTAGATCAAACTTTTTGACCAACTCCATTGCATACTTGGATTGACTCAAGTGAATACCTTCATCATTTTGTTTAATTTGCAATCCAAGGAAATAAGTCAATTCGCCCATCATGGACATCTCAAATTCGCTTTCCATGGTCTCCGCGAATTTAGAAGCATCATTATCTCTTGTTGCGCCAAATACAATGTCATCGACATAGATTTGTGCTACAATGAAATTGCTTTGATAATGCTTCACAAAGAGAGTCCTGTCAGCTCCCCCTCGAGTATAGCCCTTCTCCAAAAGGTGCTTTGTTAACCTTTCGTACCATGCTCGCGGTGCTTGTTTCAGACCGTAAAGAGCCTTTTTCAAACGAAAAACATGGTTAGGTTGTTTATGATCTACAAAACCTTTCGGTTGAGCCACATAAACTTCCTCATTTAAAAACCCATTTAGAAATGCGCTCTTAACGTCCATTTGAAATAATTTGATTTTAAAATGACAAGCAATAGCAAATAGTATACGAATGGACTCGAGTCTAGCTACAGGGGCGAAAGTTTCATCAAAGTCTATACCTTCTACTTGAGAGTAGCCTTGAGCAACTAATCGTGCCTTGTTCCTGATGATAGTACCATCCTCATTTTTCTTGTTCTTGAAGATCCATTTGGTACCTATCACATTATGTTGCTTTGGAGGCTTCGTTAATTCCCAGACTTTGTTTCGCTCAAATTGATGGAGCTCTTCCTGCATTGCTTTAATCCAGTAGTCATCCTGAAGAGCTTCATCTATGTTCTTTGGTTCGATTAAAGATACGTAGCAAGCGAATCCATAAACCAACTGCCTCCGAGTTCTAACTCCTTCTTGTGGATCTCCAATAATATTCGATTCCGGATGATCCTTGGAGATTCGTAGCGTTTGTTGAAACGGAGTACTCGGAGATATATGAGATGATTCCTGCACATCAGATAAACTAGAAGAGCCATTAGATGCATCATTAATATTGGAAGTATTATCATGAGAAGATGCATTAGCAGGAGAATCATCATCTAGAGAGATATCGAGGGTAGATTTTCCAGATCCAAAGTGAAAAGCTTCATCTACTTTAACATTTATAGATTCTACGATCGTCTTAGATTCCAAGTTAAAAACTCGATATGCTCTACTATTAGTAGAATACCCCAAGAAAATCCCTTCGTCACTTCGTGAGTCAAACTTTCCAAGGTTTTCACGGTCACGTAAAATGTAACACCGACTCCCGAAGATGCGAAAATATTTGATGTTGGGTTTTCTACCACACCATAGTTCATATGGTGTATTTAATGTTCCCGGGCGCAAGAACACTCGATTAATGACATAGACAGCAGTGTTCACAGCTTCAGCCCAAAAATGTAGCGGTAAATTCCGGCTATGAAGCATCACACGCGCCATCTCTTGAACAACCCTGTTCTTGCGCTCGACAACACCATTCTGTTGAGGTGTATAGGGTGCAGAGAGTTCATGCATAATACCGTTTGAAGTACAAAAATCAATGAATTTTGAATTTATGAATTCTCCACCTCTATCACTTCTAACACGAATGATCTTTTCATTCTTTTCAATCATAATACGAAGGCAAATCTCGTGAAAAGAATCAAAAGTATCAGCTTTCTCTTTTAAAAATGCTACCCAAGAATACCGAGAGAAATCATCAACCAATAAAAAAATATACCATTTACCTCCCAAAGATGGTTGACGGGTCGGCCCTATTAAGTCCATGTGCAAAAGTTCCAAGGGCCGTTTTGTACCAACGTGGTTCAAGTTCTTGTGTGCAGTCCTAGACTGTTTTCCCTTTTGGCAACCACCACACACAACGTTTTGTTTAAATAAAAGTTTTGGAACCCCCTTGACCACGTCCTTGTTTGAAATTCTAGTAAGTTCCTTAAAATTTAAGTGACTTAGCCTTTCATGCCAAAGAGTTTCATTATTCAAAGTGGCTAAGTTACAATTTTCAGAAAATTTATTAGGAACAACATAACAATTGTTTTCAGATCTAACCCCTTTTAAAAAGAAGACATGGTCCTTATCAGTTACAACGCATTCAACAGATGAAAAGTTAACTGAAAAACCATTGTCGCAAAGTTGACTTATGCTTATGAGGTTAGTCTTAAGGCCATCAACAAATAAGACGTTTTTCAAAATCGGGCCATCTGGAATAGCTACCGTCCCTTTTCCAACAATTTTGGAAGATCGACCGTCTCCGAAAACAACGTGTCCTCCGGAGATTTTCTCAAGATTTTGAAAACTATTTTTGTCACCGGTCATGTGACGGGAACACCCGCTATCCAGATACCAAGACGAACTATCATATGCATGCAAGGAAACATTGGAAACAAGACAAGGGAAAATTTCACCTTTGCGCACCCAAACCCTTTTGGAGTGCGTCGGTAATGGTCGTGAAGTTATATGCCTAGGTGAAGGCGTCTTGTTATAGCGATTGTTGTTCCTTGATGAAATCGTCTTGCGCGATGAACTACCAAGTCTCTTTTCATTTGAAAAGTTTTGCTTTAATTTTCGGGGAGGAGCCTTTTTGGTAGTTGTTGCAAGAGGTCCTTGAGATGAGCGTTCGACTCCCGTCTTGCAATATCTTCTTATGTGCCCTGAAACACCACAACGAAAACATACCTTAGATCTTGACGATCCCAAAGAGGATGAAGTAGGTTTGTTGTCGTTGTTTGTCTTGAATTCCGGTGTCGGAGGAGGAGATACCGACTGAGGCACAAAAACTGTCTCACTCGAACTTGGACTGTTTCCAGTTTGAGTGTATCCGAGCCGAACCGATTTGATTGACCAAGACCAAGAAGTCTATCCAACTTACTCCTTCCTGAAGAGAATCGCTGTAAGTCATTCTTGAGTTGGAAAATGGTCTTTGTCATTTCCAGGTTATCCTGTCGAGCCTCGTTGTAGAGCTTTGAGAAGTGATTCGCGTTATCCACCAGATTTGTATGTTCCTTCTCAAGTTGCTCATTGGACTCTTGAAGGGAAACATTTGCCTTTATCAGGTTTTCCCTTTCCACTTCAAGAGCGTTTGAGAGAGAAGTCGCTCTTTTTGCTTCTTCTTCGAGATCATGCACTCTCCCTCTCAAACTCTTGTTTTGCTTAGCCACTTTCTTTGAATCCCTCAAAAGTCTGTGGTAGGCTAGAGCAAAATCTTCACCTTCCGAATCATCTGATTCGTTGTCCGTTGCATTCTTTTCAACAGTGGAGTTGGACAACGACTCGGATGTACTTGCCATAAAGCACATGAAGGGTGAAGATACGGACGCGTGGAATGCGGTGGAGCTCTTTTCTTCATCACTCGAAGACGACTCATTTGACGTTGAGTTGTCATCCCAAGTGACGACTTGCATCGCCTTCTTCTTTGCCGGATACTTGTTAGGACACTCCGTTGCAATGTGGCCGTAGCCTCGACATTTGAAGCATTGTAGTTGTCCCTCTGAACTTTTCTTATCCTTTGAGAAGTTCTCTTGCTTTCTTGACTTGTAACTTGCAGTACACTTGCCTTTGTTCGACTTTCCGAAGAATGGAGATTTATTTGAATTACCCCTTCGAAAGTTGCGGCGAAACTTCCTTGTCAAGAGAGCGAGCTGCTTCTCAAATTCCTCCATAGAAAGGTTCTCGTCATCGTCTGAGGAGGATGTATCCGCGTCTTCTTCCTTAGTTGTTTTCAACGCATAACCTGAAGACTTAGAAGTGGATGCCTTTCCAGAAGAATTGTTAGTAGTAAATGTCATTTCATAAGTTTGTAATGAACCAACTAATTCTTCTACACGTATTTCGTCCGGGTGTTTAATAGTTTCAATGGCAGTAACCTTTGGGCGAAATCGTTCAGGAAGAGTTCTTAAGATCTTTCTTACAATCTTAAATTCTGGAATCTTCTCTCCCAGATTAGCACATGAGTTTACGATGTCTTGCAATCGTGTATAGTAGTCCGTGAAAGATTCATTTTCTGCCATCAAGATAGAGTCAAACTTGCTCGTAAGCATTTGCAGTTTCTGAATCTTCACGAGGTTGGTTCCCTCATGTGTAACCTGAAGAACATCCCAGATTTCTTTCGCAGTCTCACATGCCGAGACGCGAGAGAATTCAGTTTGAGATAAGGCATTAAAAATAGCATTAATTCCCTTGCCATTGTAAGAAGATGAATCTAACTCTTCCTTGGTCTATTTCGACCTAGGTTTTAAGGTGTGAACATCACCAATAAATTCAGTTGGATTAGACCATCCTAATTCAATTGATTGCCACACCCGTTCGTCGATGGAAATTAAAAAGGCTTTCATCCGCACTTTCCAGTACGCATAATTTGTTCCATCGAAGAACGGGGGTCGGTTGATGTTTCCACCTTCAACCATTGTTTACAACCCTATTCCTGCTCTGATACCACTTGTTGGGTTATATGCAATAAGGATCTAAATAGGGGAAAAAACACCTAGAGGGGGGTGAATAGGTGTAAACGTATAAACACTCAAAAAATCGTTGCGATAAAAACCCAATGCGGAAATAAAAATAATACGCAAGATTTTTACGTGGAAAACTCCATCACCGGAGTAAAAAACCACGGGACCGATAACACGGCAGAAATCCACTAGAATTAAAACACGTACAAGGTGATTTACCGTACACACTTACGACTCAACCTTTTCCATACGCTCCTAGAGGATCTTCTCCGCTCGCTCCGCGACGCTTCTCGAATCCACGATCTGAGCCCAACGCCGAATCCACGGCGTCCAACGTCGAATCCACGACGTCCGACCGAATCCACCGTCTTCACCCAATAGCACCCTTCGAATCCACGAACGTGCCTCGCTCCGAATCCACGAGAGCGGTTGAACCTTGAATCCACAAGGACACGCGAATCCACGCGCCGATTTTTGGGGTAAATCGTTGTTTTTGGGTGGTGATGATCCGCCGAATACTTAGATCAAAGATAGATCGGAAATACCATCTAAGTATTCATTAGTTTGATTCAACTCAAGATGTGAGTATGAAAACCTAGAATCAAACTAATCAATATAGATGAAGAAACATAGAGTGTTCTCTAATGATTTCCTTTCTTCTCTATATGTGGATCTAGAGCCGTAAAAAATGATATATGAAAATGACGGCTATTTTCCTTTTTATCGGCTTCCCCTAGGAAATGAATCATAGGGTCTATTTATAGGTTAGAAACCCTAGGAAGGAGATAAGAATCAAAAACCTAACATTTCTGGAAATTTTACGGACGGCGATCCGGATCGGATTAGCTGTGATCCGGATCGTCGTAACGAGTCAGGTAATTCCAGAAAAACGAAGGTTCGGGATCCGGATCGAAGTGCTTGATCCGGATCGTTCATACAGTTCACCAAACATCAACGTTCGGGATCCGGATTGCGAAGCCTGATCCGGATCGTTCAAGGAAGATGGTAAACTCAGTGTTCGGGATCCGGATCAAGAGAGGCTACGATCCGGATTGAACTGGTGTATGAACAAACCACCTTCGGGATCCGGATCGAACAACCTGATCCGGATCCTGAACATGTCCCAAGTCCAGTTTTTGATTTTTATGCAATGAAAGATTCTTCCAAGTGTTTCTACACTACAAGAAGTGTTCGGATCACACAAAATCTTAGGTTAAACATACCTGATCCTTTTGAATTCTTCTTTCTTGAGATTGAGTTAAATGATCCAACTTTCTTCACCTTCAATCTTCAAGACTTGAGACTTTCACGAAACTACGCCAACTCAAATTCCGTAACAGAATCAAATTAATAATATAGATGAAGAAACATAGAATTAAATCTAGTATTTCCTTTCTTCTCTATATGTGGATTTTTCTATTTTGGTCGTATTTTTCGCATACCCTAAAAGATGAAACATAGGGTCTATTTATAGGTTAGAAACCATTGGAAGAAGATAAGCATCAAAAACTAACCATTTCTGGAATTTTTCAAGACGATAGTCCGAACTGGAATTGACGGTCCGGACTGTCTTAGCGAAACAGACTATTTCCAGAAAAGACGACATTCGGGGTCCGGACTGCAATCCACGGTTCGGACTGTTCATGCAATTCCTTCAAATTACACGTTCGGGGTCCGGACTGAGATCCACGGTCCGGACTGGAATTGTGCATGAACAAACCTACGTTCGGGGTCCGGACTGAGATCCACGGTCCGGACTCTGAACATGTAAAATGCTCAGTTTTTTATTTTTATGCAATCAAAAATTCATCCAAGTGTTTCTACACTATACTAAGTATTTGGATCATCAAAATTCTTTAGTAAAATGTACCTGATCCATTTGAATTCTTCTTTCTTGAGATTGAGGTATATGATCCAAGCTTCTAAACTTCAATCTTCAAGACTTAAACAATTTCACGAAATACGCCAACTCAAATTCCGTAACACCATTTAGACCCAATATGATATTCCCCATTAATACCACCCTGGCTAACTCATAGGAGAGTCTACGTCGGTCCACAAAATCTGTGCAAAGGTGGGGCCAATTTGAATTCAACCTAAATCAGGGTCACATTTGGGCTCACAGGCCTCTGGATTATGACACGGGGACACTGAAGGATCAACAACCTGTTCAACCTCTGGGCAAAGTCATCTGCTGCTGTGCCATCAGTTAGACGGTTACGGCAAAAGCGGTGGTCTGATCTTCAACCACTGTAACTGATCCGAGCCCTCTGGCTCCACTGAAACATCAAGCCTACGACCGGTACCATGACCGCGGCTAACCCTGCACCAGCAATGACCCAAAGCCCAGAGCGTGTACGAACGCCACTAATAACCAAAACAACGAGACTCAACTGTATCTAACACACCTGAGCTCCAAAGCACTATACCATCACCATGCGCTCTCGCGTGAACACCAGACATCCTAGGGTTCGTTCCTAGCCAAACCTAGACATCGTATTCCTATTTCTCTGATACCATAAAATCTGTCACACACCGAGTTAGAAAATAGAGTCTATTTTTTTTATTTTTTTTTTAATCAGAGTTTTAAAACCAGCCAGGGTATGACAGACCGCCACATATATAGAAAATTCCCAATCCCTTTGGATTGAGCCTTTTCTATACATGCACGGCTAAGGACTTACAGCCAATACCAGAGTAGTCTAAACTACGCACTAACTATAATAGATTACAAAGGATTATGATTTAACATTTACAATAACTTTACATAAATATGCGGAAGAATAAAAGTTAACGGCTGCCACGGGTCATTTGCTATCACAGAACCTCACCAACACGTCCCGACATCCCAGCACCCGACCGACCTGAAAAATGGTCACCCAGGGGGTGTGAGATACATCGACAGTGTATCCCAGTGGGCACGACGAGCCGAGAAATAACAAATCGTACCTACTGGCATACAATAACTAGCGGATAGTAAAAGTCATTAGGTAAGGCAGATATCATAAGCAGATACTGGCAGGAAACATAATCATGATTCTGAGCATAAATAGGTACTGAACTACTGAAGTAAAAGCATGCTGATATAGATACTGAATCAAGAACTGAGAAATCATAAGAGTATAATGATTAAGCATGCTAAGAAGGTAATCAATGCATCAATGGTAGAATAACCAAATACCCAATCAAAGCCACCATATTGGTCAACAAGACCTCAGGGAAAAACGCCGAATAGTTATGAATATAGTGCAAAGCATATCAGGGTATTGAAAACTAAAACAAGAGCATGCTGGTATAACAACTGGATGAAACTGAACAAACACTGGGCAATCATAAGAGTATGATGTAAAGTAGATTTTAAACAGGCAATTATGCATCAATGGTAGAACAACCAAGTACCCAATCAAAACCACCATATTGGTCGATATGACCTCAGGGAAAACTTGCCGAACCTGGCACCAACCTGGCTGACATACTCCGGCACCCTCGGGCACTAACCTGGGAGTCAACACTCCGCCACCCTTGGGCACTAACCTGGGAGTCACGGGTCATACACCAGACCACTTTACCGGTAAAGAACATCCACACGGGTAGCTACTCCGCTGATGTTCGTGAAGTACAGCAGTGCAGGCGATCAATCATGCGAATGCTCAAGCTCACGGTCCACCGACCGGGTAATCGGCAACAAGCCGAAAAATCCCAACAGGGATGCAATTGCAGAAAGTCAACAAATCTCGACTCATGGTAATCGACAACAAGCCGGGAAAATCCCAACAGGGATGCAATAGCAGAAACCAACTGATCACGGCTCATGCAATAAAAATGCAGGAAACAATAACTGATCAATCACACATGGCAAATGGCAAGAATAATCAGGAAATATTGATAAGCGAGTAAATGTGTGATAACTAACTAATGACCAATCAGGCATGGGAAATGTTTAGGATAAGGATCATAATATCTGATAACAAGCTAAAGATCAATCGAGCATGGCAACATATAAGCTAGCAAGCTAAGGATCAATTAAGCACGGCAACATATAGGCTGATAACTGATAATGATCAATGAATCAAGCAGATATAGCAACATAAAAATGATGCCGATCAATAAAAAGAGCAGGCTCAGCACGGCAACATATAGGCTGATAACTGATAATGATCAATGAATCAAGCAGATATAGCAACATAAAAATGATGCCGATCAATAAAAAGAGCAGGCTATCACAAGAACAGGGGTCCGACCAATTACGATATCCCAGAGGGCCGAGATGATAAAGCCCGGACCGAAGATAAACCCACCTGTCTGCAGGCGAACTATCGACTCCAACAGAATGCTCGAAGACTGTGCCAACCTGAATCATATATTTTAATCAGGGAACAACTCACACATACCCAAACCACAGACTCACTACTCTTACTTAAACCTGGATCTTTTCCAGATTGATGCCAAATTTACCAAAATGCCCCTCCCGAAAATTCATTTTAGATTTCAAGGAGATACGGGCATCAACCCTATGCCGCTGGCTCAACCAGATTCTACTGGGACTCAACAGACAGCTAGGCGGAACCGCCGCAATTGCCCGAATTGCGCGATTGCCACCGGGGCGCCGTTAAACCGACTATTTTGCCGATTTACGGACCGATAATCAATTACTACTCAACGAGAGCCGTTGGATCCCTAACGAAAAGCTTAGAGATCATGGACACACTGCCCGAGACAGCACGTGAGGCTACAATTGCGTTTTGACCCCTAGGGTTTCCAGAAATCGCACTTCTACGCGTGTTAGAGAGCCGTTTTCGCTCGTTCTAGTTATTGGAACATTATTTTAACAACCTGTCACCACCAGTAGATGGCCCTCGACTCGCTGAACACCGTGCTCACCATTTGGCAGGAACACGAATCCCAAGGAAAACTTCGGCCCATGAATTACTTGCTAACATAGGCTAAATTGCATTTTAAATTTTTCTACTTTTGCCATCAACAAAATAACTTGAGCATCTTGCTCAGAGCATCACAGAGACTCAGAGGCTTGCTATTTGGCAGCCCAGGAACTGCTGGATCAAAAAGATCCCAACCCACATGCTATACTCTTTACAACAATGCTCCACACAAAACCACACAGCCCAAGAATTGGATCTGAAGTGAGCATCAAGCTCAGGGAACAGTGTGGAGAAAATTTCATATTTTGCTGAATGCCAAATTCTGCTCTAGAGTTCATTGGGGCATTTCATCAAACAGGTGATGGGCACACTTTCTTTACATGCAAACAACCCAACCAAGCCTGCAAGCAGAGCATGGATGGGATCTGGGGACTTCTAACTTGGATGGAAAGTTGCTACAAGGAAGCATGAGCAATTCCATCAGGTTTGGGTCATTTTTGCACACTCGGGTTGGCCGCGGGCATGAGGAAAAAGATGAGCTCAAGTAGACCAAAAATGGCAACTTGCTATTTCTGGTCTCTGGGCTTCAAGCAACTACACCATAAGGTGCCTTTCATCACCACGGACCTACCTGAACCAGTGCCCGGCGACAGGACACATCGGCGGCGGCGGCGGGGCAAAGCTTGGTTTGGAGCTTCCACCATTAATGGTGAATTTTCACCCGGTCAGCATGGAGCCCATGCAAGTGTATGGCTAAGTTATTCTTGGTCCCAGAAAACTTCCCGACCTTTCCTTACCCGTCTGCGACGGCCGGGACGCCGGCCACCGCGGCTTGAACCCGATCTCGGATCATCCATGGCACCCAAGGTTTCGGGCTGCATGGATGCCATGAAAAAGTATGGATGCGTTCAACTCACTCCCAGGAAGATTCTCAGCCAAGTGGCCGGAGGTAGGGAGCGACGCCAGCGCCGGAGCAAAAAGCTCGGCCGAAGCACAATAACCCGAAAACTAGGGTTTCGATCTGCGACGCGCTCACTCGACCAAACTCCCCCAAATTTTGTGGAGATGATCTACAGATCCTACAGTCCAAACCCACCATTTTGGTCCGGCGTTTGGACCAGCGGTTGCGACGTACGGCCGCGGCGGAGCCTTTTAGGGTTCCGGCGAAGAACTTTCCTCCGCCGGCAACCGGGGGCCACCACAAGGGTTGAGATTTGTCAGGGAAACATCATAAGACTCTACAGAGTCGACTTCCAGAGGTTACAAGTGCTACAACTTGGAGGAAAAAGAACCTCACCTTCGCCGGAGTTGGTGAAGAAGGTGATGAAGCCGGTTCCTCCTCCTTGCTTCGCGCGGCCACAGCAAGCTTCAACGTGGTCTTCAAACACAGGAGAGTATCAGAGGGACCTCAGAAAACAATTTGGAGCAAGTTCCCTCCAACCTTTCCTCTCCTCTCTCTCTCTCGGATTACACTTGGGATCAATGGAGATGGCTTCTTTAGCCTCCCCAGCACCCAGAGTTATTAGGTATAACTCCTGGGAGTTAGGAATATCAAGCAATCCGAAGTTGGCCCCACGTGTATCCACCCAAAGGAGACCAAAAGCCATATACGTCTTTAATGCATAGTTTAGTGCAATTTCGGTTTAGCCCTTCTACAACTAACCTTATGCCTTTAGGTCCTCACTATAGCTCACAAATGCCACCAGGACCCTATACTTAAAGCCCTAAAACCTATGGTCCAAGAAAAGTATAGGTTTTAATAGAAAAGATTGGTTTTTCGACACTTTTCGCGCATTTCGAGACAAACAGTTTGTCAAATTATGAAACGGACTTCGCCACGACGTCCGGCTCGTTGAGACCTATCAAATAGTGCCCTTGCTTGTTTGATTTGGTGCTCGAATAAAATCTCGGGCCATAATATACTGTAGGCTATACTGTAATGCACGCATTTCGATGCACCAGAATCGTCAAACACGAATTCTGTCAATGCCATTGCGCTCAGAATGTCGAAATTAGCTAGAATTGACTACTCATACTGCTATGTTTGGGTTTTAGACAGCGAAACGGCTGACGGTTGATCGAGAGGCAACCGAAATCAGGGGCTACTATTCATTTCACTATTCACTTAAGTCGTGGGCCCCGCGACTTCCTCGCTGTTTTGCGGAAGATCCGACCGTCGGATTGAGAACATATGAATATCAATCTTTCTTGTTTCGACGAGACGGTCGCACTGGTGATCTCAGATTTTCGAGATTAGACTCCGATCAAAAGTCGATATTTTTGGGCCACTTTTACACTACTAATAATCTATTTTTGCCAATTAATTAATTTCGAAAACTATTTAAACTTTAAATACTCAGTTTCAAAAAATCATGGTTACTACAGATTGTGACATTGATCTCCTTGGTGAATGCATCTTGTTCGCTTGATCACTTTTCTTTTGAATCCATGATGATGTCGTCTTGTGAGGTGCACTACCAAAGTTCTCGACCTTTGAAAGATTCATCTTCGATTTCCGGGGGATGAACTTGTTAGTAGTTATTGCAAGAGGCGCTTGATTTGATCGCTTGGCTCCATTCTTGCAATTTTGTCTTATGTGCCCTGCAAAACCACAACGAAAGCATACCTTTGTACATATTGAACCCGAAGTAGATGAGGTAGGCTTGTTAACGTTGGAGGCAGTGATTTTCGTCGTCGGAGGAGAAACCGACTGGGGCACAAAAACCATTCCACTCGAACTTGGATCATTGCTGGTTCGATTGTATCCAAGACCCAACCGATTCATTTGACTGAGACCAAGCAACTTGTCCAACTTGCTCCTTCCAGAAGAAAATCGCTTCAAATCGTCCTTAAGTTGGAATATGGTCTTCGTCATCTCCAATTTTTCTTGTCGAGTCTCGGAGTAGAGCTTCAAGAAGTAGTTAGCTTTATCCACCAGTTTGATGTGCTCCTTCTCGAAATGCTCGTTCTTCTCTCGAAGGGAAACATTGATTTTAACCAAATTATCCTTTTCCGCTTCAAGAGCGTTTGAGAGGGAAGTTGCTTCTTTAGATTGTTCTTCAAGATCCTGCAAGCTTCTCCTCAAACTTCTATTTTGCTTTGCCAATTTATTTGAATACTTTAATAGTTTATGGTAGGCAAAAGCAAAGTCTTCACCTTCGGAATCGCTTGGTTCATCGTCCGTTGCATTCTTTTCATCCAAGGTGTTGGACAATGAACCAGAGGAAGTCGCTGAAAAGCACATGTAAGGTGAAGTTGTGGACGCGTGGAATGCTGTGGCGTTATCGTCCTCATCACTGGAAGATGACTCATTGGAAGTAGAAGTGTCATCCCAAGTGACGGCTTGCATAGCCTTCTTCTTTGACGGATTCTTGTTGGGACATTCCGTTGAGATGTGGCCATAACCTCGGCACTTGAAACATTGAATTTGTCCTTAAGAGTTCTTCTTATCCTTTGAAGAACTCTCTTGCTTTCTTGACTTAAAGCTTGAAAATCCTTTGCCTTTCTTGGACTTAACGAAGGATGAGGATTAACTTGAATTTCCCCTTCGAAAGTTTCGGCGAAATTTCCTCGTCAAGAGTGCAAGTTGTTTCTCGAAATCCTCCATGGATAGATTATCATTAGCGTCTGAGGAGGATGAATCCGCGTCTTCTTCTTTTATGGATTTCAATGTAAAACCTGAAGACTTAGAAGAAGATGAAGGCTTTCCAGAAGAATAGTTAGTAGGAAAAGTCATTTCATACGTTTGAAGTGCACCAACTAATTCTTCTACCTTGATTTCGTCCGGGTGTTTTATTGTTTCAATGGCTGCGACCTTATGGCGAAATCTTTCCGGAAGAGTTCTCAAAATTTTTTTTACAACTTTTGATTCTGGAATTTTCTCTCCCAAGTTAGTACATGTATTAACGATATCTTGCAATCGTGTATAGTAATCTGTGAACGATTCATTTTCTGCCATAAAAATTGAGTCAAATTTGCTCGTAAGCATTTGCAGTTTTTGAATCTTCACTAAACTTGTTCCCTCATGTGTAACTTGTAGAACATCCCAGATTTCTTTCGCAGTCTCACATGCCGAGACGTGAGAGAATTCGGTTTGCGACAAAGCATTAAGTAAGGCGTTAATTCCTTTGCCGTTGTAAGAAGAAGAATCAATTTTTTTCTTGGTCCATTTCGACCTAGGTTTGATGGTGACAACATCGACAATAATCCCAGTAGGATTTGTCCATCCAAACTCAATTGATTGCCAAACCCGTTCATCGATGGAAATTAAAAACGCTCTCATGCGTATTTTCCAATATGCATAATTTGTTCCATCGAAGAACGGTGGTCTATTGATGTTTCCACCTTCAACCATTGTTTACAACCCTATTCCCGCTCTGATACCACTTGTGGGTTAAGGATTATATGGATCTGAATATGGGAAAAACCACCTAGAGGGGGGGTGAATAGGTGTAAACAATAAACACACCAAATCGTTGCGTAAAAAATAACCCAATGCGGAAAATAAATAAAGTACGCAAGATTTAGGTGGAAAACTCTGTCACAGAAGTAAAAAACCACGGGACCGATAACACGGCGAAATCCACTAGAATTAAAACACGTACAAGGTGATTTTCCGTAAACCTACGACTCAAACTTTTTCATACGCTCCTAGTTGATCTTCTCCGCTCACTCCGAACGCTCCTCGAATCGACGATTTGCGTCCCAACGCCGAATCCACGATGTTTCAACGTCGAATCCACGACGTCCAACCGAATCCACGGTCTTCACCAATGCGGCACGCCTCGATCACACGAACGCACCTCGCTCCGAGTCCACGAGAGCGATTACACATTGAATCCACAAGGCCACGCGAATCCTCGCGCCGATTCTAGATAGACCGTTGTTTTATTTGGTGATGATCCTCCGAATACTTAGATCAAAGATTGATAAGGAAATACCATCTAAGTATTCTTCAATTTGATTCTACGAAAAATAGGTGTTTGAAAACCCTAGAATCAACTTGAACAATATAGATGAAGAAACATGAATTTAATCATGTTTTCCTTTCTTCTCTATATTTGTGAATTTTTCGATAATTTTACTTAATCGATCTTTCGATTAATTCCCGGTTGTTCCACATATATCGATTACCCTAAAAGATGCAATTAGGGTTTATTTATAGGTTAGAAACCTTTAGAAAGGGATAAGAATAAAAAACTGACTTAACATAATTTTTTCCGCACGACGGTTCGGACTGGATTAAGGCTGATCCGGACTGCCGCCTTTTTCAGAAGATTTTCTGAAAAAACACAGTTCGGGGTTCGGACTGAAACAGGGGAGGTCCGGACTGTTCATGCAATTTTGCAGAATTAAGGTTCGGGGTCCGGACTGGAACAGGGGTGGTCCGGACTGAAAAACCGCATCAACTAAACTATGTTCGGGGTCCGGACTGGATTAGTCTGATCCGGATCCTGAACATCCAACTTGTCCATTTTTTGATTTTTATGCAATGAAAACTTATCCAAGTGTTTCTAAACTACTCAAATGTATTCGGATCACCAAAATTATTTAGTTAAACGTACCTGTTCATTCCGAATGCATTCTTCTTGAGATTGATGTAGTTAATCCACAATTCTTCATCTTCAATCTTCAAGACTTATATCATTTCACGAAATACGCCAAAACAAAATCCTTAACATATTAGACATGGACAGTAGTAATAATAATTGGGTTTAAGCATCTTGGGTTGTGGTTTGGGCCCAACGAGTTATTATTGCTAGTGGGCGGGGTCGTTATATTTGGTATCGGAGCCAATAACCAGCCGGAAGTGTGTGGCGAGTCTCGGCTGAGCCTGGGTCTAGGTGACAAGGCTAGCGAGACAAGTCTCACATCGCCTGGTGATCTTGGGCTGCTGTGTGTGTGTTTGGGCTGACGAGGACATCAGGCCTAAACGGGGGGAATCTGTGACACCCCAATAGTCCCATATCGGATGGAATGTGAATGTGTTTGGGTATATATAAGACATGGACACTAGTAATAATAATTGGGCTTAAGCATTTTGTGCTGTAATTTGGGCCCAACGAGTTATTATTGCTAGTGGGTGAAGGCATTATAGTAAGCCACACAATATCCGTGTTTAGTGTACACCCTTCGGTAAAGAAAGTATCATCATATACTACGTCGCCACAATAACCGTAACCAACAACCATCCTATCGATATACACTAGTCATAATGGAAACAATAAAGAAAGGAGCAAGGTCAGATGTTACTAGTTTACTAGAGTTCCCGACTTCAAATCGAGGTACCCACCTCTACTAGTAAGTCATTCGGAGTACGAGACTCCTCTACAAACTCCTGTAAATCATCCAGACCTACCCAGGGTCCACAAATAGCACAATTCTAATTTTACGTTAGCCGACACTTTAGGGGCCCCAACTACTGTGCTAAAGTTCCATTTGTTCCAAGTTACCGGAACCACCTCTTGGACTTTGAATAGTAGCACATATTGTTTTACCGTTGATAAATATGTCCCGAATGACTACGCCATCGTTCGGATGAGGTCAAACTGTCCACCAAGTCTTTACCGCGACATTCACCCATCCGGGGTCAAAATACATATTATTCTACCCATAACATTTCCCGTTACCGACATCATGCAAAATATCAAATTATGTAACAAAAGGGGGTGATAAGGGTATACCCACCTGAATCGGAGATAAACGACCGCGCTCACGACCCTCCTAAGCCTTCAAACCTTAACCGGGCCTAAACAAAGTCCAAAATACCACAATTAATAAATTTACCCCAATTGGCATTTCAGTGGTCCCGACCACTGTGCCAAAAATCCCTTTATTCTAATTTACCGAAACTGCCTCCGATGTCCGAACCGTCGCATCGATCGTTTTACCGATCTCTAAAAATACTTCGAACGACTCCACCGTCGTTCAGATGCGAACAATAGTCCGCCGGATCCTTCACCGCGACTAACGATCATCAGAGGATGAAAACACATAAAATTACCCTTAACACTAACCAATAGGAAAAATCGTGCGAAAACACTAAACAAAGAGGAAAAGGGGATTTTACAAGTGTACCGTAATCTACAGACGATGCCCCGACGATGATGGAGAAGATCGGGACGAAAAACGGCTAGGCAGACCCACGAACGTCCACCCCTGAAACCAAAATCGTCAACAAAACCAACCCCGTCAAGAAAAACTGCACCATCAAGCAAAACCGCCGAGCAAAAATTGCACTATCGAACAAGACTGCACCGTCGAGCGAAACCATCGAGAAAAAACTGCACTGTCGAGCAAGACTGCATTGTCAAGCGAAACCGTTGAATGTACTTAGATGTTCTTGTACCGGTGCCCTGTCCTTCATCTTTAGATTGTATAATTGTCGCCTTAAGAAAATTTTGTTCACCAATGACTTTCCTTCATAGAGATTTTTCAATTTATCCCAAATCCCTTTTGCAGTAATCTCGGTCTCCACATTGAATAGCACCGAATCGTCCAGTGCCAAATATAGGTTTGCCAAAACCATCTTGTCCTTCTCTTCAAATTGTTTATCCGTCATTCATTCCGGCTTATTCTCCTTTCCTTGCAGGGCGATCTTACAAGCATCTATAATCAAAACTGCTTGCATCTTCAGTTTCCACAACGCAAAGTTCGCTCCATCAAACCGAGGAATCTCATACTTTGTCGCTGAAACTTTTCCCGCCATCGTTTCACCGTCAACGAACTACGAAGAACCAAACGCTCTGATACCAATTGAAGAGGGAACCGGCCGTGGGATTACCGAGCACACCTCAATCCACACAACACACGAGCGCAGCGGAAACAGGATCTTTCGTAGATGAAAGTAAACGAGAACGATCGTAGAAAACAAGCACGAGAATAACTAAGCAAATAAAATGAATAATAAAACACAAGTACACAAGATTTACGTGGTTCGACCAATAATGTGTCGACCTACGTCCACGGGCAAGACCACCTCAATACGTTCTTCCATTAATCCACGATACAAAAGTATAAGGAGTAAAATTGGATTACAAGAAACTCTCTCACGGAGGCTTTTCACGTTTTTCCTCTTAATTAGGATTTTTTTCAATGAAGCTCTAAAAAAGAAAGATGAATCACAAGAGTTAATATAACTCTAAAAAACCTAATTCTAATAGGAAACGATCTCCACCATCCATTCGAGTCTCCGATTCACTTCTAGTCGCCGATATCCTTTTAAGAATCCTCTTTAAAATATTTCTAAATCATCCCTAATCTTTAGGAACAAGATTGGATCAAATTAGGTTCAAATCCAACATATTCAGCTGTCATGCCCCCGGGGGTTTTTGAGTCTATCAAAGCGGAAAATTGCGTGTATCTTTTTTTTCTTCCTTAACAAGGTATTTTAAACCTCATCCCCGGTGCGTGCCAGACCGCCACATACACAAATTCTCCCTGCCCGCGGACAGAGTCTCCTTTGCATATGCACGGCGTCTCATTTACAAAAACATACATCAAACACCAACCATCAACCATACAATAGACATACATCATCATGCGAAATATTAAAGCGGCATCAGTGTTTAGAAAGGATAAAGCCAGCGGTTGCAAAACCCGTGCCCACACGGCACTTCGTTTTGAGAAAACCTTTTCGAAGTCATTTGGTTTATCATGAAAACGTGCCGCATAAGAAAATATCACCAAAAGAACCGAAAAATAAAAGTACACCTCATCCACAGCGCTAAGTAACACATGTCCACGAATATTACGACCCACAAGCAAATTAACTAAATTAAGCGTAAGAGAAATGAGATAATAAAAACCAAGTGTTCTGACTACGGTTCTCGCGACGCAGTCTCACCGCCCTCCCGGCTAACGCACCTCGTAACACCTGTCACGGAGTGGGTAATGTCAGTGACAAACAAAGTAGATGTCTAATATCAATAAGGAAATAAGGAGCAAACCGAATACACCGGAACCATTTCGCTAAAACCGTGCACATATTAAGCTGGGCCCCAACCCCAGATTTATCAATTAAATTGGGCACCAACCCCAGAATTATCAATTAAATTGGGCACCAACCCCAGAATTATCAATTAAATTGGGCACCAACCCCAGAATATTTGTCGGAGAGACTAAAGTCTCCCCTCGTGCGCAAACACCTACTTTGATGCTTTTAACCTCTTCGCGGTGCTGGTGTGCTATTTTCAGCGGGCGCGAAGAGGTCCTCACGGCACCCACACTTTTGTGAGGAACACGGGTCATAAGAGACCACTCTTCCGGAAAAGTACACCCATGCGGAGGCCAATCCGGCTGTGTATGTGCAGCATCCGAAAACGGATTTGCCGAGATCGGCGTGTCATGAGCACCTTCAATTGTTAGATAAAAACACAATTATGCGAAAGGTTAAACTGTCCATCTACTTTGTTAGATAAATTAAGAGCACTTTAATGACGATAGATGCACTTACTGCACTTGTTGCACTTATCGCAACCGTACCCACCTATTTGAAGAGAGATCGGAACACCCGAATCCTTCGCGCACCCCCACTGCGCGTCTGGACCTAAAGAAAGTCCTCACGGATAACTATAGTCAAAAGCGTGTACTAACATCCGAAAACACAAGACCCAATTTACTCTTTTCGATGGAAAAGTCCAACAAAACTCAATCCTCAACCGGTAGCCCACTCGGGACGTTAATGGTTAGACCAAGAAGGTCCCGGCGGCGAAAATGATGAGAGAAGAGACCCGACGGCGCGCCCCCGACAATTTCGTCGAGGCACGGAGCGTCGGCGAAATCGGCACCTAACAAAATAAAACAGTGACCAAAAAGATCCCAAGTTGCCATGCCAAGAAAACCGCGAAGATTGTGATCCCAACGGCGAAGACGGCGCTCAAAACGGTGGAAAAACGGACTCAAACGGAGCAAATGAACTTCGGGCTGTCGGTTGGTGCACGGGGGCAACCGTGCACCGGGTTCACGGCGTCAGGCGGTGGCGGCATGCGCCGGGTGCACGCAGGAGGTGTGCACCGCGCATCTCGGGCTGGGCCGGTGCACGACCCGAGCGTGCACCGGGTCCTTGCCCTTCGGCCGCAAGCGCGTGCGCCGGGTGCACCCATGAGGCGTGCACCGCGCGCCTTGGGCCGGGCCGGTGCACGAAACCGTGCACCGGGTCTGGTGCTTCCGACGCTGCGGGCATGGACCGGGTGCACGCCTGGACCCGTGTACCGTGCTGTACGGACAAGCACAGTAAACCCTAATTTCGCGGTTTTCTTCGCCGTTTTCGCTCCCGTTTCGCGATTTCTTCTCCGTTTTCGCTCCCGTGCGACTCCGGCGAAGACCCCGCGACCATAATAACGACGGCGGCGGCGGCCTCCCGTTAACCCACTATGTTCCAACGAAATATCCCCAAAAATCTCCGAATAAA